>CAMXCT020002910.1:37500-82250 GCA_947184155.2 Cladocopium goreaui | reverse complement strand
CTCTTCCAGCCGTCAAGGCCCACAAACGGCGCCCTCGCCACAGCAAAACAGCAGGGCCCTGAAGGACGGACCGAGCCTCCGGGCAACGGCTCCCAAACTAGCTCTCTTCCAGCCGTCAAGGCTCACAAACGGCGCCTCCGCCACGCCAAAACAGCAGGGCCCTGAAGGACGGACCGAGCCTCCGGGCAACGGCTCCCACTGCCTAACGTTGCTTTCTGAACCTACAAGAAAACTAGCTCTCTTCCAGCCGTCAAGGCTCACAAACGGCGCCTCGCCACAGCAAAACAGCAGGGCCCTGAAGGACGGACCGAGCCTCCGGGCAACGGCTCCCAAACTAGCTCTCTTCCAGCCGTCAAGGCTCACAAACGGCGCCTCCGCCACGCCCAAACAGCAGGGCCCTGAAGGACGGACCGAGCCTCCGGGCAACCGCTCCCACTGCCTAACGTTGGTTTCTGAAACTACAAGAAAACAAGCTCTCTTCCAGCCGTCAAACCTTCAAAAACGCGCCCTTTCCGGCCGTCACAAACATTCAAAAACGGCCGTGAGTGCCTAACGTTGCTTTCTGAACTGCCTAGAAACTAGCTTCAAACCTTGCTGTTTCCTGCCGTCAGCTCGAGTCCAAGGACCCTGTCGCGGGCCTCAAACACCATGGCAGTGAAGGACGGATCGGGCCTGCGGGCCACGGCCGTGAGTGCCTAAGGTTGCTTTCTGAACCTACAAGAAAACCTTGCTGTCTGACCCAAAACGGCGCCTGCGCCACAGCCAAACAGCAGGGCCCTGAGGGACGGACCAGGTCTGCCGGTTCAAACCTTGCTGTTTCCTGGCGTCAGCTCGGGTCCAAGGACCCTGTCGCAGGCCTCAAACACCATGGCAGTGAAGGACGGATCGGGCCCGCGGCCGGCAGCCCATACTGCCAAACGTTGCTTTCTGCAGTGCCTAGAAACTAGCTTCAAACTTTGCTTTTCCCTGCGTTCCTGCACTGCCAACTGCCAACTTGCCTGCATTGTCTGACAGCTGGCTTTCGTGCGGCACAGCTCCGGTCAAGTCGAAACTAGCTTCAAACCTTGCTGTGTCTTGCCGTCAGCTCGAGTCCAAGGACCCCTCCGCAGGGCCCCAACCCCATGGCACTGAAGGACGGATCGGGCCCGCAGCCGGCAGCCCACGGTGCCAAACGTTGCCTTCTGAACTGCCTAGAAACTAGCTTCAAACCTTGCTTTTCCCTGCCACTTTGCCTGCGTCGTCTTGCAGCTCAAACCTGGCTTTTCCCTGCGTTCCTGCACTGCCAACTGCCAACTTGCCTGCGTTGTCTGACAGCTGGCTTTCGTGCGGCACAGCTCCGGTCAAGGGACCTCCTCGCAGGGCTAAAACACCATGGCAGTGAAGGACGGATTGGGCCCGCGGCCCGTAGCCCAGAGTGCCAAACATTACTTTCTGTCGCTCGTTTACTCTTGCTTCTGCATTCTTGCTTCTAACTTCTTGTTTCGTGCTTGTTTCGTGCTTCTTTCGCTTGCTACGTTCGCTGAGACTGCCCCTGCTTTCTCGCTTCCTTTTTTGAGCTTCTTACTCTGCACCTGGCTTCCCTTTCTGTCCCCCCCTCGCTTGCCCCGCTACGTTCGCTGAGACTGCCCCTCCTTTCTCGCTTCCTTTTTTGGGCTTCTTACTCTGCCCCTGGCTTCCCTTTCTGTCCCCCCCTCGCTTGCCCCTCACTTGCACTGCACAACACTTGTTGCTTGTAATCTCTTCTCTGACGCGCTCCCCCTGCTGTCGGCAGGGGTCGGCGGATATAATATATATATAGATATTCTATATATATATATTATATTAATATGTATAGAACTGATATATCATATCTGGCTATATGTTTTATTTACTTATACGTGCCTTGGGCAAGTTCCGTCGGACGGCAGATCTAGAAGCTAGAAACGCACATGGTCATGGTTTGTTTGGGCCGGACACATAGAATCTCCTTGATCCACCTCAATAACTGACATGTTCACTTCAGTGCTCAAATGCGTTCGGCAATGTGTCAAGCTGGGGTTGGGATTAGTGGAGTCCTGTAATTGTGCTCCACGTAGATTCAACCTAATTATATATATTTATATATATACACATATATAATCATATATATAATTATATAAATATTGTATAATTGCATATTCTGTTTCGGTACATTGCATGTATCGAATCGCGCAAGATTTCACCACTAACTTTCGCACTCTGCATATTTCGCGATACCAGAGATTTGCGTAGAACGGAATTTACATCAGACTGTGTGGCTTTGCAAAGAGGCCAGCTGGTAAATATATGTAAATATTAATTTCTCACTTTGTTTCAGAACGCACAATTTTTTCTGTCTACGTCAGGATCACTACAGGATGCACAGATGTTCTTTTTTGCTGATAGATGGTCACACGCACCCATACACAGCACGTTTCGCATGATGTGGTTCGACCAAGATCTCAGTTTTAGCCGTTCTTTGTTGCGATCTTCTGCCAGGTGCACTCCAAAAACTACAACAAGAGCACAGGTTCGCAGTGCTGGAGTAGTGCCTCATATCTCAGACCGTCTCAAAGAGTTGGCTTCACAGCTGAGTTCAACCTTGCAGAGGCATGGAAAGGCAGGTTCCCAAAACAGAACGACGGGCCCTTGCTGGTTCTAATAGTGATGGATTTCCAAAGCGGATCGACTGCTGCTCGCAAGTCTAGTTCAAGTCCCATCAATTTTTATGCGGAATCTCACCATTTTTGCTGGGTTGAATCCTACCTGTTGTATTGTTTGTAGATTATACAGTATGGGTTTGTTGTTGGTCAAACACCCATTAGACACCCACATTCACCCCCCCCCAGTCGCTGGGCACCAGGCACGCTGAACTTCCAGAGGCTCTGCTGGGTGGGGTGCTGCTTGGTTTGGCTATATGTCCCTCGGATACATTCTATCATGATGTTGGTGATGATGATGGCTACTATTGCCGCAACGACATTATAGTAAACATCACCAAGAGTATCAATCAATCAATCATATATATATACATATATACATATATATATACATATATATACACATATATTATATTATATTATATTATATTATATTAATTTATATTATATTATATTATATTATATTATATTATATTATATGTTATTATATGTTATTATATTATATGTTATTATATGTTATTATATGTTATTATATGTTATTATATGTTATTATATGTTATTATATGTTATTATATTATATTATATTATATTATATTATATTATCAGGATGCTGGTTTTGACTGCAATGACGATGGTGGTGATGGTGCCGACACAATGACCAAGACGACAATGCAGATGATGATTTTCGGATTTTCGACGATCCATTTTGATTCAGGTGGCTGCACTGCCAGCAGTGGCACTTCCCAAGGCACATGATATAACTGCTGCAGGCCCATGAACGGCGTGAGCGTGAAGCCGGTAGCGTTCGGAATCTTGGGAGTGGAGGGTTGATGTAGAGGTACTGAGGACCCGACTTGTAGGAAAAGTAAATTGGCTTAGGCTGAGGTTGTTAGGTGGAATTGATGTTGAGAAGTACTCCGCGCCTGTTCATAACCACAGCATCAGCCATAATCAGCCTAAAGAACGTTGTTACCATGGATCATGGCGGTGGCGTACCTATGGAACCATGGTTTTGGATGGCAATCCCGGCCCCCACTTCACCAGTTGTTAGAACTCTTCAATACCAGCAATAAATACCATTTATAATAGTTAGAATTCCATGAGTTCAAATCACCTTTAGGTTAAAACTGATGGGATTCTATAGATTCATAACTATTATAATCCCATTAAAACTGGTTATCACCTTTAGTGACCGTGCAGCATTTTAATCAGAGATTTGCCGAGGTACAAGCCGCGGCAAACGCTGTTCGCGCAGGTGCGCCAGCTGGGCGCTTCCCAGCTGTGTTTAGCACCTTCTCAATGTGGTGAAATGTGGGGTTGTTGTATTTCATTGCAAGACTGAGAAACTACATGGACATATGATTACATCATATCATATATAGTTATATACACAGTTTGATTCATATCATATATGTATGTGTATATATATATATATATACATACACATAATGTATTGATACTTGCAAAAATTGCCCTCCCTGGTCAGGACACTGAGTTGAAGAAGGCCGGCTTTGACGCAATGCCCCAAAACTCCTTGTGGCCGGTTGTTGGGACTGGTGTTGTACTGCATGGTGTAAGGACGTTTCAGGGGAGTTATTATCGTCACAGTGGGGAATGCCTTACCAACGGACACGTTTCCTATGGCGTTGCAGTCTGATGGGTTTCCCAGACCACGAAGCACAAAGGAGCATCAAATCAGGTTTCACGTCTATTCATTTTCCAAGAAACATGCGCCACTCGGTCAATCTAAGTTTACTAAGTTCAGCTTCACTTCGTTTGAGTTTGCTGATAGGTTTTCCAACGAACATTGACAAGTTGACCATTTTTCCCAGATTTTTTCTCATTTTTGTCTCGCCGGGGATTGGTTCGGACGGTTTTTTTTCGGCCACAGGACGTGGATTCCCTGGCCATTCGAGATGGCATCTCCCCACGAAGAAGGGATGAGAAGGACGGGGCCAACAAGAACTCAGCTAATCATTATATAATACTACCCTCTGGTTATTTAACATAGCCATGGACAGACCCACCATTTTTAATAGGTAAACCCAGGTAAACCATCTATTTCTATGGGCCATCTATACCATGGCTATGTTAAATAACCAGAGGGTATATATAATTGATTAAAATTGTATATGATAATAGTATATTATACGTACATGTTAATATAATTATAGTATATATGGCTATACGTTATATTATACATTAATATATGTGATTATCAATTGTGTTATTGGTCACTAATACTATGTGAGTATGTGCATATGACAATGATCTAAGTATACATGTATAATTGTATTGTATATCTATATAATTGCATATGTAATTTGGAGATCCCAGCCTATTTGACAAATGTGTTTGGGGATATATCGGGATACTCAATGGGAAGTCCCGAGACTTCTGTGGATTTCTTGGAGCTCTTGCACCTTTTTTAAGGTAGGGAACGGTGTTTCACACCACCACCCCATCATTCAAGTCACGGCCATGGAGGGCTCGTCCAAGTAGCGAAACTTCTTTTTCTGGCTCGTGATGCACGAGAAACCATGAAATTCTATGAAATTCTCAAATCATAACTTTCTACAGTTCTGGACTCAGATCTTCAAAACTGTTTTCCCACCTTTTTTTTTGACGATTTTGACGTTGTCTTTGACGTGACACTGGGACTTCTTCCAAGAGCCATCAAGAGCCGCAAACAGCGCCAGGTGCATGTGACCCAGTGCAATGGGCCCGGGATCCTGGCAGGGGAGTGCTTCCCATGGTCAATGCTCAAGGTAGGTTCTGGGGTGTGTGGTGACCATATACAGTATATATATATACATACACAGTATACAGTATATATATAATTATATATATATATATACATATTAATATATATATATACCCTTATCTTCAAGGGTCAAGTTTAACTTGCACCTGAACACGGGCTATGTTTAACTAGGTTAAACATCGTCTTTCAGGACGGTATATGTTTAACTGAAAGTTGTGGCTCCAGAGCTTTCCCCACTTGGATGAAGATCGCCCTGCGCAAACGCCAGGGGCTCAACACAATCTTGATGAGTCATATGGGCCTGTCTGAAAATGGGTACCACAGAATGGCATGGTTTGTCATGATATTGAATGCCATTTCTGAACACCATTT
The DNA here is from genome assembly GCA_947184155.2 of Cladocopium goreaui. Taxonomy (NCBI): domain Eukaryota; class Dinophyceae; order Suessiales; family Symbiodiniaceae; genus Cladocopium; species Cladocopium goreaui. The sequence continues at coordinate 76,457 of CAMXCT020002910.1, read as the reverse complement.
TCAGACACACCCTCCCTTTCCAGCTACTTCACATTATAAAGTTTGGAATTACGGGTGGCTAAGGCACATGGGCGCTTCAGGTCCATGAACGTGATCTAGGTGCCAACCCCCAAGCCTTTGCATGCCAGAATAGCCTTCGGTCTTTTGATGACAATGTGTTCGAATTCCACTGGTTCTAGGATAACTCCTCTGAACTTTGGCTCTAGTCAACCACCTGAGTTTCAAAGCAGGATCCAAGATTGAGGGTTTTTCACAGACATGTGTTTTCACATTTTGGTCTATATACACTTAAGGTGGTTTTTTTCACCCAAACCAACAGGTTTTTTTTCGCCCTGCTCGCTCGCTGCAATGCCAACAAAGAAGCCTGACGCAAATCGGGTTCAGCTCTTGAAGGCTGGGTCTTGGAAGAGTCAGCAAGAGCTAAAATGTATTGCGGTATGTTTTTTCAAATGATTTATGGGTCTTATTTAAATCTAAATTACAACAAGTATCCACAATGCATTATAATTCTTGCCGTGGGGGCATAGAAATCAATAGCTCAAGATGCATAAATCAATTTAACAAATAGCCGGACAGGAGTTCTACAGCGATGTGCTGGAAGACGACTACCGTGAAACAAGGTTTCGCGAACTTGCAAAGCGAGATGGTGTCCCTGACTCTAAAGTTGAGAGGATGTTGAAAGACAAAGGGGTGCCCTCGACATATTTGCTCTTTGACTTGTGTTTACTCTACTTCAGTCATCATCTTCAAACCCAATTTACCATATGTCGCTTTCAGGTACCCGCGACATTTAGTTTTCTCGATGTCCACCCCGACAAAGGGCTGAATGAGGATGTGGTGGAGCTGGCTTGTAAATTGTTATCATTCATTCGTCTTGGTTGTTCAGCTTTAAATAACTTTGGCCAGATGCAAGAAGAAGTGAACACGCACTTTGCTTTGATGTGGCTACCAAGCTTTGCAGTGGACCCCCCCACTAGCATGGAGACGAAGGCCGGCCTTGGTTCGCCACTTTGTCATCCAAGGTCACATGACCAACCTGCGCACCATTCCCCATGTCTTCAGGAAGCTTTGGTGGATGTTGCCATCAAGCACCATCTAGTTGAGTCCAAGGTGGTAAATTCTGAGGTGATCGAAACTGATTTGCAATTGGGTCTCTGTGTTTTCACGGGTGCCAATGATCACCAGTAATATCCAAGTGAGATGACATTATTTTTCTTAGATTTTTTTGATATCAGGATTGGGCAACAACAGAAGGCAACTTGCATCGCCTTATGGCAAGCAAGATTCTTCACTGGCACGGTCGAACAGAGAAAAGCAGGTGCCACTTCAAATGGATTCGATATTTCCAAGAATGGCTTCATCATATATTCACCAGCTAGTATGTACATGAACCCCATTCCTGTCAGGAAACCTGGATCCAACATAGAAAAGCTCAAGAAATTGGTGAGCATGATCTATCAGGATTTACCGCTTGGATTTCGAAAAAGCTCATTTCTAATCATGAGTCTAGTCACATGTTCCTCCTCCTCTTGGTTCCAACTCCAAAGGAGCACGGGATCAAGAAAAGAACCAGATCAATTCGAAAACACTGCTTGACGGAGCAATGGGGTATGGGGGGCGGCATTCCAGTCATGTCCCATCTACCCCACAGCCTGCAATCAGAATATATTATATAATCTACTAATCTGGATATTGACTTATAATATAATATCTTAGTTAGTCAACTAGTTATATATAATCTAGATCGATCCCCTGCCTGAACTCTCCAGGACGACAAAGCACCAAAGGAGGAGAAAAAGGCGAAGGAAGGAAAGGAAGATCATAAAGATACGAAGACAGAGGAAAAAGAGCAGAATGAGAAGCAAGACGAGCAGAAAGAAAGCGATTTCGAAGAGGTTCTCTTAGAGGAAGAGGAGGAGGAAGAAGACGATTTCGATGATGACAATGTAGTAGTACCAAGCCAAGAAGCGACGCTTCAGACTGGCATAGAGGAAGCGGAAAAGAAGATTGCCGAAGACCTAGAGAAGAAGCCCGCAGAAGGAACCAAAGAAGCGAAGGAGATCCCTGAAGATGCACAAAGAATGAAAGTTGAAAAGGATTCGCAAAAAGATGATGATGAAAAGAAAGCAGAGGCGGCAGCAGAGAAGATAGAAGAGGAGGCACAGCAGAAAGACAAAGAGAGCCTCGAGAGAGAGATTGAGCAGCTTTATCAACAAGAGCTGCAAAGACTAGAAGCTGAGGAAGCCCGAAAACGAGAAAGCGAGGAGAAGAAGGCAGAGGAGGCCAGACAGAAAGAAGAGAAGAGACTTGCAGAAGAGGCCGAAAGACAGGAACGCGAGAAGAAGGAGGCAGAGGAGGCCAAACGGAAAGAAGAGAAGAGACTTGCAGCAGAGGCCGAAAGACAGGAACGCGAGAAGAAGGCAGAGGAGGCCAGACAGAAAGAAGAGAAGAGACTTGCAGCAGAGGCCGAAAGACAGGAACGCGAGAAGAAGGAGGCAGAGGAGGCCAAGCAGAAAGAAGAGAAGAGACTTGCAGAAGAGGCCAAAAGACAGGAACGCGAGAAGAAGGCAGAGGAGGCCAGACAGAAAGAAGAGAAGAGACTTGCAGAAGAGGCCAAAAGACAGGAACGCGAGAAGAAGGCAGAGGAGGCCAGACAAAAAGAAGAGAAGAGACTTGCAGAAGAGGCCGAAAGACAGGAACGCGAGAAGAAGGCAGAGGAGGCCAAGCAGAAAGAAGAGAAGAGACTTGCAGAAGAGGCCAAAAGACAGGAACGCGAGAAGAAGGCAGAGGAGGCCAGACAAAAAGAAGAGAAGAGACTTGCAGAAGAGGCCGAAAGACAGGAACGCGAGAAGAAGGAGGCAGAGGAGGCCAAGCAGAAAGAAGAGAAGAGACTTGCAGCAGAGGCCGAAAGACAGGAACGCGAGAAGAAGGAGGCAGAGAAGGCCAGGCAGAAAGAAGAGAAGGCAGCGATGATTAAGGCAGAGGTTGCGAGGAGACTTGAACAAAGAAAACAGGCAAAGGAAGCTGAAGTGAAGATGGCAGAGGAAGCCAAGCAAAGTGAAGCAGGAAAGACCCAGGAGACTAACAGGCAAAATAGGAAAAGGGCAGCAGGGTTGCGAGAAAAGGAGAAGACGGAGAAGTGCGCAAAGTTGATCAAACTCAAGACCGACATGATGGACAAGCCAGAAGGCGAGGAGAAAGCAGCCCTTGCAGTTGAGATTTCCAACCTGACAGAAGAGGTTGAAGCCATCGAATCTTCGGATGAAGAGCAGGACACAGACACTTTCCAAGATACTAGAGGTTTGATGGCGACTGTGCCTGACCTGCCTTCAGAAGATCACCCGCAAGAGGAGGACAAAGACAAGCAGATCCACCGTTTGCTTGAAGAACAGAAGAAATTGAGAGCCGAGCTGGCTGCCAAGAGAAAAGAGGAAGAGCAAAAGAAACCCCGAGGAAAAGGCAAGGCAAAGGCCAAGAGCAAAGGAGCAGGACAAAAGCAACCAGACTTGGAACCATCCGATCAAGACCTTTTGGATGAGGAAGAGAGAATGAAGCGCGAACGAGAAGCAGAGGAGGAGGAAAACAATCGCGAAAACAAAAGGCGAAAGAAGAAAGAGGATGGAAAAGGAAGAAAGGGACGAGGACGAGGCCGAGGTAGAATCGAAAAGGTGGAGAAGGAAGATGGTCTTCACGAAGCAAGATCCGATAAAGAAGGGAAGGAAAAGGAGGAAAACAGCGCAACAGCAGCTCACACAGCGCCGGCAGGTGCAAGTGAAGAGCCCCAGACAAGGAAGCCAAAGTCTAAATCAGAAGCAAAGCCGAAGGAGATGGGAGGGCTGGTAGTCAATGGAAGCCGTAACCTCTATTTTAGCAGGTCAGCCAACAATGGGGCTAAAACCACAAGAACCGTTAAGCTGCTAATCCTTTTGAACCAACGCTATGGCACAGTCGTAATGATGTGTATGATACATAGGGTTTTACCGCAGGAGTTTTTACAGAAAACAATGGCCCCAAAAATTAGGGAAACAGTACTTCAGTGCCCAAGTAGCCAATACTAAATAGCTATTTACCATACAAGTCTCATCATCCTTGATCAAACATATGATATCTATATGGGTATTTCTCAAAATGGTGGAGAGACTAAAAATACCTAATAGGGTTTAACTTTGTTTTGAATATTCTCGACCATCTCCATTTTGAGAAATGCCCATATTCTGCTCCGTCAATTCAGGAAGCCCGTGGAACTGCCAAGAGGATGGAGGACCACTGCAGTTGAAGTCGCATGAGTTTGTCCCATTGCACCTTTTCGATTCTTTTAAAGCTAGTATCCGTTTTTTAGGACTTTCGGGCCAAAAACATTGAACATGTGAAAGAATTGGCTGCAACTCCTGACAACCTCTACGTGCTGGATGACCTTGATACCAAACTATCGGCTGGAAACCGGCCACTCTCTCAAACTGAATTCAATGTTATTGTAATTTACTTTTACTATGTCAGTTTTGTCAGCAATGGCTCAATGAGCTGCCTACCTAGGTCCTGGACGATGTACCCCACACCTGATGATGGCAGGTGCCACATCCAAACCTTGCCAGTCCCCCAAAAACAAACTTTGCCTAGTGTTCTCCTTTTGGCCCCAGGCCATGTGCTACAGATTTACGCTGAGGCTGACGGGAAGTTTCTGCGTGGTCCACCCACCGGCCGAGAATGTTGCCTACGTCAATGAAGTGCGCGCCAAGGAATTCCAGGCGAATCTAGGTGGTACTTCCTGGCGGCAGGTGTCAGTTTTTTGGCTGGCCAGGCAAATGTGAATGACTGCATCACTGTCACCTGGGGAATTCATGGTGGCATACATGAAGCGCATGGATCCCAGTTTCTAAATTGCCACCATATCTGAGTAAACCTTAATCTGTTTAATTTCTTGTGAACCGACCAAGGTGGCTTATTGCCAAATGTCTGGCTGGCTGGCAGAAATGTGAAGCGGAAGTGAAGGTTTAGGGGCCAGTAGATCGAAGAAACATCGATCTTTTTTGACCCACGAGCTTAGCATCAATGGGGCTGTCCTGTGAGTATCATTTTCAATTTCAAAAAACATGTCAAATCATGATTTTGAATTGTCAATCCATTCACCAGATTTTGATAGCCCAATCAATCCGAAGATTTACTTTTGGGCGAAAGCCTACTGGGGGAAGACCTTGATTGAACAAGGAACAACAGCATGCCACATTTGCTATGCTCAAGATTGGTTGACAAAAGCATGACCTACTACAATACACATGCTGACTTTGCAAAAGACTAGAATTGAACATCTGATGCATGCCCGCCATCCCGGCTCACTTGAGAGCTCACCCGGGTTGCCTTCAGGACTCATTTGTTTGACGTTTGCTCATGGCTCCTGCGGCATGGCAGAAGTCACCACTGGCCCTCACCGTTACAGCGGCCACCATGGCCTTAATGTTGGGTGTGCCACAAGAAATGTACCTGCCTTGGTTGAGATACATCCTGATATATCCTGATGACCTTTTATTTTGATTTGAAGATAGACATCCTCAGTGTCCAATTGAGGTTGGACTTTTGTGACTTTGTGGCCGAGTCATCTTACAAAGTCCACTCCAGAGCCAGGGGCCTATCCAGTACGGTTGAGAATGAAAACCATATATTTGAAAACCATATATGATGGGGCCTGTTGATTCATATTTGATAGAAAGAGAAAGTAAAAAAAACCAGCCCAGGACCTGCGCAACTTTGATGTCTTTTCCGGAGAAAGAGCGATAGAGAAGTCCTTTCGTCTTAGCCTCAATTTGGTGGTCGGTTTTTCAAGTATGGGCCAGCATCGCAAATTCCAGAACACTGGTTTGGGATTTCTTTGTAAGGAAACTCTGGCCATTGTACGCCAGGGCCCTAGCTGGTTCAGAACTTGATGTACCCCTGCAGTTAAGTTTATTTGCTTATATAATGTTTTCAACCCCTAGACTTGACTTGAGGGAATACTTTGACATCGCCTCCCGCCCGGCCAACAATGATATAACCACTTCGCAGCGGCCTTAAAGCAGCTGAACCATGTACTCACAACATCCCCCCAGTCATTTGCGGGTCCTTTGCGGCTCAGGCTTGGTTTCAGCCAGGCAGTGCAGGGAACCTTGAGGGTTGCAGTGGGTGGAGTCCTCACCCTGGGCCCACCGTGTGGGAGCTACGTTTGGGTGAATCGGGCCACGTCCTTGCGTTCAGAAGAATCTCCATACGGAGATGAAACAAAATCATACGTGGAGTTAGCTTCGCTGACCCTTAGCTAATATTTTCAATCTGAACATCAGTGGTGTTAAATATGTTTCAGCTGACCGGGTTTATCCAAATATGTGTTCTAGTCAAACCACACAAATTTCAAATGGGCGAGCTAAGGATAGCAACACGAGCACTACTTTTGATCGCCATTGCCACGGTGAGAGGTGTATATACATGCCTGGAGCAGCCAGGCTCTTCCACAATGAAATTTTTACCGCCGTTCCGATTGATTGCCAAGGGGATCACACAGCACTTGGGCCTATGGAAGGAGCAATTTTTGTCATATACTCAGAGTGTGGTATAGTGGGCCGTTGACATTCTTCTTACCATTATAATTTCTTAGTCCAGATTCCGCCCAGTTGGATGGCAAGCTGGGGAAGCCCTACACCAAAACCATCCCGTATTTGGGGAACAGCGTCAGCAGCCAAGATACAGCCCAGACCATCATTCCTCCTGGAGTTGTGCGGGTCTCACCACCACTGTAGGTTATGGATCCCTCAGCTATATTGCAAGCTATCGAAGCTCCACCGGCTGAAGTTAGCAGCAAATGCAAAGGCGTTGAAAGTGACAATTAAGAAGCGAAAGGCTGATGGATCCCTTAGTGTGTCATAACCTCAGAATGTTTTTGATATGCGCATAAGACTTAGATCGGCATTTCCAAAACCCACTGCTGTCCTATTGTTTTTCCAAGGTCAGGAGGGCCAGGGTTGAAAAAAACTCAAGTTTACCCAGCTGGGTATGGCCGACGGATTTCTGCTTTACACGAGCTACTATGGGATACTTGATTTCAATTTTCAGAACTTTGAAAGCGCATGCGATGATGTTCGAATGCTTAGTCCATTTCCAAGCCTCCAATTCCCAGGAAAAACATCGCTTTACTTTGCAAGTAGCTGTCAAAGCTGCAGTGGCGAAGATGCAGGACCAAAAAATTAAAGTAGCTTTGGCTAGGTCCACGGATACTGCAAATCATCTTGGAATCGTTGACCAAAAAATGTGTTCCATAGTGTTCCGACACACTCCCACCTGCCCTGTCCTTTAGGCAAAACGGAGTACAGCTTGGAAGAAGGCTGACCTGCCAGCAATCCGGGCATTTGTTTCCAAATGGAAGTCTAAAAAGACTGCCTGAACATCGTTTTTGAGAGTTCCCACACGGTATGTCCTGATATGTGGTGAATTTGGCATTGAAAAGCATTAAAAATATTGAAAAACAATCTTCAAAATACCTTGTGGGATAACTGCTTGTGGGATGGGCTCTCGAATCCTTGCCTCAAGTGTTGGTTTACCAACATTGGCTTTTCGAAATCAACCCTTACATCTTCTCAAAAAAAACATGCGTGAAATGAGCGTGAAATGAGCGTGAAGGGCCAAGTTTACCCGTTAAAGACCATGTTTACCCGTGAAATGAGCGTGAAATAGCACCCCCCATCTTTTGGATCTGATTTGGATGTGAAAACGGTTTAAAAAACATCACATCAACAATTTGTGACAAAAATGTTGTGCGTGAAATGAGCGTGAAATGAGCGTGAAGGGCCAAGTTTACCCGTTAAAGACCATGTTTACCCGTGAAATGACCGTGAAATGCCCCCCCACATTTTTCGGATCTGATTTAGATTTGAAAAGCCAAAAGTTAGCATGTGTTCTGGGTTTGACTGTCCGAAAACCTGCCAAGACAAGAGTTGGCGCTCGCTTTGGCACTCTTAGCATTAAACCGCGTGTGAATTTGACATCCAAGTTTGGGAAATTTGCATTTGCAATCATCTTTAGTGCTTTTGCCTCAGAACATTTGAGGTTTCAAAGTTGGCCTTAGGAAGTATGGCTGACTCGGACCTTAGTTCTTTTTTGGATAGGGCAAAGGCCAGGAAGTCTCGTGCAGAAAAAGCTATCTCTGAAGACCCTACTCATCTTCGTGAGGAGCATTCCTGGCCAGATTTGAAATCCACCATGCTACCAAAGATTCTTTCAATCCGGCTTTTGTGTTTTGACATTATTATCAGTTCAAGCACCTTCAGTACAAATCCCATTGACATTTCTTTGCCAGGGAGGAGAGATCCACCGCACAGACCGACGTTTCTGACAAGACCGACCGTGTTCCTGATGAATCAGCTGACACGTCGTCACAAAAGTCATCAGTGCCAGGACTTCATGACAATCAAAAATTGATCTTTTGCGTGTTTTGAACATACAGTTCTTTCAGTTTGTACCGCTTTAAAACAAAACAATCCAATTGCGCTGCCCAGTGCTCCCTACAGGCTCGAAGAGAAAGGTAATCCGGAGGATTGTGAAAAGAAAGCCAGCCAGTCCGGCACCCAGCACCCCGGCTCAATCTGAGCAAACTTTGCCTTACACCACAACGCATGACCCGTTCCCGGAACAGCATGAATGGGCAGACCATTACACAGGAGGGTATTCCCAATGGAGAGAAGAGCATCCAGAGTTGTGGCCCAATTGGCAGTGGCCACCCTATGGGTGGCGACCTTCACAGTATCAGAGTGCTTTCTGGGATGAGAAGAATCCTTACCACCACTACCGTTACTATGATTGGGATGCCAATCCACCACCAACCACTCCTCAAGGGAAATGTCCTGAGTTGAGATCCCCCGACACACAGAGCACCCTTCTGAGCCATTCCAACAGTAGCCTCAGCGAGGAAGTTCGGGATGCCACAGAGCAGCTCCAACGGTGCACAACAGCTGAACAACTGACATTTCAACAACGCATGTGTCAGGCGGGAGAAGGAACGGAACACCCTACTGTAGAGACTCCAGCAGACGCAGGTGGGGGGGATCAGAGAGAGGGCCCTACTGTTGAGACTCCGGGAGGTGGGGGGGAAGAGGGACCTCCGCCAGAGGTGCCAACTGAACAGAATCAAGTGCCTCCAGTTGGGGGTAATCAGGAACCTTTGCAACAAGCCGCAGGTGGGGGAAACGGGCCACAGAACCCAAACCAACCTGGAGCTCAGCCTGCAGGTGTGGGGGGGACTCCAGAGATCCCCGCTGAATCTCAGCAGGAGGTGGAGATGACAGAGGACCAATTGGCCAATGTGGAGACACGCAAGAAAGCAGCCCATGCCAGGTACATGAGGTATTTCAGGAGCATTCGAAGCCTCATACTCAGTATCAATGCATCTCTTGTGTCATAGCAGTTAGATTGTATCTTATGTTCAGTATAATCATATTTTTCTGCCATCAAAGATCTAGGCCCGAGGGCGCCACCAGAATTGAAGAAGCTTGCTGACAAGACCAAAGGAAGCCTATCTCTCAGGAAATGTTTTAAATGTTTTCACCAACCTAGATTCTATTTAAACAAAATGAAATTAAACATTCGGTCGGACTCCACTCTTTCCTTCCCACTCGGCCTTGCCAGATGAAAGCTTGAACTCGATCTTGTACGACGCCTGGAATGCCTGCAGCGGAAACTGGTCGAGCTCCAGGTTCTTGCAAAACATCAGGGAAAGGCATAGCCATAGAAAAAAGGGCACCCGCAAGTGGCTTTTTGCCACCGAGATGGATCAAATGTTTGGAGTACCTGTTGCAACCCTGATGCGAACCCGCAAGTTAGAAAACGCAGAGCTTCGTGCCAAAGAGACAAGAAACCACCCAGAACTGCCCGAGGCAGAGGACAGAACATAGTGAACCAAAATCCATATAGTTCGCAAAGCAATTCTTTTCATGATTTACTCTTCGAATTTGATATCTCCTGCCCAAGGTGTCCCTTTAATATGCAATATCTGTCTTCACAATTCCCAGGAGCACATGCAGTTTTTGACACTGGTAGAGGATGCTGAGGAGGATTCGCACGAAGAGGAGTTTGACAGACTCTTCACTTGTATGGATGAAAGCTCGAGTTCATCCAGCAGCAGCGGTGACAAGAAGCACAAGAAAAGGAAATCGGAAAAGCATAAGGATCGACAAGACTGATTTGATTTTAGGGTTCGCTTGGGATGATAGACCAGAACTTTCTAGCGTACAACAGGCCCTTCGTAAGAAAACCACCTACATGAAAAGGATCATCCAAAACAAACAATTGATCTCGCTTCCACATTTTTTTGGTAGGTAGTACTTGTGAAGTTGATTTGCCCCAGACAGGCAGGAAAGTCAGAGGCAAAAGAAAAGAAGGAAGCGAAGCCGAAGCCGGCGCAAAAGAAAAAAAAGACCAAGAAGGACAAGGAAAAGAAAGTAAAGGAGGAGGACCCAGAGAAGGACAATGAAAAGAAATTGATGAAAGATGGAAAGAAGGTTGGCATAGCCGCTTTTTATCTGCTACACCTGTCTGAAACAAATGTTCGGTTAAGGGCCCCTTTGAAAGGAAATCATGTTCTGATCTATTCTATAGTCACTAGTCACATGATACATTTCCTGGAGGCCATTACCGACGCGAGCAACAAGATCAAAGCTGCACTGGAGCTGCTGCCCAATGCTGAGAACCTGCCTAGAACTCAGCTAATACCATGGAATGTCTCGGGAAAATAAGCTACAGGAGCCTTGTGAATCTCAACCAAAAAGTTGATCCGTTGAAATTCAAGCCCTAACCCTGCTATCTAACTTTTCAATCCACCAGTGAAACTAAGTCCTGATCATGAGCCCAGGAGCGAGAAGTATGCCGACTCTATCAAGACCGATGTTGAGATCAAAAAAGCAGCGCTGGAGGCTAGTTGTATATACTTTGCATGCCTGCATAAACAAATATTCCAGCCAAGTTTTAAATGCAGCAATTTTATCCCCCTCAACCAAAAGTTTTGAATATTCCAGTTGCGACAGGAAGCGAGGTCCGCCTTGCAGGGTGCCTTTGACACTTCCCAGGCAGGGATGGCCGTGATATTTCTTGTTATGGTTCTTTTGCCCCATCCATTTGGTGGTGGATTGGAACGAATGCCAACTCCCATCTGAATCCCAGCTACTAATTTGTCCAATCAAATGATTGATTCTAAAGCGGTTATCCAAGGAATATTTCACCCGCAAACCTTTTCTTTGCGGCCAGGTTACCCAGGAAAAGATCGACGCCGTGAATGCAGCACGCGCAGAGCTCGAGACTGCCTGCAACCCACTGAAACTCAAGAAGCCTAAAAAGGCTAGGGCAGAGTGAAACCTCTAGCCTTAAATCTCTTAGAGTCTTTGCCGTCTTGCCAAGGGTTTGCCTTTGCCAGGGAGAGGAAACGCTCAAAAATAGAACAACGTACTGCTTACTTTTCCTAGATTTTCCTGGGATTGTAAGACAGTTTCACGGATGTTCTAGACATGCTTGCTGTGGATGGTCCAAGCTGTTCCTTGGCCACTGGCTTTTCGGGCCTTGCGGTTGAAAGTACATAAGTGAAAGTTGCCTGTGGGGGGTGACAGCGTTTACTGAAATCAAGACGCTGCGGGGAACATAGCGCATACGTAGAACACTTGGTACATAGATCGACTTCTGCCTTGGGTGTTTGAGGTTCGGGTACCCTATTGTCTATTTCTAGTGACTGACGTGACTTGGAGATTGGTAATTCAATTTCAAAATCTTATCCTGTTTCAACTCGCGACACCCAAGTTCCAGCCCAGCTTTTGGAGCAACCCGATGCATAAGATTTTGATTGACATACTGCGCCAAATCTCGGAGAAAAAAATCAAAAGACTTTCAACCAAGTTCCTCAATATGAGAGTTCATTTGCCACAGTACGTTCAGATACAGAAAGGTTGCCCTGGCCCTTCGCAGGTACTGATGTTGGACCTCTGGAGCGGGATTTATCCGAGAAGCTAGCTAATGGGGTGACTTGCCGGCAGCAAAATTTACAGATGGCAAGTTTTACCTCGTTGAAACATATTTTACTTTCCATTGGATTTTGGATGATTTTGGTGGGAATATAGCTGAGGCAACAAGTGCTACGGCTGCCATTGGTTCTGCTAGAGCATCGCATGCAGATGCTCGAGGGTGCAGGGTGACATCCAAGTTCTTACTTTGGTTGGGCCCCGGTGTTTGGAGAAAACTGTGTTTTTAAACCATGTTTCAAATTTGTCTATCCTATGCGTAGTCTTGGGCCCGAGGAAGCTCGTGGACACACTACCACATGGACCAGAAAACTCGAATCATATTCCAAGAATGCACGTAACCATGCCCGCGACTTCTACCGCAACACTCCGCTCCCAGTGGAGTCTACCTAGATGATACAGCAGGGCTTTTGTGTTTTGCTCCTTTGGTGATTTTTGACCTGTATATGGTACGGGAGTCCTTTATGAAATTCTCCGGGTCTTTGCATCTAAGGAACCGTCCTTCATCCCTGTCACTTGCAAGAACAACTTTGATGAACCCATTGAAATGGAATTACCAGTCCTTTTGCCTCACAAAACTTTAGAACACCTGCTTCTGAAGTGTGAGCTTGCCCTTGAGGACGGCCTAGTCCAAAAATATTGGGAAAACTTGGAGAAATCAGGGGAAGAGTCAGCCTTGAAATCCAAGGAGTATAGGCAGGTTGTGGGAGAGCAAGTTTGGCCTGTGGGCATTCATGGAGACGAAGCGTCTATGAGCATTCAGAACGCTCCCTTTGACAAAATTTGGGGAGTTTTCCTGTCAGTGGTTTTGTTTCGGCCGAAGGCTACAAGAACCTCAAGGTTCCTCATGTTCGCTGTTGAATCCTCACGGGTGCTAGATGTCCAATCAACCATATTTCCCCTTTTAGAGGCTGTCAAAAACAGTTTGAACTTCGCCTGCGAGATTGGAGTGGGAGGTCGACGGTTTCTGCTTAGTGAGCTTCGTGGGGACCAAGCCTGGTTTACGTATATCTTTCGTCACAAGTCCTGGTGGATCAAAAATGAAATTTGTTTTCGATGCAAAGCAACCGGGAAATCAGGGCCTACATGCTATGTAGATTACGATGCAGATTTACCACTACGAACTACTGAAGATTTCTTGTTGGATGAGTTGCCAGCTGATGGCGATTTGTGACACTTGGTGGGATATCTCGTTCAGTCTGAAATTGTTTTATGATGTTGTACCTGCAACAAATCATTATTATTTTTCACCGTTGAAACAAGACACCTTGGGGAAACCACACCTCCTGTTTTGTTTAGAACCGCAACCTGGTATATCCAAGGCCCTTTCGTGGACCTGCACTTTTTCGCGGTGAGTTGCATCAAACCGTGCACTCTACATATTGTCAACCTTGGCCTCCTTGGAATATCGAACGGATCTACTCTGCAGCTCGGCTCTGTGTGGGTTATGGAAAGTTCCCAAATTATCAATATACAATCCGGGTGGTTACTAGTATAATTTCAATCACAACACACCACAACCAAAAATTATACAATTTGAATGAACAGTTCAATATGCGATACATTTTGTGTTCATCATGATTTTTTTGTCAACAACCAATTTCTGTCTTAGCTACCGCAGGGCGATGCTTCTCCACATTGGTGCCTTTGGACTGGTGGATAGAGCGAATGTCCCAGGTGGCTATCAGGTTGCCATCAAGGAAGCATTTGAATCTTTTACCCGGTGGCGCAAGCTACACAAAATTCAAAGTTCCCAGAGGCGTTTCCATTACAAAGGTATTTTCAATGATGTGTATGGTTGCTACCTCAACTCGAAAGGCTTCAATGCTAGAATTTTATGCGAATGGCTTCTACATGAAATCATTCGGGTGAGATCCCAACCTGGTTTATTCTTACGTGACGAACGGTTGCAATCGACTGAAAATGCCTTGAGACTTGACACTATGAAGATAACTGTTTGTATTTCAAGTTTTTGTATTTCAAGTTTTTGGAATGATTTTCAAATATACTTGACACATCAAATGATGCCCAGCTTTGCCAACCGAGGAAAGGCATTTGCAGATACTTTGGTGTAAGCGAGCGAGCCTCCAGGTGGCTGCGACTTGGCTCCAAGGATGCCGCCAGCACGCGGCATTAGAGTTTGTCACACATATCTGACATATCCCCCAAAAAATGAAATTTATCATAATTTATGATACGCACCCTGGCTTCCATTTCTTTATTCAGTATATTCGAAGGAATTTCCATTTTCACAAGAAATGATACATATGCAGTTAATTCTCAAGATTAGTGAGGCCTACTGTGGTGGGGGCCCCGGGTGGTGTACCTATCTTACGGTCAGTCCAAACATCTGCAAATTATTCCTCAAAGTTATGGTGGAACACATCTTAACAATTTGAGACGTTATATTGATTGATTGATTGATTGATTGATTGATTTGATTGATTGATTGATTGATTGATTGGCCCCATCCAAGGACACCAGCCCAATCTGCAGACATGGAATCTTCTGGCAAATGCTATCTCCAGAATTTTTTGGTCTTGAACCGAATGAGCATCAGGACTATCTCGGGTATCCTACATCCTCCAAACGATATCGGACCATAGAACGATTGGTGTTGAATTCCTAGGGGAAGGAACTATAATTCCAGACTACTCCTTTGGATGGAAGAAATCCTGGACCAATCGATGGTTTATCCTCTTATAATCCCATTTTTTGCAGTGGTTCATAGTTACCAGTATATCTATGCCAACTGGTACAGGATTCCTTCCATCCACAGTATGACTCATGCAAAGTCTGCGCAGGAGTGGAGAGATTGCGTGGGTGGTAGTGCCAAAATGGCATGTTCCTTGGCGATCCATTTTAGAGCAATTTCTCTACGGTGGGAAAACTCTCCACTCTAGAAAGAATACTAGTTCGAACATGTCTTTAGCCAAGGGATTTCGTCACGTGTTGCGTGATGGAGTTCGCCAGCAAAGTCCCTCGACTACATTCATGCGTTTTTCTCCAAAGAACAGCGAGTAATTGAAATTCAAACTTTGCTGCCAAGCAATGAGGACAAAACCCCAGAATGCATCACACGTTTTGTGATGAAGATATGATGTCCGTCCTCAAAGGCGAGGATTTCAAATCAAAACGATAAACCCGGAAACACCAGAACTGAAGAGTGTTTTAGATTCTGATTTTCACACATATTTTCTCAGTCTTGTGCAGGCTGGGCTAGAAGGTCAGATGCCAAAAAACGGGGGCGTGAGCATGGCATAGTTCGGTTTGCGCGAATGCGTTTGAAAACGCTGACATGGCGCATTCCAGAACTTTTGCGCAAACGTGGTCGCAAATTTGGATAAACAAAAAAAGCTGTGTGTCTTGGGTCTTGGGGTGGATGAACCAGCTGGATGATTTTTTCAGACCACCCACTCACCACTGAAAGATTATTTTCGCGTTAAGGCCCCTAGATGATTCTGTCATTATGTCAAGCCTACGACCAAAATTATGGGAGGCATAAGGGAACTATGAATTGATCTCTCTCTCTCTCTCTCTCTCCAGTGCCTTCTCGATGAGTTCAGCAACTGCTCCACCAGGCAGGAGTGTCAGCAGCCAAGGGTATCAACAAGCTATGAATTGAATATATGTTAATTTATTTAGTACTCTATGGGAACCATAGGGGGACCATGAATATATGGTACTTTAGTATCCCTCCAAAGAGCTTGTTTTACTACGTTAAACATCGACATTCCTTAAAGTTGAAGTTTTCTGCGTGAAAGTGGTAATGTCTAAGTTAAACATCAACATTGGAAGGTTGGGGTATATATATATATATGTGTTCTATGAATAGCCATGAACAACCTATGCTAGCCTCCCAACACTGGAGTATCGTTTTAGCCATGGGAACACTTCCAAGCTCCAGGGATAGAGGGTCTGAGCAGCGCAAGGAGCAAGCCCCGAGCCAACTCTCAACCCTTCGCGCCTTGGCCGAGACGGGATGGTGATTGATGACCCCAGATGAATGTGGTGGGATCGACCAGTGGACCAGTGGACCAGTACTCGTAGCATCACCATCATCAGAGGAGGAAGCTAAATCTCTGGTTTCAGTCATGGAGGACAATCCAGCAAAAGCAGAGGAGTCACCTGCCTGATTTGTTCCGAGTACTCAAGCTCGATGGCAGAAACATATCCAATCCTGAAGTGATCTAAGTATCTTATCAGAAAAAACATATGCGTACGGGTTTGTCCTACAAAAAGTTAAGATGTTAATAGATGTGAAAAGTATGATATACATTGATATACTATAATTACCTGTCAGGGTGGGAAATCATGACAAACTACCAGATTTCCTGGATACCTCCCATTTGTCAGTCAAACCATATGTATGCATCCACTGTAATCAGGTTGGTGAGCGGAACTTGAAGGGAGGTCCGGGTGCTCAGTCAAGGCCGAACTAAACCATGAAGATAATGATGGTCCTTGGATCTTCTTGGGTATCGACTCCTGTAACAAAATAGGGGCCTCACCAGATTTTCCTTTTTTAAGGTGTGATTGCCCGTGTTTTATCGCTGTCTGAAACATGACTCCGACCAAAGTCTGGTTCTGTGATGATAGCACCTTCAAGAAGGTGCGTTTATGTGTAAGGGAAGACTTTGAGTATTTTCAGTGAGATCATGAACTACCAACCGGATGGTATTGATAACATTGCAAACCGTCTAACATTACAAGAGCTCTACGGATACTTTTGTCAGCTTTAGGAGGGGCGCAAGTGTCATCGTCTCCCAGTTTCAAGATCGTCTAGCAATGGGTCAAAACCCTGGTACCCAGCTGTTCACATCAAAACAGCTGGTGTAGATTGGTGTAGCAGTGTGGATGCTGCTGTTCCCGCCAAAATCTCTGGTAGCTATGGATGTTCATCCCCAAATCAAGCCATGGTCCGCAGTTAGGTATTGACCCATCAACAGTTCCGCTTGCATCCGAGGTGCTGTGTCGCCCGGCACCTCAGCACTCGACGCCATAGGTAAAACAAGATGGGGCTGGGCCGAAGAACAAGTTCCATCAGATTCCACACTTAAGTTGGAATTTGATGATAGTTACTGATAGTTCTGATAATCTGAGTTTCAGATTGTGTTTTTTTTATTTAAATGTTGGGATCATCCAGCTCAGAATGGGAGCAATTGCATTGCCTGGACATCCTTCAGATATGTTCCCGTCAAAGCCCACCATTTTCTCTATTTGCTGAATCTGAGAGAGATAGCCATCCCAACACCACAACCGGCTGGGGCTTTCCTGATCAGATCTGGATCTTCATCTTCCAGATCATAATCACCACAGGACTTGTATGGACTTGTCTTCGTGGACTGAAACAATTTTGGATTCTTGAGATTTCTTGACTTCTGGAACACAAAGGAATCCTCTCAGACTCATTTCATCTCGGAGTTATCACAGATCATCACAGATCATCACAGATCCTAAATTTCATCATTATTTCATCTATATTTCAGATATTTCATCTCCCCATATTCCCCCCATGATTTGGTCTGGTGATATCTCCCTTCGAAAGCACAAACTGGACAGGTCTCAGCTTCGCCACTCCCCGCGACAGACCGCCTCGGTGCCGGACCCTGGGAAGCTCTGAATGCGAAACACCGCCAGAGATGCCATAGATGTTCAAAGATGTTCAAAAAGGGTTTAATTATGGCATCTATGGCATCTATGGCATCTATGGCTTAAAGTTTATTCATGCCATAATATGGTTTAATGATTTTTATGTTGAAGATACTTTGAATATCTTTGTTTTTTTAAATAATAGCTCACGTAGATTCCAATATATGACCTAATCTCAGTTGCCTTAACCTCCACATTTTTCCAAATCGCCTATGGTTATTTGGCACTTTCCCAAGTTTCAGTGCCCAGGGGCCGTGCCTGTCAGCGGACGTGCGGAGCTCAGAGAACCGGTGCTGGGCCTTCTGGGATTGTGGGAAGCTGTTGGAGAATTACCCTCTGGTAAACTAACATAGCTATTGAAAATACCACATTTATAGATCCCCCATGTATAGCTCATTATAAAGTGGACATCCTTTGCGCTTATAAAGTGGGTTTCCGGTCGCCACTTTATATACCGACAATGGGGGATAAAGCCGTGTTTTGCGCGAGAAACATGCCCTTGGACCTGGAAGATGACTTTATAGCAACGTTGGCTTTCCAGTTTATACCCGGCTGGTTCCCCACAAGGAAACGACTCAATATATGCGGCAATGCATTTTATAGACCGTTGGTTCCCTTCAAAGAATGGCCATAATATGTCACACCATCCACTTTATAGAAACATGTCTCCCCAATGATTTCGGGCCAATATCTTTCTGTTGGGGCTGTATACATGGCAAAGCACTTTATAGAGTGAAACTTGCCCTTTAAGAAGAAGAATTTGTGCTGCATCCAGGGCACTTTATAGAAAGAAAATTGCGGCAGAGCATTTTATAGAGTCATGAGATACATCACCCAAATCACTTTATAGAGCTGCCCAGGACCCCATTCACCCTGAGGACCCCTTTCAAGGGAAATCTTCTTCTCTATAAAGTGGCCAGTCCAGGTAAAACCCCTGAAAAAACAGAATCTATGTTGGACTGGCCACTTTATACCCCCTCCCCAAACAGAGAATGCCTCTATAAAGTGGCCAGTCCAGGTAAAACCCCTGAAAAAACAGAATCTATGTTGGACTGGCCACTTTATACCCCTCCCCCAACAGAGAATGCCTCTATAAAGTGGCCAGTCCAGGTAAAACCCCTGAAAAAACAGAATCTATGTTGGACTGGCCACTTTATACCCCCTCCCCCAACAGAGAATGCCTCTATAAAGTGGCCAGTCCAGGTAAAACCCCTGAAAAAACAGAATCTATGTTGGACTGGCCACTTTATACCCCCTCCCCCAACAGAGAATGCCTCTATAAAGTGGCCAGTCCAAGTAAAACCCTGAAAAAACAGAATCTATGTTGGACTGGCCACTTTATACCCCCTCCCCCAACAGAGAATGCCTCTATAAAGTGGCCAGTCCAAGTAAAACCCCTGAAAAAACACATTTTTACCTGGAATGGCCACTTTATACCCCAGCCAGTGGGCTCCAGGACTTTGACCCGGAAACGGAAGGACTGACAACAAGGTAAAGGGGGAAAACTACAACGGAGAGGTACAACGGGAAGGCTACCACAAGAAAATGAGACATGTCACGTTTATATACGTTTATTGTTTTCAATGTGTCATATAGATTGGCGATGATTGGTATATTGAATATGTTGTAGATGTATTTTGGAACATATGTATACCTATGATTCACACATCAATATAAATATATATAAATCATAAACACATGCCAAACCAAAAACTTTTAGCTGAGTATTGTATTCCCAATCTGTTGGCAAATGTCCAGCCGATTCACCATGCGTGACCCAACAAGATTCAAACTATGGATTGTTTACTTTCGAAAATATTTTTTTACTGGTTCTTGCAAACAATTTTATAGAGGATGGGCATGGACCGGCCAGTTTATACAGAGGGTGGGGCTGCCAGAAATGACGTGATCAAGCCACTTTATAGAGCTGAACTTTCTTGCAAACCATTTTATAGAGGATGGGCATGTGGCCGTGGTTTTGGTCCATAGATGTCCATAGATTTTTAGGATGATTTTGGGAGATTGTCGTCATAGATATACGTAGATTCACCCAGTATTTTTTTCAAAAGTAAACAATCCATAGTTTGAATCTTGTTGGGTCACGCATGGTGAATCGGCTGGACATTTGCCAACAGATTGGGAATACAATACTCAGCTAAAAGTTTTTGGTTTGGCATGTGTTTATGATTTATATATATTTATATTGATGTGTGAATCATAGGTATACATATGTTCCAAAATACATCTACAACATATTCAATATACCAATCATCGCCAATCTATATGACACATTGAAAACAATAAACGTATATAAACGTGACATGTCTCATTTTCTTGTGGTAGCCTTCCCGTTGTACCTCTCCGTTGTAGTTTTCCCCCTTTACCTTGTTGTCAGTCCTTCCGTTTCCGGGTCAAAGTCCTGGAGCCCACTGGCTGGGGTATAAAGTGGCCATTCCAGGTAAAAATGTGTTTTTTCAGGGGTTTTACCTGGACTGGCCACTTTATAGAGGCATTCTCTGTTGGGGGAGGGGGTATAAAGTGGCCAGTCCAACATAGATTCTGTTTTTTCAGGGGTTTTACCTGGACTGGCCACTTTATAGAGGCATTCTCTGTTGGGGGAGGGGGTATAAAGTGGCCATTCCAGGTAAAAATGTGTTTTTTCAGGGGTTTTACCTGGACTGGCCACTTTATAGAGGCATTCTCTGTTGGGGGAGGGGGTATAAAGTGGCCATTCCAACATAGATTCTGTTTTTTCAGGGGTTTTACCTGGACTGGCCACTTTATAGAGGCATTCTCTGTTGGGGGAGGGGGTATAAAGTGGCCAGTCCAACATAGATTCTGTTTTTTCAGGGGTTTTACCTGGACTGGCCACTTTATAGAGAAGAAGATTTCCCTTGAAAAATTCCTCAGGGTGAATGGGGTCCTGGGCGCGCCGCGCGCGCGCGCGCCAAAAAGGTGTCAAAATTGGAGCCATTTTGGCGCGCGCGCGCGCGGCGCGACCAGGACCCCTTTCACCCCAAGGACCCCTTTCAAAGGAAAGTGTGTTAGAGGCATTCTCTGTTGGGGGAGGGGGTATAAAGTGGCCAGTCCAACATAGATTTTGTTTTACCATAGATTCTGTTAACGACTTCGATATAGATATTTGTCTGGCTGTCGGTTTCGTTCGGTTTCGAAGTCATTCGAAGTCTTTTGGGTTCCCCATCGATGAGATCGATGATATTCCCCCAAGGTTTGAACGTGGCCCCTCAACTTTATAGACAATCATGTCGATGCTGCCATCGTCGCGATTAAGAAAATCATCGCTACTACAACGATCGTTGTTTAGCCGGAAATCCACATTATAGTGCCACTGTTCTGCACAAGTATTACTATCTGGATGTTCGGCATCTCACTTTATAGTCATGGGACATGTTCGCAAGTACCCTCAAAAACCTGCATCGAGTTTTATGTTTTTACGCGGCCAGGCGACTTTATACAAACGTTGGATTTTGACTTTATAAACAAAACATGTTGGCTTTCCACTTTATAGACTCCAGACATGTGGCCATTCCAGTTTATACCAGGCTATTCTCTATAAAGTCGGCCGCAAAGCATCTAGCGGGCTATACATGGGGGATATTTATAGTGGATTTACCCATTAAAAATGGTGATTTTCCATAGCTATGTTAGTTCACTAGAGGGTATATTTTATTAGGGATCTAATGGGATCTAATGGGATCTAATGGGATCTAATGGGATCGAATGGGATCGAATGGGATCGAATGGGATATAGATAAATACAACCACACATATATGATGGATGTATCTTATGGGGTAATACCAGTCAAATTCATGGTGATTTTCCATCGGGAACCAGTCATGATTCACCAGCGGATGGCATAGGGGGGATGTTTTCAATAAATGTTTGGATATTCAATCAGATATTCCACCAAAAAAGTGGATGGTTTAAAACTCGAAATGATGAAACTAGGGGTTCCATTTCTATCACAAATTGTTGCCAAAACAAACACCCCAAGTGCCGGAATGGGTCAAATTTAGAGGTTCAGGACCGACTGGATGGTTATTTCAAGGAGCAATATGTTTGGAACGGGCCATTCATTTTGTAATGGTTCGATGCGTTTTTGTTTTCTTAGCAAACTTGAAGTTTGTGCTTCCAAGGTGATTCGTCAACGCTCCAAAATCTTGTGGGGATCGTTTTTGATGTTTTTTGTGCCATTGTCACCCAGCGGGTGTCAGGAATAGCATCTTGTGTTGGCTTTGTAGGTGCACGAAGACCCGAGCTTACTGTCCTTTGTGGGGGCGCCGAGGATTTTTGGAAGAGAGAGTTCTACGTGTGGGACGGATGTCAATGAAACATGGTAGGGGAGGAGACTAGACCAAATGGCAAACCTCGATATAAATTCAGCGATACATCCTGCAAAGGGTGCAACATGGTTTATTTTAGTATAATCTCAAGTCACCAAAAAAGAAATTTTTGAAAGCGGCCAACTTATCCAGTTCCCTTGGACAGGTACCAGTGATCCCTCCGTTAAGCAGGGCATTCTGAACCGCTTGGTCAATGGCAAAACTCCTCGAAGTGAATAAATGTAGATAATCTGTAGATGAGATCATAATCACGCTTAACCTTGTGCAATTTGTACACTTGCCCTGCCCTTCTTGTTGTAGTCATCAGCTTAGTTTCATGTCCTGGGATCTTGAACTTGTCCATGTCCAAGAAGACAAAGTCTTACCCCTCTTTGGTGGTTGAGCTGGTCAGTCGCTTGATCATGTCAGAGTTTGCGTGTGACCCGTTTCCCTGATGCGAGGCTGAAAAGACGAACATGTTCAATGTGCGCAGTCAGAGCTGCATGCTGAGTTTTCTCAGGATAGCTGCAATATATACGTATATATATAATCATACATTATATATATATAATACGTATATATATATATATATATGTAATTACATATATATATATATACATATATATATGTACCATAATTATATGTAACATGAGAATGGCGCCCAAGGAGCACATTGGGAATTTCACAGGGTGTCATACTTGGAGTTTCAGTGCCTTTTTTTTCCGCCTAAGATACTTAAATGATACAGTTAATATACTTTAATTTACCACATTTTAAGCAGAAACCGCAAAGTCAAGATGCCTATTTGCTGCTTGAATTTGGCTGATCCATCTTGGAGTTTTCATGGTCAAGGCCAAAATGATCCATGGCGACAAGCCAGACCATCTGGGTCCGAATGCTCAGCCGGCAGATGATTTGGCTACGGGCTACGGGGATCATATCAAGCAACTCCAGATGGGGTCTTGACCCCTAGCCATTTGCCTGTTGGCCCCTAGTCAAAGTGACCAAGAGAAGTTTGGTTTTAAATCAAGCTGATAGAAGAAAGTAGAAAGTAGCAACGATTTGCCAATTAATATGATTACTTTATATTAGAAATACCATTTGTACACCAATAATTATATATATATACGAAATATTGTATATATATAATAATCGCCCTTTTTGTTTCTTTTGGTGTCCTTCAAGTTTGACCCCTGCCTGCTGAAACCTGGCACCCGGGTCGGTATCTCCTCGGCTCGGCTCGTACGACACTTTCCTAGGCACGTGATGCAGGGATCCCGAGCTACAGGATGCCAACATGCTTAGCTTCTAGGTAAGTTGTATCTGGGATATTCCACTTGGCATATCTTGGCATATCTTGGCATATCTTGGCATATCTTGGCATATCTTGGCATATCATCTATCTGGCATAACATGATTTAGCTGTATCTTAAATAGCTTAAACATATTTAATCCAGTGGGTATATCATCTATCTGGGATGGCAGCTACTTAACCTTAGTTGCTGAGCATGGAAATGTAGACAGTATATGTTTGTCTTGAACATACCAGGAGACAGGAAAGTATGATCCGGTGACTTCTGACGACAACCTGGGATTGTGACGCCATTATGCTGTCCCTAGTGGCTGTCAAGACGCTCCTCCCAAGGCAGTCTCGACCTATGGTGCAAGGCTGGGAATTTCATACATGGGGCCCCAGAATGAACAGAATCTACTGCAAATCAAAGGTTCCGGGCGAATTGTTTATGAAGAGGACTGGATTTACATTTTGCATTTGATCTCTTTCATCCCGCACTTTTCAGTGGATATTACTAGATTGGAGTGTTATTTGGCAGTACTTAAGATTATTTAGCTCCCCATGATCCAACTTAGGGTACTGTACGTACCCTCTGGTTATTTAACATAGCCATGGAAAATGGCCCATAGAAATAGAGGGTTTACCGTTCTTAAAAATGGTGATTTTATCTTTCCATGGCAAACTGTTAGTCATAACCAGATGGTATATTCAACAGTTATTTAATAGGTAAACCCTCTATAAATGGTTATTTATAGTATATTCAATGTATAGCTAGGTCACCAGGCTTGCAGTCCGCAGGCGGCCCATGCATCGGTCCACAAGTGGTTGGAGGCAGGGACGTGCCTGGGATACAGCGATAGGAAATCGAGCCCTTGATGACCTTGATGGGGGCACTGGTTAATGGGGTGAGTGAAAACACTTAAGCTATACTGACACCATGCGGAATGTGTTGATGGGTGTTGGACATTCATTGTTTTTCTATGTTTTGAGATGCCAAAAACATGTCGTTTGTTGTGTTTATGTCTATCTGAGCTACCTGTATTCTCTGCTGCACAGGTCTTGGCTTTGTGGGAGGCCCCAGGAAGTTCTATGACTGGGAAGCGTTCGCCCTGCACTCTACCATGGGGGGGGGGGACGATGTCTCAACATGTCTCAACATTGAGGACTCAGGAAACTCTCTTGGCCTCTTATTGTCAAATCTCGTCAAGTATATTTGGAAAGAGATGGAAAAAGGAACTTTTAGGTCCCCAGCTTGCAGATCCATCCATAATATACTGTATGACTGTATGAGATGAACTTCGTGATTCGCGGATATTTACGGTATGAATCTGAACTAGCGTACAAGCCACATGAGCAATGCGGGGTACAAGAAATGTAGACTTTGATCCAGATAGGTGCAGTCAGCAAATGACCAAAGTCACATCCCGAAACAGTGGGTCAAGGTAAACCACAAGAATAAACTGTAGGTCAAGGGAAACTACATGAACTAAACTGAACTATGTAAACTCAACAAGAAATGGAGGCTGATGTTTTGAACATCTCAGCTCGAAAGGCGAGATTGCAACCGCTGCCACATTGCGCATGAGACAGGTCAAACAGAAAGGTGCTTAAATGGGGCCGCAGCCACCATTAGTTGTCCAAATGGGCATGCCACAGTATGTCTTTGAACCTACATGGTCTCATCAGAAAACTCAGTATTTGCAGGTGCTTCCACTTACACAGCTTGTAATGTTTCGTTTTTCAGCGCTTGCGGATGCTTGCCACCTAGCAATCAGATGTTTCAACAGAGAAGGCGGGTTTCTCATCAGAGTCCACTCCAAGGACCCAAAGCAGAACTATGCCTTTGCGCCGACCATGCGCAGCACCATCCACACCACGTACCCAGCTCAGTTGGGACCGGGGCACCAATGGTTGTATGGCTTGAAGCTCCTTGATGCAGAAAAGATCTTGCCAAATGAATAACAACATAGTAAATCACGTGGAGGCTTCCTAAGTGTTGAAATGGGGATACACCAAATCATCCCCAATTAGGCCCTTTTAGTTTTGAAACCTATGGTTTTTGGGGGATCCCCTATAGGAAACCTCCATGTGACATCTTGTGACCATCTTGATCAATCTTTGGATCCGCAGCATGTTATCACTTCAGGTGTTCACAAGCCCCAAGCCACCCGCCAGCGTTTTTAAAGTTTAAACTGTGGGATGCAGTTCCAGTTTTATTTCAATGGTGGGAATCCATTCTGGAAAAACATATAGTCTATATCAGCAAAATGAGCAGCAAACATGTGGGTTGAGGGGGTTCTACGATCTTGATCCATATCTAGGTCGAATTCTTCAATTGAAACCTACATAAAGAAAATGGCGGGTTGCTGAAGAGCCTAGTATATACCGTAGTGTTTAAAGAATTGGGTGGAAATCAGTGTGACACATAGGTTGGCATCACAAACATCACCGAAGCTAGCAGGAGCAGTACAAGTTTCACCCTCCATGGCAGCCATGGAGTGTCGCACCGGGGTTAACCCAGATGGTGCCACCCTGATCAATACACAGATGCTCGCTGCCACTTGAGTTTTTTTTCAGGTTCCCAGGTTACCATGCTGAAAGGTGGTACCATCACTTCTGTGAATTAAGCTGAAAGGAATTCTAAGTGCTTTGAGACAGTTGTCCGAAGATTTCGAGGCAAAGTAATCCTTACTGAGCTCTTCCTGAGCTGATTTGGTTCTAAATCAACTCAGGATTGTTGCCAAATTCAAGTCCATCCGGGATCTTGCTGGCCATCAGAATCCTCGCGCATTTGCTGCTTTGCAAGGCGAAGAGGCAGCCGATCTATGGTATCCCGCATCTCAAATTCGGGAGATTGCAAATCAAATCCTGTCATTGCTCCCTGCTACCCCAGAGGAAGACGCAGATGTGCAGGACAGGTGAAGCTGTGGGGTGGTACCTGATGCAAGAGTTTTAAACATATTTAAACATTTTAAGCAGGGTCACACTGCCGAAGGTCTCAGCCTTCATGAGTCGCTTTATTCCTTGTTCGTATTCTCATTTTCCTGCATGATGCATGAATCATTAATATGCATTAATGCGATCAATGCCATTTTGAAGAGTCTGAAACGTGTCTGAGACATGCTGAGCCAAAATCTCGGACCAGGAGCTGCAGATTGATGATCCCAACAATCCCTCGAGTGTGTTCGCAGCATTGCTAGGCTGTGCCCGGGAAATGGCAGAGCTAGATGATCATCGGATTTGGCGATCAGCCTGCGCACAAATCATTGGTGCTGCTCGGCGGGCCGAGGAGCTGCTGCAGCCATGGCTGCTGGTAGATGTGCTCCCGGAGGGGTCCGATGTATTCACAAATCCCACGGCCCGATCTCATCCAAGGGCCCCCATTGAGGGTAGTGTCACAGCACTGACATGGAGTGTGACAGAAGAGACGTGGGCACAAGGAGATGCAGAGGCTTTTGACCTTCCTGATGCCATTGCTGCCGGGGAAACAGAAGCAAAACTGCAAGCGTTGGAGCACGACCTGCTGGAGTTGCAGAACAAGCACAAAGATCAAAATCACCATGAGATTGCTGCGACACTGCATGCACTAGGCAAGTTGAGTCAAAAGATTGGAGATCTCAAGAAAGCCAAGCAGTACTTTGATGACTCCTTGCGAATGAAGAGCTCCTTGCACGGGGACAGACATCACCCCAATTGTGCTGCGACACTTCATGCACTGGGCATTTTGAGTCAGCAGGCAGGACATCTCAAGAAAGCCAAATGGTACTTTGATGAGTGCTTGCGAGCGAAGCAATCCTTGCATGGGGAAAGGGATCACCCTTGCATTGCTGCAACCCTGCATGCACTAGGCGACTTGAGCCGGCAGACTGGAGATCTCAAGCAAGCAAAAGAATACTTGGTTGTGTCCTTGCAAATGAAGCGCTCCTTGCACGGGGTCAGAGATCACCCTGGCATTGCTGCGACACTGCATGCGCTGGGCAACTTGAGTCTGCAGACTGGAGATCTGAAGAAAGCCAAGCAGTACTTGGATGAGTCTTTTAGAATGGAGCGCTCCTTGCATGGGGACAGGGATCACCCTGGTATTGCTGCGACACTGCATGCACTAGGCCAAGTGAGCCAGCAGGCTGGAGATCTCCAGCAGGCAAAGCAGCACTTTGATGAGTCCTTACAAATGGAGCGCTGCTTGCACGGAGACAGAAATCACCCTGAAATTGCGGCCACACTACACGCGTTAGGCAACTTGAGTCAGCAGGCTGGAGATCTCAAGCAATCCGAGCAGTACTTGAATGAGTCCTTGCGAATGAAGCGCTCCTTGCATGGAGACAAGAAACACCCTGACATGGCTGCGACACTGCATGCGCTCGGCGACTTGAGTCGGCAAACTGGAGATCTCGAGCAAGCCAAGCAGCACTTTGCTGAGTCCTTGAGAATGAAGCGCTCCCTGTATGGGGACAGGGATCACCCTGACGTTGCTGCCACACTGCATGCGCTCGGCGACTTGAGTCGGCAAACTGGAGATCTCAAGCAAGCCAAGCAGCACTTTGCTGAGTCCTTGAGAATGAAGCGCTCCCTGTATGGGGACAGGGATCACCCTGACATTGCTGCAACGCTGCATGCACTAGGTGACTTGAGTCGGCAGACTGGAGATCTCAGGAAAGCCAAGGGGTACTTGGATTTGGCCTTGAGAATGGAGCGCTCCGTACATGGGGAAAGGGATCACCCTGCCATTGCTGCGACACTGCATGCTCTAGGCAACTTGAGCAAGCAGGCTAAAGATCTTCATCAAGCGAAGCAGTACCTCGATCAGTCCTTGCAAATGAAGCGCTCCTTGCACGGGGTCAGAGATCACCCTGACATTGCTGCGATACTGCATGCGCTGGGCAACTTGAGTCTGCAGACTGGAGATCTGGAGAAAGCCAAGCAGTACTTGGATGAGTCCTTGCGTATGAAGCGCTCTCTGCTTGGGGACAAGGATCATCCTGACATTGCTGCAACACTGTATGCCCTAGGTGATTTGAGTCGGCAGACAGGAGATCTCAGAAAAGCCAAGGGGTACTTTGATGAGTCCTTGCGAATGAAGCGCTCGTTGCATGGGGATAAGTGCGCTGGGCAAGCAGGAAAAAGATCTCGAGCAAGCCCAGCAGTACGTGAATAAGTCCTTGAGAATGGAGCGCTCATTGCAAAGGCATGAAGGCAACCAAAGCGGAGCCTAATTTGAAGACTTCATGTGCGTTTTAAGATTTTATTGAGATGAGGCGTGTGTGAGTCGTCGGAGACCAACACGCGGCCACTTTCGTGAAAGCTGAGCATAACAATTTGGACATTGCTCTGCAAAAATTGGCTGAGTGTGCCTGCTTTGCCTTGGCCGTTTTGTGATGTTGTAGATCAAATTCACCAATATGGAGGTTTCCTAAGTCATGGGGGTACCCCTAAATCATCAATTTTAATTTATTTTATATAATAAGATCTTCCATTTTGATTATAAACCATCCAGCTATTGGGGATCCATAAATTGGAAACCCCCATTGCCCAATGTCCCTAGAGGCGGGCGCATTTTTTCAGCGTTGCAACCAGGATTTCCCACATTTTTCCCACTTTCCCAAATTGTCCCTCTTGTTTCCAGGACATGTCCCATTTTTTCCAGTGGTTTCCTCTCTTGGTCGGTTTCCCATTGTTTGGCGTCCGAGGAAGCCCTGTGTTCAGCCTCCAGCACCTGCGGTGCGCGGCTGTGGGTTTAGGTGGTTAGGTCGCGGTAGGGGTGATGGAGATGACAAACAATTGAGTGAATAAATGACCCATCAGAATTTTAAGTACAATATGTTAATATATGTTAATATAATATGTTATGGGATTGATTAGATTTCATGAGATCTTACAAATTGTGGTTTATTCGCATATCATATCAGGCAATGATTGCCTGGTTGGTTGGGTGGTTTGGAATTATTGGGATACCCACAGTGACATTTTCCGGCATGGGGGAATCTTCAATTGCAAACCACCAACCTAAACCACCAGGTGGTTGATATCAAGGGTGTTCACCGGTTATGAATTATTTATAAGCTACAAGATATATTAGTTTGTCGTTTTTTTTTTTTTAAATGGAGTTACAATGGCTACTCCCTATCCACAACTCTCAACTCAGCGGTTTGCCACTGTTTGCCTGATTCCTGACATAGATGTTAGCATGATGGCAGAGTCGAGACAAGTTTGGTGCTAAATCTTTCAACAGTTTACCCTACACGTGCTAGGTGTTCAAGGGTTTTCATTGTCTGTGATTCTCACCGTGAATGAACCGCTAAGTCGTTGCATCAAAATCAACTGGGACGTATCGCATTGTGATCCCACATGGGGCAGTGGTTGATGGACATCTTGACTCAGGGTTATGCACATGTTTTTTTTGTTTTGAACTTGGTTAGCATGTTTTATGTTTTAGCATGTTTTGACGTTTTCATTAGTTTTCCTAAACTCGTCTACCTAGTTTGGTGCACTCATTGAAGAAGGCCTGTTTGAAGAATCTCAAGGGTTTCAATGACACTACTGCCGCACTGCTCATGATGCTGGTGGTTCTGGTCATGCAAATCAATCTGCTGATGCCCACAGTGCTTGTGATACTTCTGCTGCAGGTGGGTATGGCCCGGATGGCGCAAGTGCCGCAACAACTGACACCACCAGGTATGCCGGAGAGGGGAAGGAGTGGGACTCAAGCCTCTCAGGATCAGTAAATTCACCCATCCAACTGCTTCCAAAGCCATCGATTTTTTTGGAGCAGGTCCTCAGGGACACCACTTTGCTCAAGTCCTGGGCCCCAGATTCTTGGGAGCTACTCTTGGAGAAAGAGTGACGCAAAAACTTGTTGCAGATGAGCCCCAATGAGACTCTGCAGTGGAAATCACAAACTGGTTGTACTCATAGTGCTAAGATGTGCTAAGTCCAGGACTTACAACATCTTACAACATAGATTTTCCCGGCTTTGATCTGAAGAACCCGCAACATTTCTGTACCTTTTTCCCTCATCTTTCAGGAAATCCCAAGGTGCAGGCGGTGCCAACCCTGGCCCCATCACCACCGAGGCCCTCCACGCCCGTGGCAGATCCGCGTCGCCGGCCTACACCGGTGGAGCGCCCCACGGCTACATCACCGCCCAGAGGTGGAATCCGGTGTTCATTGCCATGATGTAGCCATGTCATCTAGAAATGGCAAGTGAATTTTGGTCTACAGTGTCTACAGTCTACAGTAAGGAATCCAGCATGGCGAAGGAAAATCCAGGACATTTGCAGAAGCCCCAGTTTTCAAGTAGGAAACTTGATGGAACTGGGAGACTTGCCATTGCCAGGCATATCCAGGCATGGATAGATCCAGATGGTATATCATCAGTATATCATCAACCCCCCCCTAACGGTCAATGCAGAGGCATCCGCAAGTGATGTACGTGACTCGCTGAGTGCTGGTGCGCGGGCGCGCTTGCAGCAGTGGGGCGAAGCGTTGGTTCCTCCGGAAACATAGGTCCAAGCAACACGGTTACCTTCATGGCCCTGATTGTGTCAGATTATATTAACCAAAACCCATCAAACCCCCGTACCTGTTCGCTTCAGATGGGTGGGTCAAAAGCCGGGATCCAGTCACTTTGGATCTTGCTTTCATGACTGATATCAGGCAATGAATGCCAATAAGCAATATATGTACACATACATGTATATGGTATATATATAGATATATACATTATATTGTATATATTGTGTATATATATATACACGTATATATATATATGTTTATTGCATACAATATATAACCAGTGATTATATCATATTATGTATAGCACATTTTGCATTTACACCGCAGGCACGGATCGTGATTCATATATGTAAGTGCACGCATTTCCGGGACTTGCGGATTTGGATTCAGCAGGTCAATGGAGCCAGCGCAGTGGCGAGAGCTTGACAAAGATCAACGCCTAAGAGAACGTCGAGCAGGTCGGTCTTCCAAAGTCTCTGGAGTAGTTTTTTTTTTTTTTAAATATATATACATTGGATTTTTGAAATATATGGACATCAACAGAATAGAACAGAATCCTTCAACCTGACTATATACTTGGAATGAAGATCCCCAGCCAAGTCATATGTTTTTTTCCTATGTCTCTTTGTTCCAACTAATTGCCTCCAACACCAGTATGTGATATAGTAATTCGGGTTATATTAGTGGTTCCATAATAATAACCATAATATAACCATAGTATCTAATACAGTGGTTATTATTATAGTATCTAATATAACCATAATAATCAGTCGTTCCAAAGTAACCCCCTTCAGATCTTTGGGACGACCAACAGCTGTGACACGACGAGCGCCGGTTGGCGGGCATCGCCCGGCGGCGCGGGCGGCTGCACAGCACCAAGACTGGCAGCCGCGTCCGACGCGTCACCTATCGGACCTATCGGTGGGAGAAGGACCTTGACCACCGATCACAAAAGATGGGTTTGTGGTAAAATTTGGGGAAACAATGCGCAAACGATTCAATCTGTATGATTTATATTGATTTATTGGAACCTCATCGCAATTAATGGTGAATCTTGGGAAACGGTCTATATCAAATAGCCTTAAAACTGGTTGAGGATTTGTTCAAAACTATCGCAGATGAATGGGCAATGGGAAAATAAAGAGCAAACATGGAGGAAAGAGGTATGACTTCGGAGATCAAGTCCAGCTACACATGCCATTGGGGATTGGTATAGGATACAGGCAAGCTTGACCAACATTGTATACAACATACAAGGTTATGGTGGCCACTTAGAATTGGGGGCAACCAGCTGGAATGACATGGAATGGCAAAGACAGATTTTGTGTGTCTGCCAAGGACTGCGATATTAAAGTCCACCCTATAGTTGTTAGTTCTCTGTAGTGTCTGAAAAGATCCTTATGAGGCACACATCAAGCCGCCTTTTTGCATCCTTTTGCTCAGAATGATTGGCAACATACCATGCTTGTCTTCAGGTACGAAATATTTGAGTTGTTCCACTGAAACAAGTCCAACCTGAGGATTGGCTCATAACACCCCAGTAGCTTCTCTGGTGACGCTGTAGCTGAGTTTCGAATAGAGCCAAGCACTTTGGCGCTGAAATTTGTTCCGTGGTCCACTGCCCCCGGGCACTGCTAGGGACCTCAGGACGTAGATCTTTGCCGTTCTAAAATTGGCGCGGAAGGGTGCTCAGGTTGAAGCGGCGGTGATGCAGTTCTACAGCATTAGAGGGGGAACTCGGAATATTGAGCAAATCATCAGGAACTCAAAAGCCTGCGCCGTGAAAGGACCTTAAAAGATGATTTGTAAGTCGTGGATCATCAATTCAAAAATGGACTCACTTCAGTTTGATCTGGGCCGATTCGCCCAGAATTGGTCTTCTGGGTCTAGCAGTTTTGAAAGAGAATCCACATGGTTGGACTCTCCTCGGACCTCAGCATTCGATCGGGCGCATGTTGAAGTCCACCAGAAACATGTCATGCCTTCCAGGAATCTTGCAATGTCATTCATTTACTAAGTTTCAAGACGTCAATTTCCCATGAGATTTATGTATAATATATTGTAGAGCTTCGCACACCTGCAATGCCATAAGGGTTATGTATAGTAGTGTGAGCGTTGGTGTTGTTCAGGTGCTCTGCACGTGTGTGCAGATGCAGAGCACAGTGTGATGTTCTTGTCATACAGCAGCTTGTAACCATCTTACCCCAGATTTTTTTTGTCGCATTTTTGTGCTTGTTCTTCTTCTTGTTCTTCTTGTTCTTCTTGTTCTTCTTGTTCTTCTTGTTCTTCTTGTTCTTCTTGTTCTTCTTGTTCTTCTTGTTGTTCTTGTTGTTCTTGTTGTTCTTGTTGTTCTTGTTGTTCTTGTTGTTCTTGTTGTTCTTGTTGTTCTTCTTCTTGTTCTTGTTGTTGTTCTTGCAACACAGCTTATTTTCGCATTTTTGTGGACCCTAAAAATCGTCAAATAGGCGGTGTTTTCGCATATTTTTGAGACCCTCGAATCAAACCAAACACTGTAAATACCGATGTTTTTTGCACCTCGGAAGCCCAAAACCACGGTACTTACGATGTTTTTTGCCTCTGGTAGCAAAAATCACAGTATTTACAAAGTTTTTTGGCCCGCGCCTAGCCAAAACACTGACATTTACGCAGTTTTCACCATGTTGCCAGATGTAATTTCTATATGCGAAAAAGACAAACGCACTTTATGTTACGCTGTTTTTGCTTCCCGAGCGCAGCAAAAAATCGTCAAACAATTGTTTCAAAATGCGCGCGGTCTGCAAAGCTTTGAGGAAAAATAAACGTTTGAAGTTCCAACTGATTCCAACTGCTTCAATCAGTGTGGTGTTGCCAATTTTTTCTTTTTGTGGTCTGGTGGTTGCTTGTGATTTCTTCTGCTGCCATGCTGGCTTTATTGCTCCGCTGCCAAAGCTTAAGGCAGGCAGAGCTGCCATTTGGTTGTTGAAACTCAATTAGGTCTTCTCAGGCCCATCAGCAACTGGTTGCATGTCCTAGATGCGTGTGGATACACGCGGAGGATAACTCGGTATGAACATCCTGGCCCAGATTTGATTGCTTTCCCATCCTCAACCCAGAGAGACTTGTGAAGTCTTGTATTCAGAACAACCGTTCATGATATGTTGAACCTTGGAGCTGTGGTTGCGCCGGTGTTTTGATTCACTTGGCAGGATTCAAGAGATGCATGCCGAGAACTTTCCGCACCGCGACATAGAACTGTCGAACTTCTGCCTGTCCTCTGATCAAATCGTGCGCATCATTGATTTTGGGTTGGCAAAGAAGTTCAGGCACATCATGTTTGTGGAGGATGCGAATTGTCTGGTTGCCAGGACGGTCGATGGAAACCATATCACAATGAGAGTCGGCAAAAGTTTCAAAGGCACCCTTGATTTTTCTGCACCTACAAGAAACTAGCTGTCTTTTTGCTCTTGCCGCCGCTTTCTCCTGCAGCTGCCAAAGCTCGAAGAGAGCGGCTTCGCCACACTCAAACAGCATGACAGTGAAGGACGGAACAACGCCCTGTAGTGCCTAACGTCGCTTTCTGCACCCCGAAACACCACGGCCCCGTTTTGCACCTTTCTTCTTGCCTTTTGCTTCTTCTTGCCTCTTTTTTGTCTCTTGCCTGTTGCGTCTTGTTCTTGCTGCAAGCTTCCATCGAACCTTGCTGCCTGTAATCTCTTCTCTGACGCGCTCCCCCTGCCGTCGGCTGGGGTCGGCGGATTACGGTATACCGATGAAATAGCCATAGCTGATGGGAACATGATGGTTGACCAAAGAATTCCGAGGTACCATGTTTTCGAACAAACCCATATGAATTTGTCACTTGTACTTGATTGTACTTGGTTACACCAAGGCAGTTGCACAACGCCTGCAGGTTTTTTGAGTGCGCATTTATTTGGCTGTCAAATTCCCGCAAGCAGTGGCAGATGGGTAGGGATTTCAATCAAGCACATCTTGATAAATGGGTTTGTTTGCCAACAGGGTATATGCCCCATTCCATCCCGTGCTTCATAATTTTCTCTATTAACATCAGGCCCAAATGGTCATATGGTAGGGTTCATATCAGTTTGAACTGTGATGACATATCTGATTTGCCTAGCCAATATATTGTTTGCGTGCTGTTTAGATGTTTTTGGGAGTTTGATTTATCACGCAGTGTCTGGACCTGAGTGGACTGTGTCCTCTTAGCTTTGGATCAAACATCACTTTGGATGGGCGCATGCTGAAACCACCCAGAAACATGCAACGCCACCCAGGAATGATGGGAACTCGATCTACTCAAAATATAGGAATTCAATGATTTTCAGACATCTAGCAACCAACCAACATCCAACACCCACCCAACATCCAATCGCAACATTGGTAACAAATCCAAACCTCCACAGGGCCACATTGCAGCCCTTCAACCCGGACTTTGTGTTGAAAGTAGCTGCTAGTCCTGAAGCTCATGCCCCCTCCGCAGGGCAGGACGTCGGGAGTTGGGTGTACGTATGTCACATGGTGACATACCCCCCCAACTCAAAAGGGTACCCAAGATTACCTAAATCAGCCGTTCCATCCCATAGCGACAAGATTTTGAACCATCTCAAGCTGAGCTGTAACCCCGACAACTGGGTTTCCACTAGATGTCACATGGGTAGATGAATCCTGAATACGGATAAGAAAGGGCCATTGTTGTCGCTTCAAATGTCTTGCGCGTTTGCTGGAAACCGGCATGCCGGCATCAGGAATATTCTCAGATGTTCAAGGGCAAGAGCCTCGCAGTTTTGACTTCTGTCCTGGTCCGTGGCTCAGGCAGCTGGTGAAGCCAACCAGGAACACAGAGGTATCCATAGGGGTATTTTGGGGCAAGGAATTTGGATGAATTCTTGGATGAAGTATGAGTATGATTGAATTGCCAGGGTTCAGTGGCAAACTTCATCAAACTTCCATGTGTCTTTGTGGTTTGAGTGGCGACGCCTCACAGCCAGCTGCAGGTTACAGTGACATGTGTGGTGATTTACCTCGCCGCTTGGCTGTCTTGGAAGCTGTTGGATGGGGAAGCTTTAGATTGGCAAAGCTCAATTCACAAATAGATATGATATAGTGATACTATTGGGAAACTGTTAGATGGATGTGTCAATATCTTAAATAGTACGTAGTGGTTGACTGACATATTGAAATTTTCACTTAAGATATACACATGCCATCACGTGCCAGTGGAACGAGCCAGCGATTCAAGCTAGCAGACTATCAGTCTATCAGATCATATGTGCAGAGCAACATGGTATCGATGTAGTCAGGTTCTGATTGCAAAGGTCAGCCACATTGATAAAGGCAGCATATTTTCAGATTTTGGTGCCAGGATTTTGTAATCCATCCGTAATAGTTGAATTGGGCTTCAAAGGAGGACTGCACGCCAAAATAAACATGCCAGTATATCATGCACCTCCGTCACTAGTTACTGTTTGCAAGAGCCAAGCATAGAGAACGGTCAATATGGCATCTATCAATCGGTGTGCAGGTTCTAGAATCAAAGTATGCGCATAATTTGATGCGCCCCCCTACTGTGACCATGACATCTTTTTAGTTACCCACCGTATTGTGCCAAACTTGACGATGGAAAGCTGCAAGTGATCAGCAGAGTTTCCTCAGGAATGGCGAGCCGTGCAAGACATACGCAAGGTGTGGAATTCCTTGGAACATCTTGGAACTATGAATTCGCAAAAGATAGGATTTACCCTCTGGTTATTTAACACAGCCATGGAAAATCACCATTTTTAATAGGTAAACCATCTATAAATGGGCCATTTTCCATGGCTATGTTAAATAACCAGAGGGTAAGTCTTTGAAAGATGTGTAAAGAAAGTTGTAAAGATGTGTAAAGACCTGGCGGTCCTGTGAAGAGTTCAAGGAGGTCTTCTATCAATGGACAAATGAGCGGACAAAGAAGTATTGTACGAGACAAGCTTTATATTAGCCTGGAAAACGAGCTGATAGGATAATTTTCCATGATAATACATCGACTGCTTGATGGTTTTAGCATGTCAGTTTCCCTTTCCATTCCCCTCCCTACCGGCACAGTCGCCGCGGCAGGGTCTCTCCGGCACCGAGCTGAAGTCTTTGTTCGCCAAGGGTCGCCATGCGCTGCTGCACCGCATGGTGATCTCAGGGGGACACTCCTGGGGCGGCCCTGCGGCTGACACGCGAGGCACGGCTGAGTTGGGGGGATCAAGGTGGTCTATATATATATATATACATTCATATATATATATATATGGTTATCTCAACGAAACAGGGGGATTCCACTAACGGATTTAACCAACAAAAACAGGCTTCTAAAGGGAAGGCGCATAATTGTTCTGTCTTTCATGTGTTTTTTTTCTTTCTGTAAGATGCTGCGTGGATGCATTTCGATTCGAACATGGCACCCTTGTGCAGCCTGTCTTGGCCCAAAAACAGTTCCAGCACTTGCGGATTATTAAGAGTTCAGTGCTGCTGAATTAGTCAAGGCTGCATCAAAGTTGCCTATTCTGAACAGCATCTTCCACATCTTTTTAAAACATCTACTATCATCTATACCACAGAAACAACCAGAAATCAGGTGATTCAGAGGCATCAGCTGCTGAACGACATGGCCAGACTTGAATGCATGGCAAACATTGGCAAACAAAAACGCATGGGAAACCTATTCCTTGATTTCCTGCGAAAAATCAATGGAAAAATATATGGTTTCCTGCAACATGCTTTCTTCAAAATCCGTGGACTCCAGGAAAAAATGTGGGAACAAAAAAACATGGGTTTCCGGTAAAGAAACAGATCCCAATAAAAGCCCATTTCGTTCGGCATGGCTGAAGAGCAGCCTTCTCCCAAGCGGCCCAGAGCTGGGACTGATTTGAAGATCATTGTGGATGATGGTGAGGTGGAGGTAGGGAATTGTTGAAAAAAATGTTGCTTGGGCCGGAAACAATAAAAAAAAATGGGAGTTCAATAGAGCATGCAACAAATAGAAGCTAAGTCACAAAAACATGGTGACTAAAGCTGGGAAAAGAGAGTGGAAAGAGGGGGAGCCGTAAACCAGCAAACAATGGGGATTCAACCAACACATGCGATGTTTCATGTTGTGAGGCACTTTTCATTGTGGATCTATCCACCAAACAGACGTTACATGGGGATTATTCATGCCATAAGGGACCATTGGTTGATAGAGCTGGAGGTGCACTCGGTGATTCTCGAGCTGGCCTCCCCAGTCTTTGCCAGCATGCTGAGCAGTGCCATGAAGGAAGGGACTGGAGATTCCATCCACCTTCCAGGGAAATGCAAGAGTGAGCTCGAGAGCTTTTACAAGGCCCTGCAGCTTTGCACCATGGAAGAGATGCCTGGATTTAAGATGATTTAAGATGATTCCTGATTTTTTCCATGGGTCAATCAATAAGTCATTGGGAATCTGCAGATTTGATATGTCCTTTTACTTTTAAAGCAAATCTAAGGATCTCTCCGGCAATGGCTGTGTTCCTTTCCAAGTGGGCGGATGAGTATCAGATTCAAGCCTTGACGGAAAAATGTGAACGGATCCTGCTGGGTC
Organism: Cladocopium goreaui; assembly: GCA_947184155.2. Lineage (NCBI taxonomy): Eukaryota > Dinophyceae > Suessiales > Symbiodiniaceae > Cladocopium > Cladocopium goreaui. Next base: position 38,059 of record CAMXCT020002910.1, on the reverse strand, counting down.
AGCCAGTCGATGGTGCTGCCTTGCAGCATGCAGTGAAGTACAATTTGCCCCGAAGGAGGGCACAGTGCATCACTGCCATGCAGCGCAACATTGAGAGATACATTGACGACCTCAGTGTCTTGACTTCCCGTGAATGTGAGGAGCACCTGAAGGCCCTGTGGCCCCAGATGGTGAAGGCGGCTGGTCTGGCTGAGGGAACCGTGTTGCCACCTGTGGAGCACCTGAAAAGTATGTGGCCTTTCCTGGCTCAGGCAGTGCGCCTACAGGTGAAGGCAGTGAACTACGCCCAACTTCGGGCAGAGGCTCAGCTATGGCCAAGTCAGCTCTATAGCCACCTGCCGACCTCAGGGAAAGCTGATGAAAAGGCAAGAACTTGGTTATCTTTTCAACTGAGATTGCACGACATTCATGAGCCATGAGGCCGCCAAAGCACGCGCGGCGCCAGTGTCGCACCAAAGTGGTTCAGAGGTAAAAGTGTTTTGGGCATTGGAGCATATCCAGTTTTGATGGAATAAGTGGTTGGTGAGACCCCCATTGTTGGTCGGTTAAATCCCTATAT
>CAMXCT020002910.1:0-35000 GCA_947184155.2 Cladocopium goreaui | reverse complement strand
TTTAGCGAGCCTACTTTTCGACCCTCCTTAGCCACAAATCATTGGAAAAACAAGTGAATCGCGACTTTCCTACCTTTTCGCGCATCTGCATCTTCTTTCTTCCGACTCTTTCTCTTCTGATCTTCTCTCTTCTACTCTTTCTCTTCTCTCTGCCTCTGCCCTGCTCTGCTTTTCATCTGTCCATATTGTCGGAAGTTTCACTTCTAAACTTCCTTCGACAATTAATTTACCTGGTTTACCTGATTTTCATTGATTTTCCATATCTATGTTAGTTTACCAGGGAGGGTACACAGTACACACTCCAAAATTGAGCGGAATAGATCCGCAATCCCGCGCACTTTCCATCGATTTCGCCAGGCCTGACCTGAGAATCTCCACAGAGCTTCCTAGTTTTCCCACGCCACGCGAGGTGGGGATAGCCCCGCAAAATGGGTTCGGATGGTTTAAAACATAGTCTCCCAAAGAATCCTAGAGTATTCCATAATGTTTCAACTGTGTTTCGATCATTATATAATATATAAAGAATGCCATACTTGTGGTTGGTACTTAGACAAACACTGGTTGGCACTTCTACATATATATATATTATTATTACTATTATTATTATCATTATTATTATATATAATATATATATAATATAATATAATATTCATTTCAATTTTAGTGGCAAATTCGGCCAAGTTCACATCCAAATTATAGCTTGCTCTCGCCACATTTTTGCCCGTGGACGCAGGTGCGGCACCCCTCGTGCATCCGAGACTTTGATTTGCAGACCTTGCCACGAGCATCCTTAGTCCCTTGGCACTTGCAGGAGGGGTGGCAAAAGCACTGGATGGAGGGTGTGGAACAAAGTAAAGGTGATCGACTTGTGCAATTTTAAATTTCCGACTGTCACATTTCTGTTTGTTTACAAACGAAACAAGACGTATTTGGAGGCAAGATCTCTGGCATGAGACGTTTCATGCAGGTTATGTTCACCAATTACTCCAGCCTACCAAGTCTGAGGGCACGTCCTTTGCCAACATCATTCGACATCTATCAGATGTAGGAAACTGGGAGAGGCTTCTCATCAACTTGACGTCGGCCGAATTTGTATTAAAAACATATGAGAAAAAGGGCCAGCATCGAGTACTGTACTGTACATGTTCTTCCTTGCATTGATGGCTGTTTAGATCCTCACAAAGTTACTATCTGGATCTATCTGGTTCATTTCATTGAAAATCCATGAATATCCCATGATTCACCACGATTCACCACTATTAAGCCATTATTAACCAGCCGCCGCCACGAAATCTCAACACTGAGGTCATTCCTTATCTCAATGAAACCTGGGCGCAAATCAGCGCCACAGTCAGCAGCTTGGGAAAATTTTCACCAGAGACGATGGGAAAATCATGGGAAAACCATGGGAAAATGAGATGATCATAGGGAAATCACCAGTTTTAATAGGTAAATCAACCATAACTAGAACTAAATGGCCATGTTCAATAGCTAGAGATGGTGACTATGGTGCTGGAGAATTCTTCATCTCTGATGACTTTCTGGATGATGAATATGCATCGAAGATATACTTGAAGATCAGGGTTTTCCATTGTTGATGTTGCTGCAGAGGGAGCGATCTCTTTTGGTTGTCCCGCAAGAGTAGCTGATTTCCACGGGTTCGCTGTGGCCTCGACAGGTTGCGTCTTTGGTTGCCCATAGTCCTTTGGAAGTTGTGGATGAGGCGCCACATCCAGCTGTGAGTCATGTGCCTTTCACCCAAGATGAGTACTTGAATATACTTGAATAAGTTAGCGCAAATCTGGAAGAACAAAAATCCACCGGGTGTTCCTTCTAGATCTTGTAAGCCCATTGGATGGGCGACAGTAGAACATCGAAAAACCTCCGTATTGGAAAAAGCACGTGACCGACATGCCAAAATGTCCGACACTCGACAACAACGTGTGTCAAAATCTCCATGATTCCCCAGGCTTCGTTTTATCTCTGTCAACTGGAATGAGAAATAATATATAAAATATTATAAAATAATATAAAATAACTCCATTCTTCTTGTATCAAGTTAGCATCCGTGGAATACCTTCTCTCTAATCAGCGAATAACATTCCATTCTGGTTTCATATCAGCTGTATTTATGCCCTGATGGACCAACTCAGCCAAAGAATTCTCGCACTTTCCGACATAAACAAGCTTTTGCTAGTGCCGCGTAACATGTTTTGCTTCCATTTTCTATTTGACATGTTTTTTTTATCTGACAAATGCCACGTTGCATCGCGGAAAGCCTTTCTTGTTGTTTTTACCAAGCACCATCTCCATTGCCACCTTAGCTCCTCAAATGCGTCCCCTACATGGAGCCTCAGATTCTCTTCATCGATGATGGCAACGCACCAGCCCCTTGGTATTGCAAGGGGAGAGGAAAAATTCTCTCCTACACTGCCGGTCTCATCCTGAATCTTAAATATGTTTTTTTCCCCACCTGCCAGGTGAGGGTTGTTAGATTTTATGTCAGTTGCCTCCTCCTCCTGCCGCCTCCTGCCGCCTCCTGCCTCGTCATGCCTCCTGCCTCCTCCTCGTCCTCCTTGTCATCCTTGTCGTCCTTGTCGTCCTCGTCGTCCTCGTCGTCCTCGTCGTCCTCGTCCAACTGCGACCCGCGATCCACAGTGTTCTCTGCCGGACCTCAACCACGACCATCCACGCCCAGTGTTCCCTGCCGGACCTCAACCACGACCAGCCACGCCCAGTGTTCCCTGCCGGACCTCAACCACGACCAGCCACGCCCAGTGTTCCCTGCCGGACCTCAACCACGACCAGCCACGCCCAGTGTTCCCTGCCGGTGTATTGCCCCTGCCGGACCTCATGTAGGAAGATATGGGACAAAGAATGTGCAGAAGAAAGTTAGAAAGAATGTCAGAAAGAATGTCAGAAGATATGCCAGAAGATATGCCAGATAGAATGCCAAATAGAATGCCAGATAGAATGCCAGAAGATATGTCAGAATATATGCCAGAAGATATGCCAGATAGAATGCCAGATAATATGCCAGAAGATATGCCAGATAGAATGCCAGATAGAATGCCAGAAGATTTGCCAGATAGAATGCCAGAAAATATGCCAGAAGATATGACAGATAGATATGTCAGAAGATATGCCAGAAGATATGCCAGAAGATATGCCAGAAGATATGTCAGAATATATGCCAGAAGATATGTCAGATAGAATGCCAGAAGATATGTCAGAATATATGCCAGAAGATATGCCAGATAGAATGCCAGATTGAATGCCAGAAGATATGTCAGATAGAGTGCCAGAAGATATGCCAGATAGAATGCCAGAAGATTTGCCAGATAGAATGCCAGAAGATATGCCAGAAGATATGCCAGATCATATGCCAGAAGATATGCCAGATAGAATGCCAAATAGAATGTCAGAAGATATGTCAGATAGAATGCCAGAAGATTTGCCAGTAAGAAAATGTATAAATGTCATGGTGGGGATCACACGAAGTAAAGTAATTTTTCTACACCATCTACATCTACACAATACACAACATATTCAGTAGTCATCGCACATTTGATATCAATGATCTACATGTTACACATTGGTATAATTTGGTATCATTTGATTTAATTTGATCATATGATGTGCTGCTTCAATTGCCATTTTTTTGAAACGGTTTTCATCGCTTCGTTTAGTCCTGAGCCTTTCGTGGCTCAAAACTCGGGACAGCGCCGGATGGGCCCAGGAATGGCAGCATCACCATGAACTTTTATCTTTGCATCCCAAGGTGAGGGCTGTCAGCAGCCGAAATACTTGCTTCCGGGGTGCAGTTCAGACGCAATCCCGTAGATTTATGATGATTTATGTTTATTTTTTTCTATAATATATAGAGTATTATAGAATTATTCATGTATATAATTAGGATGTCAATGTAGTTATGGCAGCTATACCCCACTCGAGCCAACAGAAATCAGCTTATAAACCAAGAACATTGTGGATCTTGCCGTGAGGGTTCATTTGATGGTTTCTGACTGATCAGGTTTTCATATGTTTTACGGATTTGTCAAAGATTGTCAGAGTGTAGGTTACAGCCCCACGGCTTCTGGTCAATTTGTAGTAATGCCAATGTTTGACAAACTGCTTTTGACCCATGCCCACATGAACAGTCACAGCGGATCATCAAGGCCAAGTCTACGATGTAGCTGCAATCATTCCTGAATCCAACCGTGCAGTATTTGCTCATTATTCACTGGGGGTTCTCAGAGTTTTTATGCGCATATTTCATAATTTGATATAATTTGTAGACTCTCAAGATCCCCCAAAGAATGGATGCTGAAATCCGAAACAATCTCTGGTTTTCCAGGCCCTCATTCCAGGCCCTCGCACCGCCTTTACGTCACCAGGTCAAGGTGCATCGCAATGAAGTGCGACAGGGACTCATCCGAGCCAAGGCGGTCGACAGGGACGCAGGGGGATGGGGGTTTTGAGGGAACTCTAAACCATGGCTTTTCAGGACCAAAATGGTTTGATTTGGGGGGTACCAGGGGGTACCACCATTTTTCACCAGTTTTTGAAGGTGAAATATCTTGAAGACTGAGCTGTAACTGAGTTGAGTGGCATTGGGTGTTTTCTTTTTGACAGGCAAGCCACTGTTTTTTGGTTCACCCGAAATGGTTGACAGTTGAAACACGCATGACTAGGTGATTTCGACGATCAAATGAACCACAGTGGAAATGTTGAACTTGTTCGGTTTGGCGAAAAAGATGTTCAATTGGATCATGCATCCGGAGGAACATCCTTTATACCAAAACTTGTTTTCTAGGGACTTTAAGGAAAACAACATGATGTTAGCCAACTGAATCAACAATCGCGTTGGTGAAGTTGTCCCCTTGGCTTCATCCCGTGATCCCAGCAGTCTGCCGAAAAAATCCAGACCTGCACTTGGTCAAGCTATGAGCATTTATTGTTGTACCATGTTGTACCTGCGCACCATATGTTGGTCTTATCAATCTTATTAGTAGACCACACATATATATATATAATATATATATAATATATATATATAATATATATAATATATATAATATATATAATATATATATATAATATATATATAATATATATATAATATATATATAATATATAATATATAATATATAATATATAATATATAATATAATATATATATATATTATATATTATATAATATATATATATATTATATATTATATAATATATATAAAAAATATATAAAATATATATAATATATATATATATATAATATATATATATATATATTATATATATATGATATGTTTAATTTGTTTAAAGATAAGTTGGTGGATAGGGTCAGCTGTTAGAGCCAGAGTTTAGATAGTATCAGATAGAATATTCGATACCCTCCAGAAATCAAACCGGCGGTCTAGATGATGTTCTATTCACACAATGCAGATTTTCTCCAGCCAGCCACATTTGTAATCAAAGGAGGGTCCCTGGGCCCTCCCCACCACGGTTTGCAGGTGATTGGGGCTGCTCTGATCGACAGTCCGGGCCTTTCTTGCGAAGCAGCACATTCTGAGCAATTGGAACTTCAATAAATTGCCCGTGGAGAAATCTGTGAACCTATGACTTCTAGCATCACCTTGTGTTCATGAACCTGGAAGAGGTACGGTTTGAGCCAGTCAGTCTTCTCAACCTCTGCTGATCCTTGCAGGTTCGGCTCGAATGGAAAGCTGAATTTGGGTGTTAGGTTCTTTGATGAATTACATCAAGGTGGCGTTGGTGTTTGAAGGCGACATGGGGTCGTCAGGAAGACAGAGTTCTAGCCCACGCAAGCAGTCTATGAAGATTTGAATACATGAAAATAGCAAGGCCGCAAGATGATGACAACGTTTAACATATTCAATCATCTCATTTGAAGTATGATGAACTTTAATTTAAAAACATATCGAACTCAAGATCTGGTTATCCAGAAATCATTCCAACAACCTCCGTTCGCACAACGGTCGCACTGCCGTTTTTTCAGCTTTGCTCAGTGGCCACCATGGCAAGTCCCAGCGCCCCGCTCAAGGGAGCCTCCGCAACCTTTGGAGCCTCGAGCACCAGCGAGGGTGCCGACAAATGGAAAAATCTTCTGCTTCTGACGAAGATCTACCGAAAGTTGCTGGTTGGATCTGGTTGGTGGTTTCATTTTGGATTATTTGACCATATTTGACCATTTGGTTTTATTTTCCTAGAAATGGGATGGTGATCCTTATTGACTCCATGAACGTTGCCGAATTTTACAATAGATTTAGATGTTCTTTTCCAGCTAAGGACAGAATGTTACAGATTTTCCATGCAGGAAATGGGAGGATTCTTAATGACTAGTCCTTTAAGAATGTTATGATATATTTTTGTGGGAGGGGGTTCAAACATGTTCAAACCACGAGGTTGGCATTTTGGAGACCGCGCTTCAAGTTCATGTCAGCCCGTGATTTGACACAGACCTTGTACGACAAGGATGTGGACAAGGGTGGAGGGGACATTTTCTTGGACATGAAGGAACTCGTGCTGAATGACCAAGATGCTCCAAACAAAGCGCCCGAAAGAAAGGTACGTATTGAAGTTTTTGATTCTGACTTTGCATGCTTTCTGGATTTTATGATGCTCATCAATGCGACTGGCTGGGGATTTCAGTGTTTTTTTTCATTTTCTTAGATCTCTTGTTTTTCCATCCGAAAATGGGATGATTCTCCACATTTCTATAATCCTTTCAGTTTTCTTTTATTTTTTTCCATCCAAAAATCGGATGATACCTAAATGGACCAGTCGATTTCCGATTTCTTGGGGTGTTTCGGTGGACCAGGTGAGCCTTACCATGGTGACCGCTCCTCTGACCTTTCTATGGGATGGTCGTTGGGGCGATGAATCCTCGGTTCCGGGCGGGCGAGATCTCTTGCTGCTGGACCTGTTTTTGGATCTCACCTATGTGCCGTGACTTTCGCTGGCGGACCATTTGGGATGTAGATCAAACCATTGAACACCGAAGAACCTATGTTGTTTCCGTATAAATAGGGGAGGCGATCATCCATAATTAGCGTATCATTAGCTAATCTGATGTGAATAGAAGGGTATCAGGGTGCTTGTCTGTTAACGGTCTTAGGATCTTTGGTTGTTGCGAACACGGCTCGGTTCACAGTGCTTCGTGCTGGTCTCTAACATTTTGTCCCTCAACAAAAATGTGGTTTTTGCTGCTGATCTTGCGCACATTCAATGCCTTAATTTTAGATTGTTCAAAGCTTCTTCCCACTGAATTGTCATGAATTATCCTTTGCCGGAAAACACGGTGCCTTCGTGAACCCCAATCCAACGGTCCAACGGTCCAACGGTCATTTTTTGTTGGCTCATGAAAAAATCCGCCGCCCATCCGAAGGCCGTCTACCTGCTGTTGATGCTGGAAATGTCCTACCTCCATCCCGAGCGGCGGACAGAGATCGTGACCCGCCGCAGGGTGATTCGCAGCCGGCTGCGGTCACCGCTCTACTGGCTGAAGTGGCTCAGCGTCAGCGCCTACTTCTGGGTCTTAGCCTTTGATGCTCCGCTGGTCATCAATCTTCTGAAGGTCAGGGGCAAAAAAAACTGATGGTTGATGGCATGTTAGTGGTTTATGCCTAGAGTTTGTAATGTGTTTTGTTCATGAAAACATACTGTATGACTTCCTTTGAATAGGAAGTATAGGAAGTATCCTGGTTTAACCCCTCTTGAACAAGTTTTTTTGGCGTTTGGCCCCGGTTCAGGTGATTCGTGGCGGTGTTTTTGTTGAGTTGCCAGACTCATTTTGGCGCTTACGGGATACCAGCGAAGTCCGATTGGCCAAGCCCATTCTGTTGCTGATGGGGATTGCCCACTGGGTGGCCTCCTGCCTATTTTCCTTAGGTGCCTGGATGGATTGTAGCCATACACCAGAAGATGTTCAACCATATGTTTATAATAAAAAATAAGTGATGGGTAAACTCCATATGTTCCCTGAAACAGTTTTCAAATGTTTAGCCGTTTTGAGTAATTACAGCGCATTGACAAATCATTGCATCGTATTTCTGTTTTGATCCGCAAATCCCAAATGGGCAAGCCACCTAAGGTGGATATTTGGAGTACATGCAGACCTACGGCGTTGAAGCGTCAGAGATGAGTTTCCGGGGACAGACGGTGGATGGCCGGGTCTCTTCCTATGTGGTTGCCTATGTCGAGGCGTTGTACATGCTGACAGGCGAGTGACCAAGATGATGGTGATTATATTATATGTTATTGATATAACCATCAAATAGGATCAAATAGGATCTTGTCCAGCAAAATGGGTGTATATATATAATTATATATATATATATAATGATATAACATATTTATAGATATCAGTTGAAATTAGCTAAATGATGATTGGTGGTGTTGATGAGTTATGATCTGTAGTCTATATAGTGGTCAAAAGAGGCTATACAACAGTATCCTACTAGCAGGTGTATTGGGGATTATTGCTGCAACCCTTAGATTGATGATGGGGGGTGTAACCATCTAAAAAAAACCACTGGAAATGGGGATACACTTGAGAAATGCTTGTTGCTTGATGGCGTTGATCTTTTTTTTGGACCTTAACCATCAACCAAACCATCAAAATTGGGGATATCATCTGGAAAAATGATTTGTGGATGTTAATGGTTGGTTGGGTTACAAGCTACCTGATTTATCGGTTGAACATCTAAATGGTGACGCCCAAGCCCAAGTCGTGCCTGATTTATCGGCCACTTTCTTTTGAGGTGCCCTGGATGGTCCCACGGGTGATGGTGCGAGAGATGGGAACTTTGGAGCTTTGATGATTGCGCCTGGGTTTTGGTGGTTCCATTCTTGGTCTGTCTGAGAATGGCTACAGTAGTATTAATATACTCCCAAATGGCATCAAATGGCTAGTGGCTAGTGGAAAATAGGGAATGTGATAGTCCAGCAATAGATTCAGGTAGCTCATTTTCAGTCAAACCCATTCTTGCTTTGTCCCAACTGATGCAGGGAAACAATCAATGGCCATGAAATACTGGGGAAAAGGATGTTCTAACCCATGGGATGACATTGGAGCTTGATTTTTTTTTTCGGGAGCACCCAATTCTTTTCTCTTTGTCCTTCCAGCAAAGTGGGATGAACATATCATAACATATCCCAAATGGTGACATTTCTGGATTTTATTCGGGGGCCTTTTTTTCTGCACCAACGAGGTGGTGATCTTTGCTCCCATTGGTCAGCTGGTGGTGTCCCTCTTCATCTCTGCCATCCTCCAGGAGCAAGATCTGAAGAATGCCTTGGATCGGCGGCACAATGAAAACAAGGCCTTCATCCAGCGTGCTGTGCAGATTCTGGGGATTCCCAAGGAGCTACAACGGCGGGTGTTTAGCATGCACTACTTTCAGAAGATGAGCCATGATATTGAAGCCTTTCAGATCCTCTTTGACGGCAAGAATCTGAGTTCCGCCCTCTCATCTGCCTTAAAAGTGTATTTGTATCAGGAATCAGTGCTTAGCTGCAAGTATCTGAGTGGAAAGGATCCCAATTACATCATCGAAGTTGTTAAGATCCTTGAAGATGTTGTGTGCCTTCCTGGAGAGTACATAGCTCGTCGAGGTGAGATTGCTCACCAGATGTTCTTCATTGCCCGGGGGACTTTGTCCATACTGGTTCCAGATGTACACCATGACAGGGATGTGCAAAAGGCGAAGGCTTTGCCGCATAAATTGAAATTATCTGACAACTTCGGTGAGGTTGCTCTGATTCAAGATTGCGTCAGAACAGCCTGGATCCGGGCAGATTCCTATGCATTGCTTGCATCTTTGTCGCGACATCATATCGAGGTGATTTGGAGGTATTTCCCAGACTACAAAGAGGAACTGGAGAAGCAAGTAGCGGAAACTGCCAAGAAAGACAAGCAGCGCAATGCTAAAGCCATGGCTCAGAATCGCTGGAAGAACATGGGCGGCGACAAGCGGAAGCAACTGCTACATCTGGGAAAGCAAGCGGAGCCGGCGGAGGCTGAGGCTGAGGGCAACCCCAAAGCCGATCGGTTATCAGTCATGGCAAAGGCAATGGCTGCCGATGACGATGAGGAGAACAATGACCTCTTGGCCTCGGGTGATTCAGCTGCCTTAGCAGTGGAAAGTGATGCCAACAGCAAGATGTTGTCGGAGGTTCTCCAGCGCCAGAGCTCCTTAGAAGGCCGGTTGGATGCGCAGAATGGGCAGTTGCAACAGATCCTGCAGTTCCTTACGACCTTCCAGAAGTCCCAGGCAGAAGTGCTGAGCCCCAAACGGAAGTTGAAGAAGTTGAAGAAACCCAAAGCTCCAGCGGAACTTCCGGGGGAAGCTTCGGTCCTGCCGGGTGTCATGGAGATGGAACCCGGTGAGTCGATGGGGTCCGAGGTGGTTCAAGCAACAGCGATGGATGCCACTGATGAGGCTGGTGAGGGCTTTAAAAGAAGGGGGTCTTTGAAAAATGCGGGATCCCAAAAACAATGGGATCCCAATTTCTTTTTAATGGGTTTCAGTACTAACATGGTTTAATTTTGGATGATCATGTAGAGTACCCGCTTTAGGAAACCTCCATTGCTACTAGCATAGCCGCAATCCATACCCTTGATCCAGTCCACTTTCGTATACCTTCTTAGGAGGTCTAGATCAAACATCTTATACTTAACTCAATCGTTCTATACGTATCACCTCGGAACCATCCGTATTGGCTTTTGGAGCCATACCCATAGTTTACATCCCCCCAAACTAGCAGTGAATTTTATAGAAGAATAGGGATAGCAATAAAACCCGTGGTCTGAGCAACATTGTTGTCGCAGGTTTGATCGCTGCTTGGAGTGAATATCTATGGCATGGCCAAGCCATGTGACTTTTTATTGCCATCGTTGCGGGGAAGGGGTGCTCGACACTGACGTCTGGGTCCATTAAATGTGAGATTAAAATGACTAAAGTGATGAACACATTGAGGCCAAAAACATTTTGCAGGTCATTGTCATCGCAGAGTGGGCACACATATTTTTAAACATGTGAACCATGGGCATGTATTGTAACTATTTGTCATTATCTATCCCCTTGAAATGGGATGCAGACACGTCCATATACAACTGAATGCAACTATATATTTGCAAACTCACAGATGTAAACATTTGCAACTGGCAACAGTAACTCTCTATACTCTATGAATAGATTAAATAGATTGGGATCTTAGCAGGCCCCCCCTTGTTCATCTCCAGCTTCACTTTTACTGGACCCAGTAGTTGGATGATGTCTGATCTCCGCGGTGCGGTACCGCCCACGCCTTTGGGATCCACTTTCTAAGCAGGATCGGACCCTGTTTCACCTTGCCGAAGAAAAAGTGGGGCAAGCTGGGCTGGTTGGAAGCTCCAGCATATGACGGGAATGGGGAAATTTTATAACTCACTGCTTTGGATGACATGGAAATGGAAAGTCATCTTTTTGGTAAATGATGGCCCTAACAAGATCAGTTTTTCAGCTGGTGGCTCAACCACCAGACATTTGTCATGTGGAGCATTCTCTTCTGTTGCAAGAAAGAAGTATGGCTTTATGAATAGATTTGAATGGACAGTTTGACCTCAGTATGTTTGAGAGTCACTTGATGACTGAAGCAAATCTTGTACCAACCTGTCCAATGCAATCTATTTTTAGCCAGGCAAAGTACAACCCGAGATGGTCATGAATCTTCATCCAGGACATGAGTAAACCCTTCTTGGAATCAATCTGAGACTACCATGTCCAAAAGTAATTTTGGATAAATTTAGCTCTGTTTATAGATTATAATATATATATAATGATATATATATATATATAATGATATATTATATATGATATATATTAGATTTATTGGCATATTCATAATTATATATCATACTCAATCATCATTTCATTTCATATTTCATGTAGATAATATAGTCGATGTAGTTGGAGAATGTTGGAGATCCCAATTGGTCAACCCTGGCTGCCAAAGGCCCAGTGATCATCTTCATGGAGCCTCACTGCGTGGTCTCGCGGCAGGCGCATGCGGGAAAACACGGGGCCCCGGTGGGGTGGAGGATGGTGGAGGGTGATTCTGTGTTTATTGTTGTTCAACAAGTTATTTATTTAAATTTAGATGAATATTTAATGATATTTATTTGTTTATCTATATATATATATATATGCGTGTTACTTTGTTTAGTTTATTCATGTATATTTGTATGGTTATATATATATATATATAATCATTTAATTATTTGAGTCTCAGGATGTTTTGGAGAAACGAAGTGGACCTGACACTGTCACTCCATCGGATCTATTTGTCGATTCCTGGCCTTGCAGGGCCCTCGGTTGCTGCTACATATGGCTCCAGACCCTGGCCTCATCTTCACCCAAGGTGTTAAGATATTGTCCATATATATATATATAATATTATATAATATATATATATGTAATATATAATATATAATATATAATATATATATAATATATATATAATATATATATATAAATAGTTCTAAGTTCTACGGGTTTCATTAAGGATATCCCCTTGGTCACGACATAGGCCAGGCCTAGCAGCTCAGCAAAGGAGCCTCTTTCCAGCCTTGGGGGATGGCTTAAAATGATCTCTTTGCGCCTGCCTGGCATCCCCCAAATTTGCGGATTCCTCCAAATCGGAGACCCCCAAAAAACCACACGGAAATTGGTCATCAAATTGTATAAACAATGACAATCTCATTTGTAGACATAACTATAATATTATAGTATACTATAGTCATACAAATATATGTTAACTATAATACTATAGGATATGGATTCTATATTATACGATAATGGTATATAAATATATATTAACTACAGTCATTTTAGTATAATATAGGATTTGAAAATATCTACATATATCTAGGATTTACTATAATGGATATGGATCCTATATTATACTAGTATAATACTATACTATATCTAGGATTTGGAATCCCATCCTTTGAAAAGATCCCTGCTGGCCCAGTGGTTGGAGCCGCTGCTGGAGCAGTTGGCCCTGTCGAAAGATCATCGGACCTTGGTGATGCCAACCCTGGACATCATCCCTGAGGCCTTTGGCTGCGGATAATGGCATGAATATATTCTCATTGTTGGTATCTTTCAGTACTATATTACTATTTTTATTACTATTATATTATATTATATTATTATTATATATTATGTGTTTTAAAACGCAAATGATAAGTTTGCCTCTTCTTTGAGAAAAGATGGTATGACATTGAAATTGGATCACACGGGTATGGGGGCAAATCAGGAACCCAAATGGGTATCGATGGAAATACTGAAATTTCTGTGACCCATTTCTGTGACCCAAGAGCAGCGAGTTTCACCAAAGTCAGGAGAGGTACATTGGTAGGAAAGAAATGCTGCTAGCTGCTCGCATCAGTGAACAATCAACCGAAACAATCATTTGTGAAGGAACATGTTGGAACCACACTCTCCAAGTCTTTGTGTGCAGCTAGCGTGATCCCACTCGTGTTTTTTGTGTTTTGGGTCGATGTGTTCTGCTCAGAATAACTTCAACCAGTACTTGCCAGCCAATCACCACATCGGTGGCTTTGATACCTGGATGCATCGATGGGGAGTCCGAAATTGGGGACAGCCTATACATTAGTCAAACAGTTTTTTCTATATAGTTTCCTTACCAAAATGGAAATGGGATGAATTGGTGTGCTTGCGAGCAAGGATCTCCAAATCCGAGTGATTCTGCTGGAATAACATCATTTGGGTCGTGATTTTTGGATCCCTGAGCAGCAAAATCCAGCGAAAAGGCATCCCAAGCCCAAAACCCATTCCCACCATGAAACGCCTGTCCAAAAGCAGCAGCAACCCTCTCCCCCAAAAAAAGAGCACTGCCCCTCAAAAACCGCAGAAAACAGCAAAAACTATCCATCAACTATCCACAACTCTCCATAAGTATCATCTATCCCAGAAAAAAGGTATCAACGCCCCAGCAGAAAATCACTTGCAACGCCCTAGGACTGGACCTTGACCTTCGGCTGGAAGGACCTCATCGAGAAGCGAAACAGCTCGTGCGCCTGATGGATCGGAATCCAGTGATAGTGGATAATTATACCTCTATAGTGACTAATGATTATCACACCAATAATAGACTTATTGGATTAATGATTATCATACCAATAATATCCAATAATTATATACCTCTATAGTGACTAATGATTATTAGACCAGAGACTTATATAGATTAGACACTTGTTGGATGATGGAATTCTGACTGTTCCATTTCAGTCCTTACACGCATTTTCTTAAGCTACGAGTCATGGAGTCTGAATACCATCCCAGTAGGTTCCTAGTTTTTATTCGGAGGAGGTGCTTTCTTACCGTGACGGCTGCAGGTACACCTATCCAGATCCCTATCCGACACCAGCTCTTTCCGGTGGCATCTTTGGGATTTGGACCGACTGGGAAATTGTTGAGAGCAGGGATGGCGAAGCTAAGATAAACTAAGACAACCATCCAGAATGAATATAAAGAGATGAGCATTAGAAGGTGATTCAGAAATTCATGAAACAGAACCAGTGCTGTAGATGCACATGCACGTGCCAATTCCCCAAAAGTGCAATCTTGGAAGGCCAGGGTTTAATCTGGCTGTGGGACGGATTCTGCAGGAAAGACAACTGGGAGCAGATGGGGACCTATGACATCAACATGACCGAATGGGGTGGTGAGCATATTGAGGTGGAGAAAAACCTGGACGGGGAGTTACATGGGAATTTGTTGGTCCGTTGGGAAAGCGAAAGGTATCGGTGTAGGTCAAACCAAGGTGAACATGATGTTTACCCCAAAATGCCCAAACATTGTGAAAGATATCCTCAAAGATCATCCAACATCATCTCAGAACCAGCCTGGGCCCAAATCTCAGCTTCAACAATCCTTCAAATCTGGGTCATCAGGGTAATCCCTTTAACCAATCCCTACTTGGTGGCTCATCCCACTTAGTAAGTGGGTTATAAGCCCAGTTATAAGTGGATTAACCCTACTTATCCCATGTAAATCACTGGGGTGATGTTACCCACTTACGAGCCGTGGGATGAGCCACCAATCCCGAGTCACATCATCCAAGAAATCCCTAGACGAAGTTGACCCTGGGACCTGGCAGATGTCACTTCGGACCTGGCGCTGCCATGGGCGCATCTTGGTGGTGCCCTGTTCACGTTGGGGCAGACTTGGTGGATGACCCAGAGAAAACCTGGTGAAAGGTGAAACTTTTCCCTTGAAACAACAGAAGAGAGAGCTATATATATATATGTGTATATATATATATTTATATACATATAAATGAATTTGTGATAAATCACGGTAAATCCATAGAAAAATCCGATGATAAGGATGTTGTTTTAACATGTTTTAAATAGATCCGGAAGGTTTGTGAGACCTCCATAGTATAAAAGTGCAGAAGGTATTATTCATGAATGGGTTTACGGCCTACCAAGTAATTGCCACATATAACCACATATGATGTTATATAGTGGTAGGCAAGGAAGATAATATATTTTGAGATGATGACTTTTCTGTCTACTTGGGCACCATTGGACAACCCTAAGCCCCCATGAGATGTGTATGGCTTTGGGTCAGAAGATGTCGGAAGTGGAGTACCCCAAGACCTGGGACAGTTTTAACGGACCATCCAATCTACAACCATCGAGGGACGGAGGACTGGTCTCCCTTCCTCCTTTTCTGGTGACATCGGCACAGCAAGGTCGGTCTCAGGCTACCAAGACCAGAAATTGTCTTTCATCCTACATTCCCTGAGGTGCATGCTGTGTGACCCTACATTGCAACATAGTGATACCAGGAGCTTTGTCCCAAAGATCTTTCGGTGTTTTTTCGAGATGTTCACCCTTCGGGAAAGTCAACCCAGTGTCAGATTGGCCTGTTTCCAAACCACCATCGCCCGATTCGTGTTAAGGCATGGGACATGTCTTCCGGGCACCTTGGCTGCATTTCGGGATTGCGAGGACAAGATGGTGAAACAAAATCGAAAAAATATGTGAGCCTATTCGAGATGAGTTGCGCAGTGGAATAAGGGCAACAAAGACATAGCAGTTGTTCGGTCTGTGTCTGTAACACAATTGCAGATTCCCAACTGCAGCAACAACTTGGCCCCTGAGGCAAAGAACCCCTACATTGTCCATGTGCCAGAGGTGGGTGGCAAAAGCTAGGGTATTCCATGCAGTTCGGAAAGCCCAACTGCCAACTGTTGAAACAGGGTCGTCCCATCTCTAAACCCGCCAGCCATTGTTCCATTTCATCCTGGATCCTATAGTTTTTCCTTTGGATGTCTGGCTTGCTGAGGTTGAAAACAGGTGGATTTGTTGTGTTTCTTTCTATTTTTCTCTTCCTTTCCAGTGGGAATGGATCAAAAATACACTCAGGGTGGCAGAGCCGTCTTCAGGTGATGAAAAACACCAAGAGAGCAGCGCTGGTGTGGCTGGATGAGCATTTAGAGGACTATTACAAGAAGGCCTGGATGCTCTGGTGACTGGATGCTGGGAGTTTTCGCGACATCATTATCCATAATCTTGGCATTAAACACTTGGCAGATCTAGATATTTTGCGGATTATGATGATAAAACATCTGTACGGCTTAGATCAGAGTTGATATTGGCCTTCCACTAAAACTCGAGTAGTGAAGTGTTCAGGTAGTTCCAGGGGCCGAAACGGTTGGAAGCCAAGAATTTACGCACCAGTGCAGCTGGAATCCTGGCTTCGAACAGAACCCCCATACTGTAAAAAGAGTGGCCTGGAAGGTGATTTTCTATGATTTTCTTATCATTGCATATCTGGTTGGTGGTTTGGAACATTTTTTTTTCCCATAATATATGGGATAATCCTTCCCATTGACTTTCATATTTTTCAGAGGGGTTAAAACCACCAACCAGATATGTTCATAAATGGGTTTGGCTGAAAATTGGATCCCCAAACATCCAGTCGTTTATCATTATTTGCCCCACTAGAATGACTATAAACTGGGGGTATTAACCGGTGATATTCCATTGACAAGCAGATGTCATATTGGAGGTCAAACATCCCATGAGATATTCCCAAGAAATGATGTTTATCCAATATATATATATATACATATTTACGTCTATAATCTCCCACAATAATTCCTGTTTAATGTTTATTTCCAACATAATCCCATTGTATTTGCAGTATTATTAACATATTCATACATATATATATATATACATATAACTATATACACACCCCAATGAGACCATATTTTCCCTTTCATTTCCCATTCTTGTACCGTTATATCACTATCTTAGATATTGAGCAATATAATATAATATGATATCATATCATGATATCATATCATATAATATACTGTAACATAACATAACATAATATATATATATACAACATATAATATAATAAAATAAAATATAATATAATATGATATAATATAATATATCATAATTAATACTAGTAATAGTAATAGTAATAATAATAGTAATAATAATAATAGTAATAATATTAATAATATATACACCTCCAAATTTTGTTGCTGCATACATCGCCATTCTGATCCCATCCAAAAGTCGCCAAGTCACCGGGATGCCGCAGGTTCCCTATGCTCGCCAGATCCAGGTGAGGCCCGTGCTGGAGATGTGGACAAGCCACCATGAAAGTCATTGGCCTACAAAAACAATGTTTTTTTCCCCATACCTCTGTTTACCCTGGTGTAAATGGAGATTTAGTATAGATTTAGGGCCTATGGATATTTGTTTTTGATGTAATACAGATGTTGTCATATGTATGGATATGATATTGGTATTGAGGTGAGGATCAGAGTATTGTTCAGTGTTTTTTTTCATCTATATAGAAATTCACTTACTAGACATGGAGATTTAATGGGTGTTCATGGATCTAGATGGAGATGTAATGGATGTTTATGGATAGACATGGATATTTGCAAGAATTGATGTAAAGGGACTTGTTTTGGAGAATAAAGGGGTATTTAAGACGGTATTACATGTATTTACTGTCATGGATAAACCCCCATGTTCAATAGGAATATAAACGTGTGAGTTTCGTGCCACGAAACATGGAACATGTGGAACATGGCAGAATTCATTTCACCTTATCCTTTGGTTCAATCCCAAAATAGGGCGGGAACCGATGGTTACCTCAATGGCTGCGCCGTGAGTGCACAAACAGACTGCGCTTCTCTTCGCAGACATCTTTGAACCTTTTGTCGTGACCCTAGTCCACTTCGTGAGGGATCTGGGAGAGGAATACCCTAAGGGCTGCTATCCTCAAATTGGTAGCGGGGCCCCAGCCGGGGCATACGCTCAAAGATGTCACAAAAACAGACTCAGAAGGCTAGCGGGAGTGATGGGAATAGCACCGAGATACTCAAAGACAACTACATCCCCATCTTCTCAAATCGACCTGCTGACTACCGTGAGTACAGGGCTAGAGTGACTTTGTACAAGATGAAGATGGATTTGCAGAAACGACCAAAGGAAGCTGTGATCAACCTTCTCACGTCCTTGACAGGAGCTAGTTGGAAGTTGGTCGAGCACGACGCCACCAAGCTGATCGAAGCGTCCGATGGCTTTGACCAAGTGATCAAGCTACTGGATCAGAATTTTCAATATGATGACCGGGTAGAGTGTCCAAAAGCCATGGATCGTTTTTTCTACCAGTTGACTAGGCGTAGTGAACAAACCATGTTGTCTTTCATGACTGACTTTCGCGAAGCGAAACGTGAGATAGAGAAACACAACATCAAGCTACCCGATGAAGTCTCTGCATACATTCTTCTCAAACGCTGTGGACTCACTGTTGAACAGCGTCAGATGACTTTGACGCAGATCGGCAATGAGAAGATGACTGAGGCCAAGGTTGAACAGGCCATCTATTACTTGTTTGGCCAGGACTACCGTGGCCGCACCAGTTATGACTCCAGAAACAGAGGAAAAGGCAGGTACTCCCAGTGGCAACGTCCGCAACAGGCCTATGTCACTGACGAGACCTACGGCTATGATGTCGACTATGGCGATGATGAGGCCTATCTTGGCGACGATGCCGAGGACTTTGAGGTTGATTTCATCCCCGAAGATGTTGAACAACAAGAGTATGGTGATTACGAGTATGAAGACATCATGTACTATGGGGACTATGGGGATGAAACATGGGAGTCCGAGTTTCCTGAAGGTGGTGACCCCGAAACTGAAGAAGCCTTTGCCACGTATCTAGATGCTAGACGTCGTTTTGCTGAACTCAAGGCCAACAGGGGGTTTTGGCCCGTTGTTGCGCTCAGCCCAGAAGGACAAGCATCAACAGCAGCAGCAACACAACGCCCATACGCACCCAAACCAACAAAGGGCAAGGGTAAGGGCAAAAGCAAAGCAAAGGGCATCAGACCACCACCACCACAAAAGGGCGATGCTAAATCTAGGGGCAAAGCAGCACTCAATGCAGACGTCATTTGTCTGCGCTGCTCACAACCAGGCCACTATGCAGCAGACTGTCCACAGAGACACACACGACCCTCGGGCAACAACAGCAGCTCACCGGCCAAGAAGACCAAGACAACGACACATGCCGCCAACATGGTACGAGACATGACACAAGACGACAGCAACACGACCCCAGCAGATGGCTACTATGCCACTCAAGACGGAGGCGCAAGCTCCATGGTGTCAGGACACACAACATTCATGTCCTACCTGCAACACAGCCTCCAACGAGGCATACCACTCAGCCATTTCCGGTTCCGTGAAGCTGACAAGATCTTCCATTTTGGCGGCGACCGTGAGCTCCGATCCAACTGGAGCGTGCATATGCCAGTGCACATCAACGCTTCCTGGTGCCAGGATCCACACCAATGTTGATGGGCAGACCCATCCTCAAGGCCCTCAATGTGAAGGTCGAATACACGACTGACCAATTCTCCACTGACGGAACCAACTGGCAGAACATCCCACTTGGGAGCAAGCAGGAACACCTACTCCAACTCGATGACATGCAGTGCAATCCACCCACCACTGACCACTACAACTTTGACCTTGTCACAACTGACACCTACGAAGTTCTACAGAACAACCTCACTGATGACGATACAACTGACCTCTACCTACAACAGACCGGGCATCCAGAGCCCGAGTTCGTGCATCAAGCAGTTGACGAACAACTTGAACCACTGACACAACAACCTGATAACTACCACCGTCCATCACCACACACAACCAACACCAACGACGTGAATCGACCACTCACTGACAAACTACTCAAGAGCATACAATACCACATCTCCACCACCGAGAAACGACGACAGTCGGCTATGGAACAAATCCTACGAGCACATGACCACAACCAACTCCAGTTCTGGGAGGTCTACTCAGGCACCGCCAACTTGGCAGCCGCGATGAGAAAGAAAGGCTATGTGATCTTCACCTTTGACCTGACCAATGGATGGGACTTCACAAAAGGACAGCACAGAAGAGACTTCTACCGTCTCTACTACAGTGCCGCCCCGGACTTTGTCTGGCTGGCACCACCATGCAAGAAGTGGAGCCCACTACAACACCTCTCCATCCGCACGACAGCACAGGCAGAAGCACTACAAGCCGCAAGAGACCACGAGGAACATACACACCTGAAAATCACAAGCAACATACACCGACGACAGATGCAGCACCACAGGCATAGCATCATTGAACAACCCAAGCCCTCAGCAGCTTGGAACACACCAACATTCCAAGACACACCAGGTCACGATTGCCAAGTTGACCAATGCCAATATGGAGCCACACTACCCGACGACCAAGGAGACGAACAGCTCATCAGGAAGTCAACCACTCTGCGGACCAGCGATCCTAGGCTGGCCGAAGCCCTGGAGCGGATCTGTCATGATGCACACCAGCACCTTCCCATTGAAGGCTCATCACCAAAAATCGGTCTCAGATCGACAGCAGCGGGAGCATACCACCCAGCAATGTGTGCAGCATGGGCTAACATCATCCACGACTTCATGCAGAATCACTACAACCACCAGGAACAGGGATTCCAACTGGATGATGGAGATGATGATGACCCCACTGACAACACTGACAACCATGAGGCAGAACAACCACAACATGACCAACAACTACAAGCCGTGCAACAGCACGACCAACACATACAACCAGCACAGCAACCAATGCCAAACACGGGCATTCTCACTCGACTGCAGGAACAGGGCAAGCAAGCAGCAGAAAGAACAGTACAACGACTCCACCGCAACCTTGGGCATCCCACCAACAAGGAGCTTGTCAAGTTGCTCACACAACGCAGAGCAAGCAACAGCATACTGCAAGCAGCGCATGACCACAAGTGTGACCTATGCGCAATGCAGCAACCACCACCACAGGTCACCAAGAGCTCCATGAGACACAGTGGAACGGTGTTCAATGAACGCATCCTGGCCGACACGCTGTGGATCCACCAGCCGAGGGATAGTGCCACAACAGCCAGAGGAATTCCCATCCTTGCAATCATCGACTCCACCACCAAGCTCATGGCAGCCAGAGTCATTCCAATGGAGAAGTCCAAGGACTTTCTGAAAGCGCTGGAGCGAGGATGGATCCGACACTTTGGGACTCCAGGAGCAGTGAGCTCATCCGAAGCTGGAGCTCTGATCACGGTGTCCACCTTGAGATCTCTCCAGGCCAAGCACACACCCGACTTGGTCTCTTGGAAAGACGACACCAAGTTCTACGACGAGCCATCGAGCTCTTCCTGGCACAAGGCAAACTCTCTGTCACCACAGACAACGTCATCCAGGCGGTGACGTATGTGATTCCACAGATCAACAATGCCCCGAACCTGCAAGGGTTCTCAGCCACCCAATGGGCATTTGGCTATGTCCCACGACTGCCAGGCCACCTCATGGATGAAGATCTCATGCCTTCCCATCTCACACCCGGCGATGAGATGGTGCATAAACTCCAGCTCAAGCAACAGGCTGCCACAGCCGTCAGCCAAGCCGACATCGATGCCAGACTCCGACGGGCCCTGCCGCGACAGCATCAGGCACAACAGCACACCTACCACACTGGCCAACAAGTCTTCTACTGGCGTGATGCACCTGGTGGTGCCGGACCAAAAATCCGATGGAAGGGCCCAGCAACCGTTGCCATGGTTGAACCGGGACGAGCCGGCCTTGCCAGCAACATCTACTGGCTCGTTCATGGTACCACCTTGATCCGAGCCTCAGCCGAGCACCTACGACCTCATCTCAACACACCACTTGACACCACCACTGACTCCTCTACTACCACTACCACACGAGCACAACAAGCCCTTGACAACATTCGCAACCGCAGCACCACACTCTACCTTGACCTCCACAAAAGCAACAAACGCAAACGCACTGAAGTCACCACAGAGGATGAATCGGAGGACGACCCACCACCAACTGTTGCCGTTCCCATGGATTCACCACCGACACACGACTACTGGGACGTCTCTGATGATGGATTGATGTGGACTCGCGTCCACGTCGTGCCTCGTTCTTCTCTTTTCTGCCCGACTTCTGATGCCACCGCACCAGTGATGACCTTTTTGCCACAACGTCTCACAACACTTCAACGACCACCGCCACACCCACATCGCTTTACACTCAGCGATGAGTGGACCGACTCCACTCATGCCAGCAGAGAGCTACCATACACCTGGACCGGCAACACAACCTTCACTGTCCGTACGGACCTCCAACACCGACAGCCACTCAACACAACTTCATTCCCTACAAGCACCAACCCAGAAACACCACCAACACCACTGGCAATGGACACACAGGACACGCAGGCAGCAGAAAATGGAGTGGGAGGCGAAGATGATACCGAGTTCTGAGACAGCTTGTTGGCACCAGCGACTGAGTCTGACACCAACATGCATCCAACACCTGAGCCCAATCAACAACCGGAGGTTCCACCTCGGTCAATCACCTCCACATCCGGCACAGAGCCGATGCAAGAGCCAGATCCACCAGCAGCGCCACTTCCAACCCCGGCGCTAGCAATACCAGAGCACCAACAGCAACTCTACCAACCACCACAGCCGGGTGAGACATTCAACCAGCTACGAGCCAGAGTTGACAGACAAGAGACCCTATCACTATACCAACCACACCACGGAGCCGTCACCTATGGACCCAACCGTGAAACATTTGCAAGAGAGAACGCACACCAACACAGGCGCAACACACCATATCAACGAGCAACGGCACCCACTGAGGCAGATGTCGATGAGCAGACCCACACCACTCACGAGGTCAATGTGTTGCCACAATCCAATATCCTTCCACCGGGATGGAAAGTAGAAGATGGCTGGATCCAACTTGGAGAAACACAGGATGAGTGGCAGATCAAGAATGGCTGGCTGATTCGCAGACACTACCTGCCCCGAACCAGCAAGTTCCACCCAGCACAGATCGATGCCCATTGCCCCATTCCACTTGAGTACCTGGGCAAGGACAGGGTCACCAAACGACCCGGACACACTACCCACGACCGATGGAGGGGAAAACAGGATAACGACAACATGGAGCCCTGGACAGGAACAACAGCTTTCAAGATCAACCAGACCCACCGACAAGTTGCCAGAGAACATTTTTACACAGCAAGCGAGGGACACAGCACCTACACCTACAACTCTACCAACAACAGCCACAATGCCCACCATGACAACACTACTAACAACAGCCACAAGCCTATGCCAAAAACCAAGGCTAGGAAGGAACAGATCAGCGAGAAACACCTCAGCCTCGAGGACCGTCTCGCCTTCATAAAAGCCAAACAGGCAGAGCTGGCTTCGTTCTTCCAAAATGATGTGTGGGAGGTGGACGACGCCACTAGCAGTCCACCTGGAAGGACCCTACGGGCCCACTTCATCCTCAAGTGGGGTAAGCACAACGATGGCACACCAAGAGCCAAAGCCAGGCTCATCACACAAGGGTTCCGAGACCCTGATGCTCTGTCGGGAGCTCTGCAGACTGAGTCACCCACCCTCAGTCGCCTTGCCAGAAACTGCATTCTGGTCGTGGCAACCATGTTTGGCTGGCCGACGTTTTCAGCTGACATTTCCACAGCCTTCCTGCAAGGAAAAAAGCATGAAGCTAGCCGCACTCTCTGGATATCCCTCAGTGCTGAACCCAACCGCATGTTGGGACTTCCCACCGATGGCAGCAAAGTGCTGCGCCTCAAGAAGCCCATGTATGGTCTATGTGACGCCCCGAGGGCATGGTTCACCGAAGCAAGGGATAGACTCCTACGCTTGGGAGCACAACAACACCCACTTGATGCTTGCCTATACCTTGTCTACGACCACAACGCCCCATATGACCAATGGTCCCAACACCAGGACAGCCACGGAAACAACTACACAACACCACCACTATGTGCCATTTTTGGCCTACATGTCGACGACATCATCGGATGCGGCGACAACAACAATGCCACGTTCCAACACTTCAGACAACAACTACAAAGCAGCTTCACGTTTAGAACATGGGAAGAGGACTCACCTTCCTTTGACTACTGTGGGGCCGAGATAACCAGACACTCACCCTACCACTACCACTTAGGGCACGAAAAGTACCTGGCCAAACAAAAGCCCATCAGCTTTGAGGCCAAAGAAACAGAAGACAGACCAGTCACGGAAAAGGAAAGAACAGCTCTCCGAGCCACCATCGGAGCACTACAATGGCCAGCAGGCCAATCATCACCACACCTACAGGCCAGCATCTCACAACTGGCGGGACTGGTCCCAAATGCCACAACAGCCACCTTGAGGGAGGCCAACAAGGCCCTCAGGTTTGCAAAACAACATGCCGATGTCGGCCTAGAATTTCAGCATCTAGGTGACAAGCAAGATTTAACATTCCTGGCATACTGTGATGCCGCCTTCGCCAGCCGACATGACAACACAAGCCAAGGAGGCTACCTAGTGGCCATCACACACAAGGATGTCACCACAGGCAAACCAGGACCGTATGTCCTTGTTGACTGGCGGAGTTGGAAACTCCCCAGAGTAGCCAGAAGCTCACTCAGTGCCGAAGCACAAGCAGCGTCAGAAACAGCAGACATTTTGATGTATGACATCATCTTTTGGCAGTTGATTTGGCACCCCGACCTACCAATCAACGACACAGCAGCATGCCAATTGACACATCCACCGTGTCTCGTAACTGACGCAAAAGGGCTATACGACCTGCTCACAAAACCAGAACTACAGCCCAGCAGTGGTGCCGACAAACGCACCTCCATAGAAGTGCTAGTCGCCCAAGACAAACTCAAATGTGCAGAGGCCCAGACAAAATGGGTTAGCTCTGAGCTACAGTACGCTGACGGCATGACAAAAACAGCAGCGGCACTACTTTTGGCACAACGCCTACGCACCCATCAAACCAGCATCAAGCCCGATGAACAATTCACAGCAGCAAAGAAGAAAGACGCACACGCGCGCAAGCGTAGTGCCGAGCAATTTGCCCTGAAAAAGCCCAACAGAGCCATGCAGGCCCTGGTAGCAACAGCATACCTTGTCATGCAAGCAGATGCAACAGACACCCAAACTGAACATTTCACATATGTCGACTATGGGTTTCTCATGCTTGTGACCATTATTGTCATCTTAGTTAGCAACCTCCTGAACTCCTTCTTCATGACTACATGGTCCCGTATGACTAGGTTCTTGAGTATGACATCTACCAGTAGAGGAAGCCGTAGTGGTATTCATGACAGCCACCAACCAGTGACTGCCACCGACTCAGGTACCTCACCTGAGCCCTTCGAGTGTACAGACTGCGCCGATCTTCGTTTCCAACTGGCAACCATGGCTGAGGAAAATGCTCACCTCAACCAACGTTTGCAGCAGCATGGCAGCGCAGAATACATGAACAGAGTGTACCACGAGCCTTTGAACAAGTTCAAGAGACTCTACTCTGAAGAAAGGGAGAAGGTCAAGCGCATGACTGAACAAATGAAGGACATGCAAGAGAAATTCAAGACTTCGGTCGAAGACCAGAAGCAAAAATTCACCAAATGCGTGAATGCACATGTTACAGCGGGGATGCAGCAAGCCACCAACAAAACTCTTCACTTCGCACGAGCCGGAGAAGTTTGGCACAGTGATCCCAGATGCGAAGCACTGACCAGACCAAACGTTGTGAGTTTCTCGAGACGACCCTGCAAGGTTTGTGCCCACATGATGGTACCGGATGGACCGAAAGGCAATGAAGTCAGAGATCTCCTTGCCGCCAGTTTTCGCACACGAACTCCATCCAGAGCCAGCACCGATTAGTTTTCTCTTCTTACCGGTGTGAGTTTCGTGCCACGAAACATGGAACATGTGGAACATGGCAGAATTCATTTCACCTTATCCTTTGGTTCAATCCCAAAATAGGGCGGGAACCGATGGTTACCTCAATGGCTGCGCTGTGAGTGCACAAACAGACTGCGCTTCTCTTCGCAGACATCTTTGAACCTTTTGTCGTGACCCTAGTCCACTTCGTGAGGGATCTGGGAGAGGAATACCCTAAGGGCTGCTATCCTCAAAAAACGGGTATGGGCCTATGGGTCAAACTGACCAAGCAAACAACATGGACTGTACCTGGGTATGGATCACAGTCAAAGACCAAAGGGACAGCGCAGTTTGGTCCTTGGTGGTGATGGCCATTTTGCTTTGGACCGGGACCCATATTTATATATACCCTCTGCTTATTTAACATAGCCATGGAAAATGGCCCATTTATAGATGATTTTCCCATTAAAACCTCCATTTATAAGGGATTTTCCATGGCTATGTTAAAAAACCAGACGGTATATATATATACTGTACAGTAACCAGTGTGTGCTCAACATGATGCTGATGCGATGCTGATGCGTGGCAGGCTGGAGATGTGTCGGAGCGGATCAAGCTCAAGGTGCTGGAAGGGATGAACATCCATATCACCAGGGTAGAATTTTGACCGCCAAATGATGTGAACAACGACAAGTCCAATACAATCTAATGGGAGATGGACGGAAATGGTGTGGAAATGGTGTGGAAACCAACAATTCCAATACAATTACACTATGACACGATATGACACGGATTTTTGAAGGAACATCTGCGTGTTTTTTCCTCTACCGATCCCTTGTTGCCTCGATCAACAGGAGTCCTTGGAATGTGAATCTATGGTTCGGCCCCAAGCCGTCGAGCTGAATTTGCTGTGAACCGACGGAAACTTGGCCCTTCATGGGCCCAGGTGAGTTTGCATAGTTATATAATATTGTATCGTTCTAATAGTCGTTCATTGCAATCATTCTGGTTACGATATGATATTCTATGGTATTCTATGCTATTCAATGGTTTTCTTCCATGATATTCTCCTTCCCAATCTTGATATCATTTATGAAAATGCTACCAGCCTTCACCCATAAGGACTGGTACATGGACAACATCTATCCAGAGCTGCGAGTGCGGAGCTTGGAAAACCGCAAAGGCGAGGACAGTGGTCCAAATGGACAACTTGTATGGTTGCCATAAAACAGAATTTATGTACTGCCCAATGTTGCTATTTTTTGGCAGTATTTGGCCATACTTCGTCATCTTTGGTAATATTTGGTGATATTGGCAACTGTTGCTAATCTTTGGCACTATTTGGGAATATATGGCAATATTTGGCAACCTTTGCCAATCTTTGGTACTGGTGATATTTGGGAGTATTTGGATAGACCATTTGGTGATTTTCTAACCCAAACTCGTGAATGGATAGACTTCCCCGCCGAGGCTGCTCCGATATGGAAAGCAATCCCTTCCACGTTGATATTTCATATCAAAACCCTGGTCAGTCTTGGATCAATGGCCATTTCAGGAACCTAAATTGGAGGTACCTACCATATATAAGGCCTATATAAGGCCTATGTAAGGGAATATCACCACAAAATATGGCCTTATATGGTACAGTACCTCCATTTTAGGATCCTGAAATTCCCATTGACTGGATATCATTTTAGGACCCCATGTTGGTATCAAAAAAATGTAGGGGACTGTACCGCTGAGGCCGAGCTGACGCCGAAACCTCATCATCTGCGAACCGCGCACCATTGATGCGCTGAAAAAGTGCGAGCCAATCACCGGAGATCCACTGTTTGGGGAAGAATTAACAGGTGATTTATCCATCTCACCTGGATCCATTTATAGATAAGATGAGTCTCCAAAAGGGGAATTATCTACTATATATCATACATGTATATATATATATACTGGTATATACATACATATATATTATATATATATATATATATCATATATATATATGTATATATTTAGTATGTTTATAGATGAAACACATTGAAACACCATATTTTTTCTCCAGTTGTTTCTCCTGGGATGATGATCCCCAGTGCAGTGGCAACCAGCAGTGCTTCTTGCCATCGAAACTTGCAGTTGGTGTTTGTCCCATTTTGTTCCCAACAATAATATAATATATGTTACGGTTAATATAATATGTATGTAACCGACCAATAATAATGATACAGTAATGATAATAATATAGTTAATAATATAAATTATGTAAATAATATATAATTAATAATATAACAAAAATATATTGTACTGTATACTATATAACAAATATATACAAATATATACAAATATACAATATACAATATATAATATATAATATATAATATAAAATATATAATATATAATATAAAATTGACATATAATATAAAACAAATATAACATATGATATATATTATATATATAATATGTAATATATTATATTACGGCAAGACCCTGAGGTTTGCCCGGACTCGCGACGAGCGTCCGGGCATGATGATGATGATGATGATGATGATGACCAAAATGCTCCACATAAACAACATGTATTAAACCCTCATTGAAGATCTTCAATGAATTTAAGAGTTTAACGGGGGTTGGAGAATTAAACCCTTATTGAAGATCTTCAATGAATGTAGAAGTTCAACGGGAGTGGGAAAATTCATATGATATGTATAGTGTGAACAAAAAATCCCTGTAATTTACCCTATTCTGGGTTTGGGGGAACCTCGGGGTCTGTGTGTAATATTAGTGCCGGCAGCGGTATTTTTGCAGACCCGAAATGATATCGTTCGTATGTGGTGGAGCCAGCAGTAAACGCCAAGTTGGTTGCTTGCATCACGGCCACTTCGCTCAAGGAGATAGATTTCTGTTAGTTCAATGTAAAGGATCACTTGAGCAAAGCCAGAAGGTCAACAATTGCAAGAATGGCAATTCATTGCTTTGAACAGAATCATAGGCCTGGGTCTTCAATGATGTCACGAACAACTTGTAAGAAAAATCACCAGCAATTTCCAATGAAATTGAGTCAGTTCCCAGTCACCAAAAGAGTATCCACACAGATCAACTCCTGCAATAGGCAGGAGCGTGGCAATGCAATGGCACCAAAGTTGTGGCGATTTCTCTTATTAGTGCCGGCAGCGGTATTTTTGCAGACCCGAAATGATATCGTTCGTATGTGGTGGAGCCAGCAGTAAACGCCAAGTTGGTTGCTTGCATCACGGCCACTTCGCTCAAGGAGATAGATTTCTGTTAGTTCAATGTAAAGGATCACTTGAGCAAAGCCAGAAGGTCAACAATTGCAAGAATGGCAATTCATTGCTTTGAACAGAATCATAGGCCTGGGTCTTCAATGATGTCACGAACAACTTGTAAGAAAAATCACCAGCAATTTCCAATGAAATTGAGTCAGTTCCCAGTCACCAAAAGAGTATCCACACAGATCAACTCCTGCAATAGGCAGGAGCGTGGCAATGCAATGGCACCAAAGTTGTGGCGATTTCTCTTGCCATTGGTGTGTGTATCTCGCCCGCACAGAGGTCCCACATGGTCTTCAAAGAAGAGGGGCTTTATACATATGGGTTCATTCACAAGCATCAAAATCAGTCCCTCGTTCGACCCATATTTGCATATAATTATTTGCATATCCTGTATCCAGATAGGATAGCAAAATGCAAAAATCCATGCTTTCTAGTGGTCCATATTCCCTGATGAACCCTCCATTAATCTCTGGGTGTGGAGATTGCTCTTGCCACGAGCCAGCACTCACCAACAGATTTGTTCGTGTGGGAATAGCTCCAGCGAAAATGGATCCATACAATCCCATACATTCTTCATCATTCTTCTATGTTTGATATTGTAATTCCATATTATATTATATATTATATATTACATATTATATATTATATATTACATATTACATATTATATATTATATATTATATATTATGTATTACATATTATATGTTATATATTACATATTATATATTACATATTATATATTACATACATATATATTATATATTACATATTGTATATATTATATATTATAGATTATATATTATATATATTACATATTATATATAATATATTATATATATATATATTATATTACATATTATATATTATATATATCATATTATACATTATATATTACATATTACATATTACATTTGACATATTACATATTACATATTATATATTATATATTACATATTATATATTATATATTACATATTACATATTATATATTATATATTACATATTATATATTACATATTCTATATTATATATTATGTATTATATATTACATATTATATATTACATATTATATATTATATATATCATATTATACATTATATATTACATATTACATTTGACATATTACATATTACATATTATATATTATATATTACATATTATATATTATATATTACATATTACATATTATATATTATATATTACATATTATATATTACATATTCTATATTATATATTATGTATTTTATATTACATATTATATATTACATATTATATATTAGATATTGCATATTACACATTACATACATATATATTATTTATTATATTTTCCGTATTAAATACTACATATTTTATATTACATATTATATATATTATATATATATATATATATCATATTATACATTATATATTGCATATTACATATTACATATTACATATTACATATTATATATCATATATTACATATTATATATTACATATTATATATTACATATTATATATTACATATTATATATTATATATTACATATTATATTATATATATTATATATTATATATTACATATTACATATTACATATTATATATTATAT
Organism: Cladocopium goreaui; assembly: GCA_947184155.2. Classification (NCBI taxonomy): domain Eukaryota; class Dinophyceae; order Suessiales; family Symbiodiniaceae; genus Cladocopium; species Cladocopium goreaui. Next base: position 3,743 of record CAMXCT020002910.1, on the reverse strand, counting down.
ATTACATATTATATATTTTATATTATATATTACATGTTACATATTACATATTATATATTATTATATTATATATTACATATTATATATTTTATATTATATATTACATGTTACATATTACATATTATATATTATATATTATGTATTGTATATTCCATACTATATATTACATATTATATATTATATATTACATATTACATATTATATATTATATATTATGTATTATACATTACATATTACATTTTATATATTACATATTATATCTTATATATTACATACAATCCCAGTAGTAATAAACATCCTCCAATTTTGTGGGGTACCTCATGCTAACCCCCAAGGGCCCCACCATGCCCCACAGATGTGGCACCGAGGTGGTTTTCTGTGTTGCTGAGGAGCCCAGGTACCACCGGGGAAATCCCATATAGTGATGACTGGCGGATTTATGGCATTTTATGGCAAGGATATTACCAAGGGTTTACCACATTAGAAAACTCATGAAAAACTCATGACAAACTCATGAAAAAATCATGAAACGACTTGGTGCCTTTCCCTTGGAAGCTGCATATGACTGGGCCAGGCTGCTCTTCGAAGCCTCTGCTACAGAGGCACCGCTCCGAGACTGGAAGGTGTTGAAAAAGAGACCCCGGAAGTTTCACATGGAACCCTCCAGGAAAAATTGAACCCAGGAAGGCGATTTTCGAAGATCTTGGAAATGGCTTTGTTTTTTTTTGTTCGGTTGTCTCTTCGAAAACGTGTGTTGTATCCTCGTCTTAGCGAGCTCAACATCTTTTTGCTTGGCAAATCTTTTCCCAGTTTGCGACAGAGCACCCCATGATTATCATGATTTGAGCACAGTCGAGGCGGTGAGCGAACTTCATGGTTGGGGCGTGCTGGTCAATTCCTTAGAAAAGGTGCCATGGAGACTTGGAGAAAATTCTCAGGTCTTTGGCAACGGGTTTTGAGCACAATGAGACGCAAGCAGCTAAAATAACGGAATTTACCATATATACACCACCATACATAGCAGAGGCTTGACAAGATCAGACTTGGATGACGGAATTTAGTATTGGAATCGGGGCGTTGAGCAGGGCCCAGAGGTAAGGAACAACTAGATGTTTGATCATTTTACTGCTTCTTCCATCCAGTTGTTTTCCACGTCCAGTCAAATCGACAAAGTGCTGTGGGTAGGGAAAGCCTTTGAAGCTTGTTGAACACCTGTTGTAATTGGTCAAGACCAACCATAGGTCAGTAATCCCATTTTGAGTCGCTACACATCTGCCCAGCACTGTGCTATCATTGTTGGTTGAAGAGTGCCTCAGCGCAGTTTTGTGAATTTTGCTGATATTCTCTTTGTCACAGCTCCCCATCACATGCTGTCAGAGACTGTCTGACTAGAATGCTTTTGCGACGGTTGCTCACTCAAATTTGATGGTTGAAACAAACCTACCTCTTGGCCTCTTTTTTACTTACTTAGGTCCATTCCCTGCTTATCTGCCTCTCAGTCATTGGTTTCGCTCTCCTTGTTATAACTACTCACCGATATGATCACATTCTATGTAATCCAATGATGTGCGTTCCAACAGCACGAGTGTCTTGAATTATTGTTAGTACAGTATTCCTATTGTTCACGAGTCTCTTGAACTCCGTTGTTTGGTGCTTATCACGAAAGGTAGCTCCAGAGGGGCTACCTTGAGTTTTACTTTACGAAGTAAAGGGGAGGGCGGCCAGCCCCGTTACCTGATTCTTCAGGAGATTGCTAGTCATTTTAGTAACCTCCCCCCCTGTTTTTGTTTCGACCTAATACCTACATAGGTACATGCATGAGTATTGAGCACATTTATATGCGCCCTTCAAGGCTCAAGAGGTATATAGAGTAACCCTGTAGACAAGCACAGACCGGCAACAGGCTGAGAGTAAAAGAGTGCTGTCATTGGGGAAGACGCCTTAGCTGATCTTGAAGTAGACGCTAGGGCCCCTCTTCAAGTGGTAGCGGAGCAGTGATCCCTCATTGAGGGTGAGCTCCAGGTAGAGCCCAAGAAATGGCAAGCCATGGCTATGATGATGATGACTTCGACATTGACGATGCAAATGAATGGAACCAATATGACTCTTATGCAATGAGAAGAGCACCCCAGCATACACAGATTCATATGACGCAACAGATGACCACAAAGGTTGCCCCAGCCTATGATGGGCGAACCAGCTTCTTTGCTTTTGAGGATGCAATTGATGACTGGTGTGACATTACGGAGTTAGAACCAGAGAAACGTGGTCCAGCATTGCGCAACAGACTGGAAGGAGATGCTCAACAATACAAGAGGCTATTGGATAGAGAATTACTCAGGGATCCCTATGAAGGAGTGGCTTATTTAAGGAGTGGCTTATTTTAAAAGATTTCTACGACCTCATTTCATCAAAGGTGCCCAGAACGTGTTCTTATACCGTTTCATGCAGTTCATGAAGTTCAACAGAGGAACCATGGATCTTCAGAAGTGGATGACTAGATTTCAACTCACTGGCAATAGACTTATTGAGTCTTGGATGGATTTACTTCCAGAAGTAACAGTGACTAGTCCGGAAGCAATTCTGTTTGTTCAACAACGACGTCAAGAACATGAACGAGATCAACAAGAGAGAGCTGAAGTAGCAGCAGCCTCAGGAACACCCCATGTAGCTGTTCCTGGGACAGATGAACTGGCACTAGCGGCATTCAGACAATTTCAGGAAAATCGTAGAGAAGCACAGCGACAAGCATTCCCACTGGGTGAAAATTTGCTAGCATTGATTTTTGTAAGTCTAGCTGACCTGAGTCAAGATCAGAGAAACACACTCACAAGTATCATGACACATCGTGGACGAACCCTCGATCGATACAGTATTCAAGAACTACGTGACCTGTTTTTGGAAATGTTTTGCACTACCAAAACAGCAGTTGACAATCCATTGATGCAACCCTCTGGCATGGCACAGAGAAGATCTTTCCTCGTACTGGATGAAGGGGAATTAGAAGGAACCGACGGCTATTGGGCCGAAGATGAAGAAGACGGCGCAGAAGGATTCCTGGATGCCTTAGAAGATGTTTTCTGGGTTTATGATGACGCCAACTTCACATGGTATCAGAGAGGGTTCCAAGGCAAATACATCAGACGAGGCAAAGGTAAAGGAAAGAGAAAAGGAAAAGGAAAAGGCAGAGGAGGACGAAGGTTCTTCAAATCAAGAAAAGGAAAAGGCCGAGGAAAAGGAAGAAGAAAGGGCCGTGCTCACATGGTGAGTGAAGAAGGTTATGAAGATGAATGGCAAGAAGATGAATGGAATGAAAACTATGACGGCTATTGGGCCGATGATCAAACCTGGAATGAAGGCTATTGGGCCTATGATGATCTGTACTACATGGATGAGTATGGATACTTCCAGAAGAAAGGAAAAGGAAAAGGAAAGAAAGGCAAGAAAGGCAAGGATGATGATGGAAAAGGAGGAAAGCCAGGAGATGGAAAAGGCAAGTCGAACTATGTTCAACCTCAGACCCCATCAGCTCCTGCCATACAGAATCAACCAACTCAACAAGCTCATTATTCTTCTGCAGCTTCAAGTTCTGGTCATGGTTTCTTTTCATTTGGAACAACTGAACCAGCACGTGTTGATGTTGCAGAGACAGAGCCAGCACGTGTTGATGTTTTGACATCCACGTATGCAGCACAAGATGAACGACGTACTCGTCGTGGAGGACAGAACCAACGTGATGCAAG
>CAMXCT020002909.1:0-82274 GCA_947184155.2 Cladocopium goreaui | reverse complement strand
CAGAAGACGAGAGCGAAGATGAAGATGAGGATGCAGACGAGGAGGAAAAGACATGTCAGAAAGAAAGTGAAGCAGTTGAAGAAGACGAGGAAAGCGCAGAGGAGACTGAAGAGGAAGGAGAAGCAGAGAAGAAGCTGACCAACAAAGATGAGGAGCCTCAAGGAACAGGCACGAAGGATGAGAAGATGAAGGCAGAAGACGAGAGCGAAGATGAAGATGAGGATGCAGACGAGGAGGAAAAGACATGTCAGAAAGAAAGTGAAGCAGTTGAAGAAGACGAGGAAAGCGCAGAGGAGACTGAAGAGGAAGGAGAAGCAGAGAAGAAGCTGACCAACAAAGATGAGGAGCCTCAAGGAACAGGCACGAAGGATGAGAAGATGAACGCAGAAGACGAGAGCGAAGATGAAGATGAGGATGAAGATGCAGACGAGGAGGAAAAGACATGTCAGAAAGAAAGTGAAGCAGTTGAAGAAGACGAGGAAAGCTCAGAGGAGACTGAAGAGGAAGGAGAAGCAGAGAAGAAGCTGACCAACAAAGATGAGGAACCTCAAGGAACAGGCACAGAAGATGAGAAGATGGAGGCAGAACTCGAGAGCGAAGATGAGGATGAGGATGAAGACGAGGAGGATAAGACATGTCAGAAAGAAAGTGAGGCTGTTAAAGAAGACACGAAAGGTGCAAAGGAGACTGAAGAGGAAGGAGAAGCAGAGGAGAAGGTCAACAGCAAGGATCAGCAGAAGACCTGTGAAGAAGAAGCTTCTTCCAGGAGCTCGAGCAGTACCAGTTCCAGCAGTAGCTCCAGTGAAAGCGACGAAGAGGTCAAGGAACACGCAGCAAAAAAAGAAGATCCACTTCGCCGCGCTGCTCGTGAGGCCAGCTTTTTTGCAACACTTGATGCGGTTCGTATGGAAAACTGGTATGACTATATCCATGGACGACACCCAGAACAAACTGCATCAGAAGCTTTGAACACAGTTGAGCCAAAACATGATCGCAATGTTTCACGCTTACAAATTTGGAAGACTGGGTGGGAGCACGTGTGGCAGAAGGCGAAAGAAGAAAAGAAAAGGAAGGAGGTGAAAGAGGAGCCAAGCAGCAAAGAGGATTTAGAGACGAAGTTGGAGAAAGAGATGCACAAGGAAGCACCAACCAAAAGGATCCGAATGAAGTCTCCAGGCTCGTTTCCTCCAACCCTTGGGTCTAGAGCTGGAAGGGGTAAGTGCTGAGGGTCAGTCCTTGAGGATGTTGGTTATTTATTTACTTATTTTCAATAGTATTATCCCTATATCAATATTATCGATCTTATATACCTCCCAAATATACCCACAACAAAAGGGTGAACGATCAACAAAAATCTTCAAAATTCCAAAATGGTATTTGGATGGTCTTGGCAAGAAAAGTTGACGAACCATTGCCACTACTCCATTGTCCTGCCCTCCCAGGTACGGCAACTCTCACTGCTGCTCCCTCTGCGGCCTCAGCTCCTGAAGTCCACGAGCGGAAGCAGGCCTGCCAGCCACACCACGTGAAGTTTTTCCAATCACATCGGCGGACCATTGTATATTTGGGGGTGTATCAAAGTAGGGGTGCCCCCAAGCCTTTTATTCTAAGTGTGGAAAACGTCTTTTGACAATCCTTTCGTTGGTTGGGTGCAAGTAGTAGTGGAAGGCATGTGCCTAGTAGCCACTAGTAGCAGCAAAGCCAGTTCCCGAAACATAATATCTGAATTTGATATCATTTGACACTAGTATCGAACCATGACTGTATATAGTTTTTGGTGGCCCCTGCTAGCTCTGCATGGCATGGAGGTCGACAAACCAACACTGAAGACGACTGTGCATCGAGAGCCTTTTGAGGACTTTGCCAAAAACAGTTTTCAGGTCACCATCAGTCGTGTTCAGCAGTTGGCTCTGCAAAAGATAGGAGGAAAACTTCCTACTCCACAGGAACAACTAGACATGGTGAACAGAAGAAGGGAAGCTAAGAAATCAAGAGCGGGGTCAGCGAATCATAGCTCAATTAAATGGGTAACTGATGTAAATTAAATTGTTTTCCATTAAACTAATGTGCTTCAATGGTCATGTTGTGGGATAACTAAGGAAGTTCGATGTGCTGAGACGCATTGACAACCTGCAGGACGGCTGGGTGGTCGAAGTTCGAAGAAGGACCAGTGGCAAAGCAGCTGGCCAGTTGTATAAGCTTTACGTGTCACCAAATGGCCAGCAGATATGGACCAAGACCCTTGGACATATATCCCAGCTGTAAGCTAAAATCTTATCAGTTGAATGTCATGGATTTTTTACCTGGATCCTTCTGTGAAAATGCAATCCATGGTGTGACTCCTCCCATATAAGGAGTGGTGCTGAGAAAGCGGGGTTCAAGGGCTCTGCTCGCATCGCAGAGGTCTGCAAGAATCTCACCAAGGCTACTGATGGTTCAGCCACTGATGCTCCTAAGGACCCTGTGAGAAAGGGTAAGGTTGCCAAAGGAAAGGGTAAGGTTCTTAAGAAAAAGACCATGAAATAGAAATGCAGTCCTGTACTATCATACCCGTACTGGCACTGAAAATGATAGTGACACTAAAGATAGAACCATTTGCAACTTCAGTTCAATTGACATCAGCAAATTGTTTTGTTATCTTGTTCAGCCAGGGCCAGGGTGTGACTTTTCAGCGAGTCTCAATGAGATTTCACCATAGCTTCACAACGCTAGCATTGGTGATTTATCATGATCATGATCGGCGCCAGCTGCCTCGATCGTGCCCAGAACAAAGGTGCTTTGCTGGTAAGCCTTGCGCATCGGGGCCATGGTGCTGTTGAGTCTTGGGCCAGTGCATGCTGACATGGGGAACGGTCTGATGAGACATTCTTGAGATAAAACTTTGGTTGATGTTTGATCTCAGGTTTATATGGACCAAACCCCAAAATATCCAGCCATGAATCCAGCGAAGCTACTGCCATCTTGCTGTGGCTTTCGCAAGTGCCACTGCCGAGCCAACATCTTGCAAATGACTTTGCACATTGACTGCATTAGTCCGATGTCCCATAGTTCCACGGTATATTGAAATACTTGGGGGGAAGGTTTGGTGCAGCCAGACAATGCTCTTATCTTGGGGCCACCAAAGATTTTTCAAGTAAGGTAGCTTATTTGGGTTTCCTTGTCAACAAAAAAGTTTATATTAACTTTTTTTCATGGCTGGGTTCGAGCAAAGTTTGAGTATAGAACGGGGAACCACTGAAAAGTTCTAAGTTTATAGACATATTCTGGGTAAAATAAATCTCACCAGTCCCCACCCCAAAGATTTCGGCAGCTGCAGCCCCCATGGACTTGTGCCTTTTGCCGATGCCTGGAGGTAGAGGTGTGCAGTGGCGAAGGCCTGCTGAGCAGAGCACTTTGGTCACAGGGATTTCATGGAAAGGCTTTCGACGTGACCCGGCTGAGTGTTGGGGTACCCACAATGGTGTTACACAATATAATCGTGATACTTCTGCTTCACACCTCATATATATATATCCTCCCATGAAAATCCCAGTTGAGGTGGTCTACAGCAAAAACCATGACTTGATGAGGACAGTCGGTTTCGTATCAGTGTTGTCGGCAGCTACTTGGTCACTATTCAGAACAACAATCCACTGATGGGTCAACAAATTCAAACATGCATGCATGCGTGAATGCAAACAATTTAGTAGTTTGAGGTCAGAAACACGAAGAGGGGTGGGCTTCTCTTCGTAGCACCTCCCTGTGGGACTTGGGTGTTTATGTTTCTCATCTGCAAAAAAAATCAAAGGTTTTGCAACATGCTTAAAAGTGTTTTATATATATATATAATTTCTGTTCTTGGGGCAATCTGAGGAGTTCATCCTCCACTGGTCGTACATGGCTAGACCCCACTGGCTTTCCAACGAGATGTGTGACTATGGCCAACTTATTCTGCATGCGTTTGCTGTACATGTGCTTTGGCTAGCATCACAAAGATACTGCATGTGTGTGGCTCATGCATGTTGTGGCATGCATGCTATTTGGGTCCTTTGGTGGCTCTGCATCCCTGGGTTGAAACTGAGTCTTTGGTACGCTGTCCAGCGGGGAATCCATAAATGCATAGAGCAACCAATGACATCAGTGACTTGGTTTCTAAATTATATGATCACATGAGCACAGTCACACAGCTGTGCACTGGCGTTTACCATGTCTAAGGTCCTCTTTGCTTGGAAACCAATGCGACGATTTCTTATGTATGTCCGAGCCAGGACAGAGGGAGAGTTTCTTTGTAACTGAGATAACCAACATGTCCATGAGTGAACCTCATTGTTCCAGGAAGGTGACATTTCCAATGGGAGCTTATGGAGCATTGACGTTAAAACAAACAACGTTACTTGCATGCATAAAGGTATCTTTTTCCAAAGAGTTATGGATACACCGATATACCCGATCCACTCCAAGGTTGTGGGGGACTCTCCCAAACTTGTGCAGCCTCTACCGTCCACTCAGCGCAAAGCTCTTTATGGAAGCCTTGGCAAGGAATGGGGCGGCATGGGTTGGATACATGGGTAGGATTGGGGAAACCTGTTTAACTAGCTTTAGCAAACTTCTCGGAAAAAAACCCTTAAGTTCTCCACCTCCAGCTCTTATGTCTCCACTTTCGTTGTTGCATGCACCTTGCCCACAAGCAAACAAGGGTTGCGTGCCACGTCATGGCCTCCTCGAGGGATTTGACATTGGACATTGGAGTCACAACTTCCCAACCGTGAAATTCCGGGAGTACCACGAGCTGCTTTCCAACATTTAGTGCCACCATGCCCTTGGTAGAAGAAGGCCCCATGTCGTTTGAATCTCGGAGCTTCATTTTCGATGCATGCCTTGCTGCAAGACATGGCACTATGCATGCCTTGTTGTTATTCTCATTTTGGCAGCAACATGCATGTTGACCTTCAAGAGCAAAGTGCTTTCCAGTTATCAAATCCATATAGCCAATCTTTACCTTCTGAACACTATTGATTTGGGGTGCTATCGGGTCTGTCGACCTTGCAGGACTAACACTGGTGGACTTGTCCGGAAAAGCGTGGACAAGAATGGCAAAAAACGTGTGGATACCTGTCTGCAAAAAAGAATGAGTTCTTCGTCATGTGCTTGTTTGACAAATAAGATATATATACATTATCGGATCTTATTATATGTTATCTGGCAAAATAGGGTGTCATCAGGCATTGATGAGACTGAAACACATTCCTTCTAACTTGATCGCAGACCGGCGTCAAGAAGAAGCTGGCTGCCAGTGCTGCTTACCCCCGCGGCTTTGGAATTGCAATTGGAGATATTATTCCAGGACGTGGGTCTCGTCCAGATGATTTTGAGTTGGATTTCACTTATCCACATGCAACTGATGATTTGGGGGCCCTTGATGATTTGCGCAAGGGCTCCTTTAGGGCGTGGTGGAGGAAACTTTAGGTTCCCCTTCGCTAATTCGAATGATGGGTGGTCATGGAACAGTTGGAACAGGATGCCCACCCATCGATAGAAAATTAAGCGAACTTCCCACATCAAAAGCTGTGGGGCTTGCCCAGTTGTCAAAACAAAGGTGATCCTTAATTCTTTCAGTGCAGCTAGCCAAACTTAAACCCATGTCTCTTGGAATTTGTGCAGTCGACCTACTGAATGCTTATATCTAGTGGATCTGCAGCAACTGGCTTATGTATATAACTGTTGGGGTACCTGGTTGATTGGACCATGCCCTCGCCTATAGGTATGGATAAATACCGTGAACTCCTCCAACATTTGGAAGCCATGAAAGATGAACGCATTTGTCTTAGCTGTTGGCTGGAGATGATAGCCAGGTGGATCCCGAATCTTAGCTTGCTTATCATTGCCCACAATATATGTACATTCCAACAAAAATGGGGTCCTAATATATTATAGTGTCACACTGCCTATCTCAGGAATGAAGATGGTCCCCTTCGGATGATCTCCAAAGATTGTCGATGCGAATATGACCGAGTCAAGGACGAGGGTGAGACTACGCAATAGCTGGCCAGATTATTGACTTAGATTCGTGGTTTGGGTCCTGGGTTTGGGCGATTGGGAATCCAATTTTGATGGGGAGAGTTAGCCCAAAAAGTAAACAAATCTTATGGAATTAAAAAACCTTGGACCTGCTCACCACCGATCCCCAATTTGATTTCCCAGACAAAATTGGGAAGCTGCAGAAATCGCCTCAGAAGATGGAAAATACACAAATTGATGCGTGTCATTGCGTGTCATTCGCGTGTCATTTGGTTCACCAGGGGTCACCATTTGGCACCCCTTAAGGCCATTTGGCACCCCTTAGGAAACGTGTCGGGTGGTTTTCAAAAAAACAAAACGTGTCATTTGCGTGTCACTTTTGGGTGGTTTTTTTGACAGGTTCTTGAAAACAAATTTGTGTTTGTATTTTCTGATCTTTTTGGGCTTCAGGGGGAAACTGGTATATCCACCTGTGTCTATAGCAGCAATGGCTATTACAAAGGGTGATAGGATTCGAGCAAAGAAGGCAACTGTTCAACCCACAGAAGCCTACCTCGAGTTCGAAAAGAAAAGGCAAGCTCTACTCAAAGAAGTTGAGGAGGACAGGCTGAACAATGAGCTGAAAGAGAAGAGAAGACGTGAGGAGAGTGCAGCCAAGTGTGAGGGCAAAAACAAAAATGAGAAGACAGCGAAGAAGACCCAAGAGGAAGAGAAGCCAGCCAGCCCAACCACTTCGACCAAAGTTGAGGAGAAGAAGCCTGAGGAGAAGACGGCAGAAGATGGAAAGGCGAAGAAGGCAGACAAAGAAAAGAAGGCCAGCAAGAAGGAGAAGAAAGCAAAGAAGACCCAAGAGGAGGAGAAACTAGCCAGCCCAACCATTTCGCCCGAAGTTGAGGAGAAGAAGCCTGAGGAGAAGATTCCCAGCCCAGCCAGTTCCAACAAGGCAGATGGAAAGGCGAAGAAAAAAGACAAAGAAGACAAGGCAGGCAAGAAGGAGGAGAAGAAAGCTAAGAAGACCCAAGAGGAGGAGAAACTAGCCAGCCCAACCATTTCGCCTGAAGTTGAGGAGAAGAAGCTTGAGGAGAAGATTCCGAGCCCAGCCAGTTCCAACAAGACAGCAGATGGAAAGGTGAAGAAAAAAGACAAAGAAAACAAGGCAGGCAAGAAAGAGGAGAAGAAAGAGAAGAAGACCCAAGAGGAAGGGAAGCCAGCCAGCCCATCCACTTCGACCCAGGTTGAGGAGAAGAAGACTGAGGAGAAGACTCCGAGCCCAGCCAGTTCCATCAAGGCAGATGGAAATGCGAAGAAGAAAGACAAAGAAGACAATGCCAGCAAGAAGGAGAAGAAAGCAAAGAAGATCCAAGAAGAAGAGAAGCCAGCCACCCCAACCACTTCGCCCAAAGATGAGGAGAAGAAGCCAGAGAAGAAGATTCCGACGCCGGCCCGTTCCCAGAAGGCAGAAGATGGCAAGGAACAGAAGAAAGACAAAGAAAATAAGGCCAGCAAGAAAAAGGAGAAAGAGAAGAAGACCCAAGACGAAGGGACACCAGCCAGCCCATCCACTTCGCACGACGTTGAGGAGAAGAAGCCTGAGGAGAAGACTCCGAGCCCAGCCAGTTCCAGCAACGCAGATGGACAGGCGAAGAAGAAAGACAAAGAAGACAAGGCCAGCAAGAAGGAGAAGAAAGCAAAGAAGACCCAAGAGGAGGAGAAACCAGCCAGCCCAACCATTTCGCCTGAAGTTGAGGAGAAGAAGCCTGAGGAGAAGATTCCCAGCCCAGCCAGTTCCAACAAGGCAGAAGATGGAAAGGCGAAGCAGAAAGACAAAGAAGACAAGGCAAGCAAGAAGGAGGAGAAGAAAGCGAAGAAGACCCAAGAAAAAGAGAAGCCAGCCAGCCCAGCCATTTCGCCTGAAGTTGAGGAGAAGAAGCCTGAGGAGAAGATTCCGAGCCCAGCCAGTTCCAACAAGGCAGATGATGGAAATGCAAAGAAGAAAGACAAAGGAGACAAGGTCAGCAAGAAGGAGAAGAAAGCAAAGAAGACCCCAGAGGAGGAGAAACCAGCCAGCCCAACCATTTCGCCGGAAGTTGAGGAGAAGAAGCCCGAGGAGAAGATTCCGAGCCCAGCCAGTTCCAGCAACCAAGATGGACAGGCAACCAAAATGCAAGACGCAGCTGACAAGCCCAGCAAGAGAAAGGAGAAGAAGGCGAAGAAGACCGCAGAAGAGGAGAAGACGTTGTGCTCTTCGGGCAGTCAGTCCGCTCGAAACTTCCAACACATGTCTAACTCGCAGTTGCTCGTTGCCATTGCCGAGGCCATACAGCATCCAGAGTTTGAAACCTTCAGAAAAGTGGAGGGTCTGAAGCCAGGTGAATTTGGAAAGATGGATGCGCCAGATGAATTGACATGCTTCTATCACTGGCTCAGAGCAGAAGAAGACAGACAGGACCGACAGAGGAAGCAAAGCAAGCCCAGCCCAGCCACTTCCAGCCAGCAGGGAGGTGAGAAGGAGAATGGAGAGAAGAAGCGAAAGTCTGAAAGCACTGGTGAAGATGTTTCCAAGAAGCCAAAGGGTGAAAAGATTGAGACTTTGAAGAGAAAAGCTTTGGAGCCAGAGGGAAACCAAGAAAGGAAAGCTATCAAAACAGCGGACAGCAAGGATTATGATTATGGGCTCAGGGTTGGGTCAACATGAACTTTAATATCAAATGGATTTTCTCATTTTTCAAAACAAATCTGGGGTTGACCTCTTTTTTATATACCCACATCCCACCAATATTTATACTTTCATCGTAAGAGTTATCCCCATCTATCTTATCATAATCCCAAACGGCTGTTGGCAGGAGCTACTGCTGGAAAAGTGTTCTACCTTGGCAAGCTTGGACCTTGTGGCCACCCCGGACACATGCCGTCGGCAGCTATTTGCTTCTGAACAGGCCTCTAGGTTGCACATCACATGCCCCAAGAATATATCCAGGCATACCCACGCACTAACTGTATTGACATTTTCGGAACAATCAATTGTTTTAAAACAAGTTCGTTTTTTGGGGGGGAGATCGCCTCAAAATAAACAAGTGACTTGTGTGCTGGGGGGTCGGAAGCTCCTACGAGCCCACCTACTTCTACCGAGAGGGTAGCACGCCTCAAGGACCTTTCCGCAGAGGAAAAAGAGAAGATCCAACAGATGCAGAAGCCGAGTGACATGGACCGTTCAGACACTCGGCCCTAGCATCACCATATCAACCCACAGGATTCGAAATGATTTTTGATTTTCCAAATTCCGACGAAGCTTAGGAAAGAAAGAGGCAGTACGCTGCCCTGCGTCGTGCCATTATCAAAGAAGCATCTCCGGAGCTAGTTGCTAAATTCTCCCTGGCTAGTGACAAAGAAAGGTTTCTGGGCCTAAATATTTTGGGGGCTTAAGGGGATCCCATATCCATACCATTCCGTACCATTAAGCGAATGATTTTCAAAAACATCCATTTGCCCCATTGGGTTCTGAGCCTAGGTTTTCTATGCTGAAAGCCTGGGTGCAAAACCAGGACTTGGGGGAGATCGAAATAGAAGAAAAATACAGAAGTTGGGTTGCGAACCTTCGCACAGACCGTTACGTTACGGTACAGGCCTCATATATGCTGGTCAGTGACTTTTGGAATCTTTACTATCTATACCCACTATAATATATTCCCAGGTAACGATGCTGCAGTTGGAGAAGATCTACGGGAAGTCGACGGAGGCCAAGAAGTTCATTGAAGAGCTGTGCCGTGGAATCTTGGACAATATTCCCCCATGCCATTAGATTTGTGATACTTCTGATTCTATTATTCTATAATATATATATATTATTGATATATCCCATTAGAGGTAATGATGATGGTGGTGATGATGATTATGATGAAGATGATGATTATGATGATTATGATGGCACTTTTCATTTGTTCCTTTTCCCTTCTGTGCCATCCCCTTCTCCAAGGACAGACTGGGGTGCCACACCCCCAGGCACGGTGTGCTTCGCTTTGTCTTGAGCTGCTGGTGTTTCTGGCCTGAGACGTCAGGCGCCCAACGTGAAGAAGGCAAGAATGTTTAAGGTGCTTCGAGAGGTTCTTGAAGAGAACTCTTCGGGATCTCAAACCACCAGCTCCGAACCTCATTTGATTTAAACTTCAATGTTGTGGAGAGAAACACCTGATTCCATGGGGTGATGGGGTCTTCTGCTAGCTAAGGCAAGCATTTCGGGACGTGTCAAAGAGGCCGCAGCCAAGGGACTCCTAAGCAAACAGCTTGGTGGTCTGAATACTGATGTGGCATTCTTCAACACAACCACGGGGGTGATCAAATCGAAGAAAGCCAAGAAAGAAAAAACCCCGGAAGAGGAATGCTTAGCTGATATGAAGAAACTCCAGAAGAAGTTCTTTGACGTACATCAACGATACCATGTTATATTTCTTTTATGGTCAAGGGGAAGTGGGATAGATGCACCATTATTACGGGATTATTTCCTCTAAACATTGGCCCCATATCTTAGGTGGAAGCAGATGTGGGATGACCTGGCAGTTTGTGCACGCGGTCTCACTGCATACAATTGCCGAAATTCATCTGAGTTGGTGGCTATTCTGCACTGTGATACCTTTGGTGGATAATGGATGCCAACACAACAAGAATATTAGTAAGTTAAATATCCTTTCCGTCCCAGGTGGCATCGCTTGATGCCCACAGAGGGCCCGCTAGCGAGTCGATGGCCCGTGTCTCTGAGTATGCGAACAAAAAGGCCTCTGAGATCACTGCCCAGGAGTTTACTTCCCTTCTTGAAGCCGAGAAGAAGGTTGCTGCTACCGTTGATGTGGATATCCGTGATGCAAAGCGTAGGATCAGTGCAGCTAAAGGTCCCAAGAAAAGAGTTGCTCAGCAGGTCGCCCAATCATCTGATGATGAGGATGATGTTGAGGAATCAGCTTAAGTGCTCAAATCAGTTGATGTAATTTTAGCCCTCAACTTGTTAAAAATTGTTCAAAAAATGTGCAACAAAGCTGGTTCTTAAAAATACGTGTTGCAGCTCGTGTGTGGCCAACTGTTGCTACACTTGCGACCGACCCCGGAGATGGATCATTCAACCCTTAGTGATGTTTCAACACGTTATCAACTGTCAACTGAGTTCTGGTTGGATCCATCAACTGCAGCGCTTTGACTTCCCCGAACTGCTACCCCATGGAGCCTGGTTGAATAAAAAAGATTTGTTTGGATATGATGGTTTGGTCAATCAATTATTGGTTTTGGGGGGTAGCAAAGACCATCGCATGCTGCTGCCAATTTTCAGCAGTGCAATGGTTACCAAACATCGTAGATATCCCCAGTGGTGAGTCCCCAATTCCTGTATCAATGAAATTATTATGTGCTTTTCTCTTGGCAACCAGAAAGGATATGTTCTTGATGGGACCCAAGTACCTGGGGTAATTGAAAATATTTTGTGGGTGGCGACACATTGGGTTGCCCGACTTATTGCCGAATAGTGCCAATTTGGGCCTGCGTCGTGGCAGATGTTCTGATCAGAACACTAGCCGCGTTGACCAGTGAACTTTGCTGGAGGGGAAACACATGGGTGATATTCAATGTTTCCATCTTGAAGACTCTACATGTCCTGTGGGCTTTACACACTAGCCATGCATCAAATTTGTGCATGCTCGAAAATGGATCAAGGTGGACAATATGTATATGTGTTCAGTTCGGTTTTTAACCAAGCTCTGGGTCATGAACATGTTGTTTCCAGCAGTGTGCTAGTAATCCCATCCCCCGAATATTACACACCCCTCTGGTTTAGTATATACCACATATAGGACTAGTTAGGAGGTGCGTAAAATTAGGGGATGGGATTAAATAATGGGTCAAACGTCACCCTGATGGTTCCATGGACCTGGTGGAAGAGTTTCTGGAACTTGGAAAAAATGCATCTTAATTGCATTGGGTCAAGCTGCTGCTTACTTAGTGTCAGCTACATTACACTACATTCAAGCATATCCTACCTTCGACCTACCACCCTTGAGGTAAGTGTGACTACATTGGTCGAATTTCTACGGGTTCTTCGAAAACGGATCCCTGGGAGGTACCTTCCGACTCCTGGAGTCAATGGCACGACAGCTAGTTGAAATTCAATGGATGAGAATCTCCTAATGATGGGGATGTGCTATCCTAAGGAAAAATCTCAAGGATCTCGTGTCCATAGACGAGACTGACACCAAAAACGTTGGCCGGCAGTTCTGGGCATGGTTGAACAAACAACGGTGGCGAAGAATGCTGCCTCAACCAATGAAGTTTTTTGACTGCGTTTTTTTGTGCGTCTGGAAGTTGAAAAGGTTTTTTGTGATTGCACTGATGCGCTGAGGGTGGATGTGCTAATGAAAGATGAGCGCCTACTGAACCCTCATCACCTCAGCACCTGGCATATGTTCCTCCCCAGCGATGCGTTTCTTGACCAAATGGTGGTTGCTGGTGGTGTGCACTGTGCATACTATTGATTACAGTAGTCCTTTCAACCATCTCCTTCCTTAGGATCCACGCTATGTATTCTTATGACGAATCTCTGTTTCGAGAACGTTGGCTTGGTCCCCCGGGGGCAGCTTGGATCAACTAAACCTCAAGACACTAACATGTTAAGGTGTCCAACGCGTTTGCATTTAAGGCCTTGAAGAAGTTTTGGGATGCCCAGAAGGGCACGCGCTGGTTCCAATCCCATCCAATTCTTTCCAAGCCAGTGGCCTGGGCTTGCATTAGTTGATGTGCGTCAATAGCCTTGTTTTTAGTACAAAAGATTTACTGCAGTTTCATAAGGACATTGACCTGGAGACCTATTTCCCAATCCTGTGTCACGGTGATGATGCAGACAGCCATCGTAGACGTTCTTTTTGCTGCTTTACGATTGCTAGTCCTTTAGCCCCTTCAAGAAGCTCATGGGACACGAGGGTGTTGCTCTACATTGTAGACACATCCAGGGTCCTTCCTGAGACCTATGATGTGCTCGATAGCTGGGTAGTTCTTGGATTGTGTGAATTGCAAGAGGGCGAGTTCATGAACGTAGATATCTATGGTCGCCCGTGGGCTAGGGGTAAGAGTGGCAGAATTTGTGGGAAATACACTGGTGTGTGGGTGGCCCTGAAGGGTGACCAAAAGTTCCTTCAGCGAGCATTAAAGCTCAACACTTCAGCAACATCGGATCAGGTTTGCATGTACTGCCGTGCAACATCAACTGGAGAGTTGGTCTATACATCTTTTGGACCCAGTGCACCCCATCGATCAACTTTGGTTACAAATGACTTTTTCTTTCACAGGGGCTGTCGGCCAAACAGCTGGTTACGATTACCAGGGTTTGACGTGGAGAGGGTGCTGGCAGATTGGCTGCACCTTGTGGACTTGTCGCTGATCCCAGAAGTCAGTGCCAGTGTGACTTGATTCGATTTGGGTTGTTTTCAATTTGAAAATCAAAGAGCATGTTCGTTGTTTTTGCTGGGGCTTCGTCACAATCCCAGGCCCTTATTGAACTCACATCGGATGACAGCGTATGGCCGGGTGACAGTCAAGATGAACGCTTGCGCATGGCATTTGTTCAGTTTACTGCTGAATGTAAAAAGCACCGGGTAAGAGACTTTGCAGCAGGGGTATTAGTTTTTTGCAAGCCTCAAGCATTTCCTATTTGTGTGCACTCAAGAGGGGGTGGGCAAATTGCATTCAGGAAACCGCGGACAGATTTTCACAGTGTTTCTCGGCGGGTTAGTTGGGGATGTTGAAGTCCTAGCGCGGCGAAAGCCGAGGAAACAAATGTACCCACTGGGCAGAGGCAACTTTCCGACTCTTGTGCAAAAGCACTTTAATGGTGCTGTGCCTTGTCAACGTGGTGTTGTGGGTTTAACTGGTTTGCCAAACTGCTGCTCATGTGCCTTGTCAACATGGTGTTGTGGGTTTAACTGGTTTGCCAAACTGCTGCTCATGCATACCCTGTCTTAGGAAGCTACAGTCCTTGCAAAGTGGTTGAAAGGGGTGACGTTGGCCGTTGCAGCTGCTCACCCTGAGAACGAACATGCTGCGTTCCTCAGAGTCACTAGTTGCTGTGTGAAAAACTTGTGGGAGGCTCATGTTTTAAGAAATAAGGAGGGGTTGTCAGCTTAGGCTCCGGGCTTCTGTGTTTGTGAATCTGGTGGCGATGAGATCTTGCGTCTCAAGATATCGGAATGAATCATGTGTCCTTTCTGCTCGCAATGTATCAGTGCTGCAACGTGCCAACTTTCTTCTGCACAGCGCTCTGAACTGTTACTTGGTTTTTCTGTGCTAGATCAAAGGGTTGTTGCGAAAACATGATTCCCCACCTGCCAGGTGAGGGTTGTTAGATTTTATCAGAGTTGTTCTTCTCCTTCTCCTCCTCCTCCTCCTCCTTCTTCTCCTTCTCCTCCTCCTCCTCCTCCTCCACCACCTCTGCCTCCACTTCCATGTTCACTTCCGCCTTGCCAACTCTTCGCCGAGCTCTTCGCCAACTTCCGCACGCGGTGGCCACTGCTGGACCTCAACTGCAAGGGTCTGAGCGCACTGGGCACCGCTGGACCTCAACCTGGGACCTTCCGAGCTCAGTGAGCACTGCTGGACCTCAACCTCTGGACCTCAACCTGGGACCCTCCGAGCTCAGTGAGCACCGCTGGACCTCAACGGCCAGATAGAATGCCAGAAGATTTGCCAGATAGCATGTCAGATAGAATGCCAGAAGATATGCCAGATAAAGTGCCAGAATGTCTGCCAGATAGAATGCCAGAAGATATGCCAGATAGAATGCCAGAAGGTATGCCAGATAGAATGCCAGATAGAATGCCAGAAGGTATGCCAGATAAAGTGCCAGAATGTTTGCCAGAACATATGCCAAAAGATTTGCCAGATAGAATGCCAGATAGAATGTCAGAAGATATGCCAGAAGATATGCCAGATAGAGTGCCAGAAGATATGCCAGGTAGAATGCCAGAAGGTATGCCAGATAGAATGCCAGAAGATATGCCAGATAAAATGCCAGAAGATATGCCAGAAGGTATGCCAGATGCCAGATAGAGTGCCAGAAGATATGCCAGAACATATTGCAGAAGATATGCCAGGTAGAATGCCAGAAGATATGCCAGAGAGAATGCCAGAAGATATGCCAGATAAAATGCCAGAAGATATGTCAGATAGAATGCCAGAAGATATGCCAGGTAGAATGCCAGAAGATATGCCAGAAGATATGCCAGATAGAATGCCAGAAGATATGCCAGAAGATATGTCAGATAGAATGCCAGAAGATTTGCCAGTAACAAAACGTATAGATGTCATGGTGGGGAAAACTCGAAGTAAAGTATTTTTTTGTACTATTGTACTGTGATTGCATATCTAAAACTCATGTGGCTACTTAGGCCTGTCGCGGGAGGCGATTGATATGGAATGCCTTCTTTGGAAGGTGCGCCCTAAAATCCACCAGCCTCTTGGCTTAACCATGTTGACACCAAAGTGTTTTTCTTTTACCCTCTTCGCTCATGGAATTTGAAGAACTAAGGATAGACCATCTGGCAATAGACCAAGCTCCAGTGATGAACCCGTTTCTTCTATCCACCTATGACGATGAAGATTTTGTTGGCAAGTGCAAACAACTTGCCATTCGATCTGCAGCTCTAAATATGGGGTACCAAACTTTGCAGCGATACGCTGCTTATTGTTGCTGCCGATGGTTGAGAACACTGTGAGGTTTCCACTGGCAGTAAGTAAAGCTTGTGGGATACATCCCCATGTTGATTCCCTAAAAGCTGGGATAATGATTCAACTAATGTTTTTTTCGATGGATAACCTTCACAAATCAACCAACTCGCGGCCGCCTGGCCTGATCGAAGCCAGCTTCGGGGTGGAGAAAGGCCACGGAGATGTGGGCGGGCGTGGAGGCAGAGGGTTTTTATCCCAAGATATGGGGTTATATTTTATCAGAATCACATCTCCATAAATTCAATGGAACAATTCGCATTATCGATTTAGGATATCATGATGCAAGTAAAACCTTATGATTTGTGTCATGGGACCTTGGAATTGCACAATATCTTGATTTCCAGAATAGGATTTCTTAAGGGGTGTCCCTACGGCACCCTTTGTATAATCAAGGTATCAAAAAACCATTAGGCACCCCTTTGAGGGTGCTGGTATGTGTCATTTAATTTATGTTCAATTATATCACGGAAATTTCATCATCCCAACTGACGAACTCATATTTTTCAGAGGGGTGGCTCAACCACCAACCAGATATTAAATTATATGGATACTGAATATTTGGGGATAATCTTAGTGGGCAATCCAAGCTGAACCATTGGCCTGGAACAAAAAGAGTCCGACAGTCCCAGAGAGGTCAGAAAGTTGCTGAACATCTGGGATACATGATGTCATCATATTTCATCTGTGGAACCGCATTTTTTTGATGTACAGAAATTACTATGAAGGGAAAAAAATAGCGTATATCAGTGAAGAAGCAATTTGGTGTGAACCAAACTCATTGCATTGGGATGATATCATATTATATATATATGTATATACAGTAAAAACACATACAGTTGAGGTGATTCAAACAAGAGCAATACAAGATGCACTTTCCCGAGATTGAACAAGAAGCACCAGCGAGAGGGATGAACATGGGAACCAACTCCAATGTCTTGGTTGGTGGCCCTTCAACGCGAAGCAGAAATCATGATATGTGAGGATCATGTGCATCACCAAATGTCAAACCCTGGATGAATAACCCCCAAAACGGCTGTCTTTTCTTATTGAGGGGTTCCCTTGGAAGTATCGAACTATCTAAAAAACAATCGTTGGGGACTTGGGGGCTACCCCCCTAATTACTATAGACAATAGTTGGGGTTAAAATTACCAGAGATATTGGGGAATGGCCTCCTCGAAGCCAGGTAATCATCGATGTGCACGTTGATGCGGATGCTGGCGCTCTGGGCTTTTTCCCCAAGCATTGGCCGCCGGGACCGGTTGTGGTTGGCGCAGTCCTTCCCAAGAAGATTGCAGATGAGCACGGAGTGAAAGAAGGAGCAGTTTGGGGGTTCATGGCGCTGGATGATTCTCAGGTGGGGATGATAAATGTACTTTTTTGTTGAAGAACGATTCATTCAAGGTATAGTATACCATGATGATATAGTAATGTACTATATAACTATTATAGATATTTAATGGTGGGATCTTTAAACCATTACGATTCTCAGGGTGTTGGCTTGGGATGGTCTTTCCAGGATCCTCCATTGTCCTGGAGATATTGTTCCAGTTGTATAAGCTGCACCAGAAGGTTTTAGGAAAATCCAAGAAACTCCCAAGACATTTTCTTGGCCAACATGATGTCATTGTTACATCATATGGGAATGGGGCAAAATGTAGGCTATCCCAAAACGAGATACCGTTCACTACAAGAAGTGGAGTTTTTTGAATGTTGGCCCATACTGATACCCATATGTGCCATGGTCAAACCTTGGGTTATCTATACCTAGATTGGGGGATCTATACCAGCAATAGGAAGCACACAACCACTACCATTACTATATAAAAGGAATACCATGTTTTGACACATACACAGATGAACCCTTAATATACCTCTGTTGATGGATTAAATATACTTTGTGGGTTATGCGAAGTTGTTTATTAAGGATTATGAACCGACCCATAGGCATATGTACTAACCAACCAGTATAATGAGAAGGGAAAACGGAATATAACTTCATGGCTCATTTATGCTTATTGAATCGTATTGATAATTTCTCATTGACCTTCACTATTCATTAAGATTAGTATTTATGTATGATGTATATATATATATATAGAGAGAGAGATCTATCCTAGTATCCAAAAACAGCCATTAACCATTATTAACTATCAGTAACTATCACATAATTTACATAATTTACATCTTACCCCTTCATCACCAATCATTTTCTTACTGGTGCTAAACGCAGGGAATTTTCGGGAATGATCCCAGTCATCACTAGTAATAATCATCCCATTCCCCCTTTCCCATCCATTCCCTACGTTTAGCACCAGTACGTTTTTGTTGGGATATGTATGATATGTAATGATTAATGGGTATGGGATTAATGGGCATATTAACTATTTCCCAACCAGCAAGTTGTTTTCCAACCAAAGCCCATCGCGTCAGGAGATCTTCTCTGGCTGGTGGGAGGCTCCCAAGCCTCGCTCATGTCCCCAGCGGAGCTGACGAAGTCCCTGGCCCAGCGGCCGCAGCAGTTGCGCTTCGTCCGCGGAGATTCCTCGAAGGTGGCCATGGAGATTTCCAAGGCCAGTCACTTGGTGAAACTGGAAGTTTTGTTGATTTGTTTGTTGATTTTTATGTGTTGTTTTGGGTTGAGTGAGATGGTTCATGTTTTTGTTGTTCAATTTAGAAATTGTAGATTTGAACTATAATGATATGTGATACGTGTGTTTCATTAACTTTCGAGTTGTTTTTTTCCACATGGAAGCCAGGTAATCTACTGGCATCCTCATCGGGTGAGAAACCAGAAGGTGGGATGAAAGATTACTGCTGTCTGTTGATTTCGGATTGTGAAACAATGACATGGAATATGCCATCATATGGGAAAATCATCCTACTATATCCTAATATCAGGGTTAAATATTGGATATCATATCATAACTACTTCATAACTCTATGGAGGTTTCCTGATTTTTTTGGGTGGTTCTCATCCATGTGATTTTCGGATTTTCCCTGAAATAAACCATCCGGCGTTTTTGGGGTACCCCCAATTTAGGAAACCCCCACATGGTGTATGGTCAACCAACCAAGATGTGGGATGCGTCACCAATATGTTTCGTTAACGACATTTAAATATGTGGAGGGCGGGTCAGACATGGTCAGACCACGAGGCCCCGGAGGTAGTATGAAACACGAGTTCCATCAGTAGAGTCAAATATCTGAATAATTTGGATTCCATATGTTTAAATGGCCGGGCGGACCAAGGAAAACCTTCCCGGAGGTAGCCTGAAATACCAGTTTGTATATTTAAAAATCCATACATTTAAATGTAGTTACGCACCGTTTAGTGACAGTGACTAATGAACTGAAGGGGTTCATGACAACGCAAATGATCAGCCAGTTGTGTGTGTGTCACGATCCTGCGAAATTGTCATTGCAGATTTGGGGCCAGGGTGATTTTTGGGAATCATCCGCAAATCACTCAACCTTTTAGGCTGGGGACTTAGTTTGATTCAGCCAGTTTGGGTTGCCAGACAATAGGCTAAGGACGCCAAAACAAAACCACTGTTTGACTATCATGCTTCTCAACACTGATCTAAATTGGGCGATCTCCAATTTGAGACAAACCCTCTGCCAAATATACATGGATGACCATACAAATTTGCTGGATTAGATAATCCAACCAGATACTATATTTGTATATATTTGTCTATATACCTTTATCCAGCCCGGTGCCCCATTTTTTGCTGGATGAACACGCCAGTGTTTTTTGTTTAATTTCCTGTGCCTTTTGGTAATCTAACATTGCTACTGTATGGGAACATGCATGAAAAGTTGATGATTTACCCATTTTTACACATAACACATGGGTGGTGTTCGGTATATATCTACCACTACCATAAACATAAACATCCATAAATCATCGCCATGTCTATGTCACCAGGTGACTAAAAATGATATCTATGGATGTTTTGCTGGTAGATATACCGAACAGGACCCAGTTCTTTGCACCAGTTCCAACAGGAGCTGCTCATGAAGGTGGTCTGTTCCAGCAACTGAGTGACCTGCAAGTGCAGCAGTTGCATCTGCAACAGTTGCAACACCGGAAGGAACAAGAGACGCAATTGAAACTCGCTGATGAACATGGATGTACCATATGTTGTGATATATATATATATATATATACAACATATATATATATATTATATTATATATATATATTATATTGGATAAATATTGATGATTATATCATTTAGTCATGTACATATTGAAATTCAGAACAAGTTGCATGATTGATATTGGTTTCACGAAATAATCAATGTACATTCCTGTAGTTTTACAGTTTGCGAACTGGAAACCATCGCCCATTGAAGTAATTTGATGACTTCCCTATGAATAGCATTATGTTTTCCGGTATCTATGTTTGATTGCCAGAGGGTCCCATATTCTGCGATATGTGTTCTTATGTTGATGTGTTGTTTAACCTCAACTTAAGTTTCATATAGTTTCATGAGGGCTTCAAACCCAACTCAACGTGGACGCTTGGTGAGTGGTTTCAGTCATATTGTGTTTGCTTTCGGTCCAAGAAATGCTATGATGATGCTTCTTGGGGTGTTGAGACACCACCCAGGAAGTTGCCTGGAAAGGACAAAGACTGGCTGTCCCTCTTGGAACGCCAGAAGGATGAAAAGTATGCCATGCAATCGATGCAACGCGAGCATTTGAGTCGTTGGATTCAAGCCATACAGAAATAGATTCTGTGGGGTTTTTGGACATTGCCAGGGTTGCTCCAAGCTACTGTGTCCCCGCTTGTATCGTAGTTAAATCATTGCCACCAGCGGGGCCATTGTTGTTTATACCAGATATCCCCCGTTGTATTTGGCGTGGCTAGGGGGCAACCCTGAGTAAACACCATGCCACGCAAAAAATCAACTCATCGCAGTTGGGAAACTCTTGCTACTCAGGTTTTTATACCAGAGAAGCGGCCGGTTGTTGATGTACATGTTCATCACTTCAGATGGTCGTTTTTGAGTATCGACCCATCCCCAAATCAACCAAAAGGACAGCAGTTTGTTTGACGTGACACAGCCCATATTCACCAACAAATATTAGGATTTGTTTTGAGCACCCACCAATGCCAAACATTGCCAAACCCTCATCTTTAAATGCTTTGGAACAGGTATCGACAAGACGGTATATCAATCCCCAAAGAACCCAACAAAAACTGGTTGCTGGTTCGGAACATGTTTTATTTTCCATATATATGGGATGTCATCCCAACCCCATTGACTTTCACTCACATGTTTCAAGATGGGCACATTGCACCAGCAACCAGAAAAACCGCCAAGGTCAGTTGGGTGAATGCCTGCAGCATCACCAAGACCTCCTCGGCGCGTTGGATCGCGACGAAGGCACCGGCTACGGCTCCGGCCCCGCGCTGCCGCCGCTGATCCGCGCGGCGCCGGGCGCAGCCATCCGGAAACCGCCCAAGCCGCCGGCCCTGGGCCGTAGGAGCCGGGAGGAAGCTAAAAAGATGGAGGAGCAGCAGGAGGAAGCTACGTTTTTTTTGTTTGACCAAACATGTGTTGTTTTAATGTTTTTTTTATGTGCCTGGACCTTCATTCTACCAGAAATTTCTGGACGATGTGATTTGTACTACTAAAACTAGGCGTTTCCCGAAAAAGTAGGCGATTTGGTTGTTTCCAGAAAAAATGGTCCTGTGGATTCAGCCAGCTATGCGGTTGCAATGGCGATGAGGCCTATATATGTCAGCATATGTTTTTTTGTTTTTCTTTGGGATTTGGAAACATGGTAGCGCGCCTAACTTTGACCATAGCTGTCGTCCAACGTCTGAAGTGCAAATCCAAATTCAAAAAGGAGTTATTGACCACCGGGCACGACCACGGCAGGATCAGAAAAAACACATTTGACCCACTTTTCCTGATTTGTAGCCGTTTGATGGGTTTTGCTAGCGTTTTGAAAGTTTTTGTAGGCGTTTTGAACGCAAAATTAGTCGTGGATTCTTGCTTAAATTCAGGATTTGCAGCATCTTTTCAGGTGTTTTCTGTCGTCACCTCTCTTGGAAACAAACCTGCGAAAACCAAACACAATGGAAACATCTATAAGAGAATTGTTAAAACCAACACTGGGGTCCAGAGTTTTTTTTGCAGGATTAAGGCATTCTGGGCCACAAAATCACAAATTCGACAAATTGGTGTGTGTTGATGCCAGTTCTTCCAAAAACATTAAAAAACAATCGTTTTGGTAAACTACCACTTTTTGTGGTCGACTCCGAACAAAAGTGTGCAACAACCGCAGCAACCAAAAATAAATTGACGTTTGAAGATCCAGGTGTTTTTTTTGTTGTGTGTGTTTTGGGGAAGAAATGATGATGTTCCACTGTTGAAGACCTCACTGTAGGTTTGAGGAAACAAATGGGGGTGGTCCAAGAATGGGGGACCGTGAATCTATGTCCACTAAACAATGGGGAACATTGGGTTTGAAGCCACGGGATTGAATGAGGTACCATACTTTCAGGCCAACTCAAGCAGAGGAGCCTGATAAGATTGAAGAGAAGATGGAAGAACCCGAGCTTCAAGCGCAGGACGAGGAGGAAAAGGAGGAGATCGAAGATATTGAAAAGCAGAGAGAGCAAGAAGAAGAGAAGTCCGAAGAGATTCCAGAGCAGAAACCAGAAGGGAAGCAGGTTCCTGAAGAATTTCAAGCTGACAAGCCAAAACTCTGCCAAGAGCTATCAGTTGACCAGACAACCCAAACAGAGACAGTTCCTCCGCCACAAGACGAACAGCCATTTGGTCCATCTCCCGTTGCCACTGAATTCTCAGGTTTGAAGCCTTTGAGTGCTCTGGAACCACAGATGTCACAGTTTCTTGACCAAAGAGGTGGTCCAATGTCACATCTACTCCAGGATGGGTATACGTATACCTTCTGTGGTTGGTGGATTGAAAGATTTCTATGTTCAACACCCCCGAAGTCGGGAGGACTATCCCAAAATCATTGAAATTTATGAATTGGAATATATGAATAACATCATAGGTATGGCCTGGCTTAAAATTATTGATTCGTATATTGCATTGGGACCGTTTGCAGTAAGATTAAAAGAATGACAAGCATCAAAGCCAAACCTCTATTTGTCTTTTGGTCAAATCTTGGAACCCTGCTGAATATCAAAATAGTTGTTGTCTTGGAATGTTTATTTTCCCATTGATATGGTATTTGCTCAGTGTTCATCGAAGACAAAGATAGCAGAGTTTGAATCACCCAACTGATTATATAGTGAATCTTAAGTATTCATCATGATTCTACATCTACGCCTTTTTGGCTTCTGGTCCCCAATTTTTGGGGGTCCCAGGTTTGATTTGCCTAAGACCAGACAGCGCCAACTGCAAGTCCCCGCGCCACCGAACCAACCGCCACTCCCGGGTCTGGTGGAACCGTCTGGCCCTCAGCTGGCAGCACAGCGACGTTTGCGGGAGCTTCCGCCGCCTGACAGACCGCCCAGTGCGGAAATGATGGCAACCTGGGCGAAACACTGGCAGGGTGGAGCTGGGTTTTCCAGGTCATGGGATTTTGAGCTACTGGTCTACTGGTCCACCAAACTAAAATGGCAGTGTGTCAAAACCTTGTACCCCTGGTGAACATCAAAATAGCTGGTAAATGGATGTTCATCCCCCTAAAAATGGTATTAATAGGTATTGATCCATACCCAAATATATTTCCAAGTAAAAGAGGGGCTATATGCGCTGAAATAAGTGGATATCATGATAATATAATGGGCATGTGTCGTCGGTGAATTGGTGGGTTCACTCATATTCAGTGAGCGTCCTTCCCATGGAATAGGAAGATGGTCAGAATTGACCAGCAATTGTTTTGTTGTAGGTGGCTTAACCACCAATCAAATGTGTTTTTTCTTGGATGTTCTTGTGTATTCCTGTGGAACTTCCCACTTCAACATATTGTTTCATTTGTTTCCAAGAACATGTCAGCGATTTCATTGAGAGGATTTCCAGCCATTCGTTGCGGTGCCGTCCTCACAAAACTGCGGGGCTGGGGTTTGCATGTGCAAAGATCCACCAGTTGAAGCCCACTTCAGGCAGACACCTTCAGGAGCAACACTGATGGCAACTCACTGATTGTCCCATCCCAACAGAGTCGACAGACGGAAGCATCACTGGATATCAATGAGCTACAGAGTTGGCTCGCAAGATCATCACTTTCAGCCGATGCCGTGATCTTCTGATTCTGGCCGTGATCATCACTCGCCCAGTGCATCAGTCGCTTCTCATCAGCTCGGTGATGGGAGGTGATCACGGGTGAGGACCAAGGGGCTTGGAGGTCACTTGACGAAGGTGAAAAGGAGGACCAAACATCGGTGGCTCAAGGACAGACGAAATGGTGGCCAAAAATGTCGGCAGATGTTGAGGGCGGATTGCATTCGACACATTTTTTGTTTGCAGCTGGGTTTGGGATAGAAAATAATACCACTGGGACCAGTTGTGCATGGTACAGTATGATATTTGCAAAGTTTGAAGATGTTTGAAGGCATTCGAGGAGTTGATTCCTGGGTGAAAAAGCCATTCAAACAACTTCAGGTCCAACCGTTGGGTAGTTGTTGAGAACCACCTAAGCGTTGAGACAAGAGATCAAAGCTGCAGTGAATGAACATGTTGAACATGTTTGGATGTTTCAGGATTTTGGTGTGACATACACTATTTATTATTCATTTTTCATCATTATTCACCATGAAGCCAAGTATGGGAGAAAGTTCTAGGTGTCTCATGTCAATTCGTGTTGGCTCCGGATATGTTCCCAGCATGGCCGGGGCCTTCGAATTGAGTGCCAGAAATATCAACCTTTCCAGGTTGATTTTTGTAAAAGGCTTGTCTGACAAAGCTTGGTGTGGTTTGGATTACCACAACACTTCAGTATGCCTTCTTGGAATTCATATCAACCAGAAAGTAGAGTCCAACCATGTCCAGGCCATCTTTTGTTGGTATCATCAGTCTAGTAAGTCTAGAAGAACTTCATATAAAAGTATGTTACACCCACATGTTCAACACGTGTTGGAAATTTCTCAGCATGTTGTTTTTGGTTGCGGTTAGATGATATAATAATAATTAATTAATATAATAATTATTGTTATTATTCTTATATATATATATATACATATTACAGTCATTATATATATATACATGATTATATATATATATATATTTATTAAATTTAATCGTTCTATATATTGTTTGTTTAGATGATTCTAAAAATCACCCTGACATCCTCCCCTTTTCCGCAAAAATTGGCTCCAGTTTCACTTGACATGCCACGCGCGCCGAGCTTGGCCGTCCCAGCAAGATGATGACCCCAGGGTCCCGGAGCTGGGGATGACTCAAAACTTGGGGTGTATCCTCCAGTGAACATAGCCATGGAAAACCACGATTTTTCAGAGGTCATTCATGTAAATCATATTAAATCATCAAACTCAATGGGCCCTGTTCCATAGCTATGTCAATCTACCAGAAGGGAATGCCCGTATTTTCTGACAGGTGGGTGAGCTTGGATGCTACAGTATTGTGATGTGTTGTCTCTAATTCCAGCGCATTAGACATATCAAACTCAAGATTTTTGTATATCGATATTGGGGGAAGTCATACTGTATACAGTGCCAACTAATAGTTGGATGATCATCTCATATCCAAGGTGCTTTGACCATGGTACACATGGTGATCTGTCTGATTGCTTGGTGAAAGATGGGATTTCGAGATTCTCAAAAACGTGGAAGATCTAGTCAAGAAGCCGTGGGAGTGAACCAGCAAAAAATGACACATTTTACCAGTAAGATATGTCCCAGATTAGGGGATGGTCATCCATCCAGAGGATTAAGAGGGAAATGCCTACAGTACTATATATAGTGGATGGTGAGAATCCTTAATCATTACAGTAATATGGTGTACTTTATATGTGTATAGTACTATAAATATATATATATAAATATCCCACCATCATTAGAGGATTCCTTGATGGTGGGATGACCAGATGTGACATATACCATGTCAATTGACCCAATGTGCCGGAGATGCCGGACGCCTCCGGGAGACATCGGGCGGATGTTTGTCCCGCCGCAGGGTGTTTCGCTTCTGCCAGAAATGCTAACCATGGAGGAAGCGCCAGAGGAAATGGAGGTGCGCCCCATGGCTGGATGTCAATATCATCCCATCCGTTTGAAAAAAAAAACGCACCCAATGAATGTGGTCCCAAATATGTAAATCTCCTAGTAAACCATGATTGAATATTAGGGGTATGGGATTCCCACTAGATTGGTTGAAAGGAAAATGGGAAACCATGGGGGGTTCCTGCAACTGTTCCCTGAAACCCATCCAATGATAATATTAAAACCAGGACCAAAATCTGGCTTTTCCTTGGCTTCTAAATGTTGACCAACGCATGACACGTTTTAATGGATGCTGGGGTGCCTTTTTTTGATTAGCCAAAAGGACATGCTGATTGTAGTTTGAAGTACTAAGCTAGATATGGAGCCGTCGATTGCAGATACATTGCTTGTGTGAAATCCCCACTATGATTTTCACTGGGGCTATAATCTATTTACTAACCTTACTGGGCTGAAACCACCAACCAATGGCCATTTCAGGTACCTAAATTGGAGATACCTAACATAGATAAGGCTTGCGTTTCAGGGCTAAAATTGCAGGGCATATCCCCACAAAATAGTTGGCCTGATACGATCCTGAAATTCCCAATGAACCAAGCAGGATATGAATTGAATAGCTGATATTGTTCATAGTTACGTATCATTGTTACCTATCATTGTTACCTATCGTGATTACCTATCATAGTTACCTATCATTGTTACTACCTATCATAGTGACCTATCATAGTTACCCATCAGTGTTAATCATAGTTACCTATCATAGTTACCTACCAGTAGTACCGCGGCGGAAGTTTCAAAGATAGGACACTATAGGAGAGGTGAGTTGTTGTGATGCATGGATGGCAGAGCGAATCCACTGATGGACCGAAAGATAGTTGGAGTTGTGCTTTTTGAAATGGTTGCAGTGGTCACCTCAACCACAACTGCTGGATGTAGCGTGGTGTAGTGTAGTGCAATGTAATTGTAGTTGCAGTTGCAGTTGTAGTTGTAGTTGTGGTTGTGTTGTAGTTGTAGCTGTAGTTGCTGTTGTTGTAGTTGTAGTTGTAGTTCTAATGTTGTAGTTGAAGCTGTACTAGTTGTAGTAGTTGTAGTTGTAGACGTTGGCTATTGCTGTAGTTGCAGTTGTAGTTGTAGTTGTTACACTGTTTGTTGTAGTTATTGTAGTTGCTGTAGTTGTTGTAGTTATTGTAGTTGTAGTTGTTGTAGTTGTAGTAGTTGTAGCTGTAGTTGTAGCTGTTGTAGATGTAGCTGTGGTAGTAGTAGTAGTAGTAGCAGTAGTAGTAGTAGTACTAGTAGTACTAGTAGTACTAGTAGTACTAGTAGTACTAGTAGTACTAGTAGTACTAGTAGTACTAGTAGTACTAGTAGTACTAGTAGTACTAGTAGCACTAGTAGCACTAGTAGCACTAGTAGCACTAGTAGCACTAGTAGCACTAGTAGCACTAGTAGCACTAGTAGCACTAGTAGCACTAGTAGCAGTAGCAGTAGCAGTAGCAGTAGCAGTAGCAGTAGCAGTAGTAGTAGTAGTAGTTGTTGTTGTTGTTGTGCTTGTGCTTGTCCTTGGACCTTGTCCTTGGACCTTGTCCTTGTCCTTGTCCTTGTCCTTGTCGTTGTGTGCGGTTGAACGTCCAAAAATGGTCCGAACATGGTGTGCTTTTATCATTTTGACTTCGAAATATGCTTCGTGCCACAACGGCGCGCAGTTTTTCCACACCCGCTCCAAAAGTGGTGCGAACATGTTGCGCTTTTAGCATTTTCACTTTCAAATGCACTTCGTGCCACAACAGCATGCAATTTTTCATCATCTCAACTTCCAAAAGTGGTCCGAACATGTGGTGTTTTGTACATTTTGACTTCGAAATGTGCTTCGCGTCACAACGGCGTGCGCTTTTTCATCATTTCAACTTCCAAAAGTGGTCTGAGACCGTCTTTTTTTTACACTTTTGACTTCGAAATGTGCTTCGTGTCACAACGGCGTGCAATTTTTCATCTCTTATCTCCCCAGATGGCTCCGCACCCGCCGCTTTAGCAAGCCTACTTTTCGACCCTCCGGAGTCCCAAAACATTGGAAAAACAGAGTGTTTTGCGACTTTTCTACGTTTCTTCTTTCTTCTGACCTTTTTTCTCCTCTGATCTTCTATCTTCTTCTCTTCTCATCTCTGGCTCTTCCCACCTCTGCTTTTTTATCTGTCCATATTGTTGGAAGTTTGACTTCTAAACTTCCTTCGATCATAGTTACCTATCATAGTTACCTTTCATTATTGCCTATAGTAGTTATTTTACCTATCTTTAATCATTGTTTCCTATCATAGTTGCCTATCATAGTCGATATAGCTTCTAAAGCACCCAACACCTTCAACCAACCTTGGGCCCTGCAGGCGCCGCATGCCTCCCTTCCCATGGAGGCAGTTGCTGAGATCATTGACAAGATTGTGGAGCGCGGAGGGCGAGACCTGCCTGTATTGGGCTTGGTGATTTAAGCAACCGAAAATGGTGATTTGATATGATTTAACTAACAAGAACTTGGGATTCAACATGATTTATTCAATCGGGCAGTGGCTGCTAAGCCCCTGTTGGTTAATGATTGTACTGTATCATGCTACCCAATTATATATATATATATATTATATATATATATATATTTATTTATGTATATACATATATTTCGGGAGTTTTCACAATCCATTATAAGAATTTTCATTACCCAATTTAAAAAAGGGGACGACGAAGGGTTTTAAACACTGTTCATGTACTCTATATATATACTTAAATACATGCATCTATTGTGTATAATATTTGTTTTTTATATGTGACATTAAATGATATGACATGACATATGTCCTTTTTGATGTATGTTTTTTGAAATGACATGATTTGACATGATAGACAGACTAGATAGATAGATAGATAGGTAGATAGGTGGATAGATAGATAGATAGAATGATAGATAGATAGAATGATAGATAGATAGAATGATAGATAGATAGAATGATAGATAGATAGATAGATAGATGGATTGATAGACAGATCTATAGATAGATAGATAGATGGATAGATAGATAGATAGATAGACAGACAGATAGATAGATAGATTAGATTAGATTAGATTAGATAGATAGATAGATAGATAGAATGATAGATAGATAGATAGATAGGTAGATAGATAGATAGATACATAGATAGATAGGTAGTTTGACATGATAGACAGACTAGATAGATAGATAGATAGATAGATAGATAGATTAGATTAGATTAGATTAGGTTAGATAGATAGTTAGATAGATAGATAGATAGATACATAGATACAGGTCGACAAAGATACATATGTATTGATATGGAGAGATATGAATACAGATAGATGCAGATAGATTTAGATAGACACAGATAGATTTAGATAGATGCAGATAGGTATAGGTAGGCCAGGGTAAATCTAGATAGATGCATTTAGATTTGGTTAGATATGAATAGATATCCGAGATTTAGACTGATGGATGTAGATAAAACTGGGTAGATAATTCATATCATACCATGTAAAGTGTATTTGCATAAGACCCTATAGGTATTAAATATAATGTCCATAATGCTTACATATACGATGCATATTCTACATGCATCCATATCATTGTTTATATAGCTTTTGGGTTGCATAGTTGATGAAATCTTCCAGCTTCAGTTGTTGCTGAACCCTTCCACCTCTTTAGTTGTTGCCCTATTCCTTTGCAGAAAACGCAGCTAAAAATGATTGAGCCAAGGGCCAAAAACTTTAAAAACTGACCATTTAATAAACTGTACTAGTCAGTAGCCCAAAACGAGGCCGGAGGCCAAAAGCAACACCTAATCAGACCTAACCCCTCCATGAGACGATGATCCTGTATGTGGCACAACAACCAGTTGCGCAGCTGCTCCTTTCTATAGTGATCCGCGGCCAGGCAGATATTGTCCGACAAAGAACTTCAACGACAAGTCATCCACAATGCTTGGGAGGTGACGAAGGAGGCGGCTGTTTTGTGGAAGAAGGGAAGATCAAAACGCTGCCAATGTCGGCCAGACATGGTTATGAATCTATATAGGGTATGTTTGAGTTTACAAGCATTCAGTGATTGAATCTATGGTTTTTTGCGCGTCCCAAGTTTCGAACAACAAACTGAAAATGTTTCCGATTGGATCCCCAAATTTCCTGCAGCCCTGGAGAGGTGACTTGTTCCCGGCTGCAAATGTGCTTTGTGCCACACGACGAGGATTCACAGTGTGTGTCAGCAGCACCAGCAGTGTTTTGAGATCCGGAAAAAATGAAAAAACATCTGCCATCTGGTCATTTAACGGTTTGCTGTGGAAAAATTGTTTTTCATAGATAAATCATCGAACTAAATGGGATGTGTTCCGTAGCTATACCTTCAATTAAACATTGCGCACCATGCCGGGGAAACCATTTTGTTCATGAATTTTGAAAGAATCTGCTCATCCACGTCCCAAACATGTTTTTCAAATTCACCACATTAAAGTTGTTGATGGTTTGAAACTTCATTGTCCCCAGCCCATCATTCTTCGGCTGTAAAGGCTCAGGAACGCGGATGTTGGGTTCCTGTAACCTGGGTCCAGGAGCAAAACACCTGGCTGCTGGATGAGGAGCCTCCGTTCATTGGCCTCAGTTGTGACAAAGATTGATGTGGGATGGTCTGGCATACATTCATAATGTACTGCAATTAATTAATTATGATTACATCTGTATACATATTACAACATATTTATCATATATATATACACATAATACATATGGCAATGGCCATCCATGGAAATAGATACCGTACGATTATTACCTACAAACAGGGGTTATGTCTTACCTAAGGTCCCAACATGTCCCAGCTTATAGGGGGAATGCCCCAAGTAGCTAGCTGGGGTGGAACAACATGGCAGCATCTTGCAGTCACAACTGGTAGGTTCACTAGGGTCCCATCATCGGTGAGGAACACAGACTCTCCACGGTAGAATCAGAGGCAAATGTGTGTTTTTCCTTCTCTGAGTCCAACATCTCATGTTGTAAACAACAAGGAGGACTCCGGACACGGCGACAACTAAAACACAGACAGATCTTGAAAATTCTTGAAAAGTAAAAACATAATTCAAAGATATCCAAAGCGATCCAGCACCCCGAGGCCTCCTATGAAGGATGTTTGGGGAAGGAAGCAAATAGAGGCCGGGTCGAAAGCCAAGCATGGCCGGAAACCCACCTGTTGGATTTGGGTTTCTTTGTGTTGACCCAGGACCACCCTTTAAAGATCATTGAGGCCTCTGAGATTCGACACCATTGCAGCCATGGCCAGGTTTTCAAGGAGCCTCCCAAGGTCTTGGACGAGGTGGGGAATAAAAAACCGATGCTTTGACAGCTGTGGAGGAGCTTGTTTGTTCATGTGTTTTCCTTATGGTTCTGTTTTCTTGTCCATGGGTTTTGTCAGATTCAGAAAAGGGCGGAATTTGCCAACATCCACAATTAGAATTGTCAACCCAGGTCTGAACATACGGAAAGCAGCTTGTGTTTCAAGAGAAAAAAGGTTGATTGCAAGCCTTCGATCATGCGCTTTGCCAGGAGCGCAAAATTGACTCTTGACATGCAGGGTAGATGGCAGTTAATGGCAGTTATACCCACGAAATTCGGCAATGACATCCATTGGGAACAAGCCAACATCCAAGGGTTTCAAGCCTGATGTTTCCATATGTTCCCTCTAAAAGTTGTCAGAACTAACTTGACATAATACATATCATATATAAAAATATATATCATTAGTTATATATGTTTTTCTTTCTTCTTTCAGGGGCAATGATATCCTAATGGACAGCGCCAACGTGCAACAAATGAATTCAGCCAGCAGTGCTCCGGTCAACCAGCACAAGGCGATACACCATCGAAAAACAAAAACTGGGCGCACTGCCGGCTAGAGTTCGCCGCAAAGGCTTCTACCTCCGGCAGAATCTGGCTGGATCTGTTGCTCTTCCACTGGTCTCTGGACCTCTTCTAGGTAATTCATTATATATATATATTTATTTATATATTTCGCTACTTTACACATAACAGCAATATTTTTCCAATTCAATATCCGTGTCTTGCAAGTCTAGATCAGGAACACAGAGAAGCATCCAACTCACCTTGCTGCGCGCTGGTAGCCTGCTTGGATGGCTGTTCCCTCCCTGCTAATCAACATAGGTGGTCACCCCTATTAAACAACGCCGTTCTGGAAAATCCTAATTTTGGGGTTCAAAAACTAAGGGAAAACCAATGGAAAACCAACGGTTTCAATGCATTTCTCGTACTATCTCATACTGAGTTACTAAATCTCATGAATCCTATTCTTGTTTTTGCTTCTCATTGTTTAGGGGTGACAACAACCTTCTCATAGATTTAGACCTTCTGTTGGTTTATGAATACGAACTTTGCATTACATCACATGTATAATATACTATATATATAATATATATATGTATATATATATATTTGCACAGAATGATGCCATACTATGCCACTATGCATATCCTAACCAAGCAATACTAAGCATATGTGTATTTGTATATTATGTATGTAGGTCCAAATGGTTAAGCAACCACGTACCATTCCTTGGTCCCGCACGTTCAAGCAGAACTCAATTGCAACGACCTCACCGCAGCATAATCATTGATGATGGTCAGAAACGGAAATTATACCCAGTTGACCAGTTAATTCCTATAATTCAGCCACAACATTTCATGGTAACATCATGTAAAATACTAATGCTCCGATATATTGCTAAATCATGTAATCCGTAATTTATATATATATATATATTGAGCCTTCAGCTTCCATATCCGAAGAAACCGTGATTTTGGTCTCGCTACATCTCGCTACCCACTTTTCAGGAGTCGAAGCGGAAGGTGTGTGTATATACACACATATATATATATATACACAATGCAATGTGTATATATAATACACAATCTTATACATATATATATGTACAATATTATGTATACTGCTTTATTTACAATATGATGATATGCACATATGTATATATATATATATGTATATAAGTATGCCTGCGGACCGAAAACCGTTCCCGTAAAACGCACGTTTTTGAATATCGCGATTGTGGGGTGGGGTGGGGGGGCATGTTAACGTTCCTTGTACTTCGTACATGAAATATTGCCATGCTGCTAAGATCTCTGGGATTATTTACTACGTTACATGTTGCTATGCTGCTGAGATCTCTGGTATCGTTTACTACGTTACATACATGTTGCTACGCTGCTGAGATCTCTGGGATCGTGTACTACGTTACATACATGTGGCTACGCTGCTGAGATCTCTGGTATCGTTTACTACGTTACATGTTGCTACGCTGCTGAGATCTCTGGGATCGTTTACTACGTTACATGTCGCTACGCTGCTGAGATCTCTGGGATCGTTTACTACGTTACATACATGTTGCTACGCTGCTGAGATCTCTGGGATCGTTTACTACGTTACATGTTGCTACGCTGCTGAGATCTCTGGGATCGTTTACTACGTTACATACATGTTGCTACGCTGCTGAGATCTCTGAGAGCTTGGCAATGGAGATGCATTCACAAGAATGCTGACTGCCAGCTGTTTACTACGCATGCGTTGCAGCGATGACGCTGAAAAACGAAAAAACGCGCCCCAAGTTTTTCCACCATTTTTTTCCCCACCTGCCAGGTGACGGTTGTTAGATTTTATGTCAGTTGCCTGCTCCTCTCCTCCTCTCCTCTCCTCCTCCTCCTGCTCAACCGCGACCCTCGACGCACAGTGTTCTCTGTCGGACCTCAACCACGACCATCCACGCCCAGTGTTCCCTGCCGGGACCCAACCACGAAAACCATCCCCGCCCAGTGTTCCCGTGCGGACCTCAACCAAGACCATCCCCCCAAACCACGCCCAGTGTTTCCCTGCCGGACCTCAACCGCGAGTATCCACGCCAAGTGTTCCCTGCCGGACCTCATGTAGGAAGATATGCCAGAAGATTTGCCAGATAATATGCCAGAAGATATGCCAGAAGATATGCCAGGTAGAATGCCAGAAGCTATGCCAGATAGAATGCCAGAAGATATGCCAGATAGAATGCCAGAAGATTTGCCAGAT
This sequence comes from Cladocopium goreaui, assembly GCA_947184155.2. Taxonomy (NCBI): domain Eukaryota; class Dinophyceae; order Suessiales; family Symbiodiniaceae; genus Cladocopium; species Cladocopium goreaui. Next base: position 48,227 of record CAMXCT020002909.1, on the reverse strand, counting down.
AGTATACCAGATAGAATGCCAGATAAAATACCAGAAGATATGCCAGAACATATGCCAGAAGATTTGCCAGATAATATGCCAGAAGATATGCCAGATAGAATGCCAGATAGATTGCCAGAACATTTGCCAGAAGATATGCCAGATAGAATGCCAGATAGATTGCAGAACATATGCCAGATAGAATGCCAGAAGATATGCCAGATAGAATGCCAGAAGACATGCCAGAAGATATGTCAGAAAGAATGCCAGAGATCTGCCAGTAAGAAAATGTATAAATGTCATGGTGGGGATCACATGAAGTAAAGTAATTAAAAAAATGTGCGTTTTATGGGAAAGGTTTCCGGTCCGGCGGGATAAGTATGTAACACTTTACATATATATTTGATTATATTTTATTATATATTTAACTGTTGGATATATGTACATCCCATCAACCTCATCATATCGCTTAGTGGTTGTAACTGCGCAACTGCTCGACTCAGGATCCGCGTCATATCAGGAGGAGGAGCCTGGGTTTTAGCACTAGGAGCAACCACCAGCAACAAAATTTGGACAGATCATGGTGCTATAATGATGTTATGGTTTACAAGCATGTATAATATATATATATATATATATTTCAGGGTAAATTATAACGACCTCACTGTTCTCCCTCACTGGATTAAAGGTTAGTAAGGGGAATCATCCCAAAATAGCCTCGTTTCAGATTAGTGAATTATTTTAATTTACCCATATATATATATAACCACCTCTTGGCACAGGCAGAACATCATCCAACATGTTGGGTTCGAAACCTGTGGAGATCAGAAAAAAAATGACCCTAACGCAGCTGAGTTTCAACAGTTTCAACCATCTTCAGCCCATAGGAAGACACGAGCCAAAATCTATGCCCCAGTGAGACTTGCCAATCGCAGACAGTCTATGCTCGTCTGCTCAGTCTGGTGTCAGTTGTGAAGGTTGGGAAGCAAAATAAAATATGTGTCTCGAAAACCGGACCGGAAAAATCAGATTTATCATGGTTTATCATCACGTTTCTCAAAAGGATGGCTGTGGGTATTTCCCCATTTACAGACAAAGCAACGTGATTTTTGGCATTTTCCGGCATCTTACTACTCAATGCCTTGATCACTCTGACATCGGAGGATAGTTGAAGTCAAAACGGGGTTGAAGTCCTGGGGTTCCCGGCACTGTTGTCGCTTCACTATAGGTTGCTTCACAGAACTCGAGTCCTCCCACTCTCCGACACTCCGGCAAAAGGCTCAGTGGTGTAACGGCGTATCATGGCGGTCAATATTGGAGGGTTGCCCACTTTATGGTGAAAGGCTGTGAAAATGAGGTCGGAAAACAATTGAAACAGAGTCCCAGGTCCAACAGCTATGGAATCGCTCCTGTAACCGCTCCTCAAGGGCTGCAACCTTCTGAGGTTGACGACCGGGACCCTGATGACCCCCTGCGTTTGGATCTTAGAACCGAGCTGAACCTTGGCAAGGCATCGGGGTGACCACCTTGGAAAGAATTACGCAGATTCCCATATGGAAAGATGACCCAACATGACCCAACAAAAATGTCCTCATGTGTCCTTATCGAACCTAATCGACGATTCTATGAAATGCATGAATGACCAACTATATCCAACTACTATATATACAGACTTGGAAGCCTTGGAAGCGGGAGCTTTCAAGGTCATGAGTGGCTGCAGCGATATGCACAAAGGCGAGCTGTGTAGCATTGGACCAGATACGCTGTTGGAGAAAGCGTGGGAATTAAAGATCTGACAATGACCCATATGGCTATGCATCAACACCTATAAATACCATTTATAGGGGGGATGAACATCCATTTAACAGCTACTCTTGGGTTTTGATCCATGACCCATATTATGAATGTGATGCGAAGCCAGATCCAGTCTTTGAGCCTGATGAAACCCAATGTTTGAGGCTGAGCTTCATATCCAGTATAAATCTGTATAAATCTCAATGGTGAACTTCGTGAAAAAATCCGGTTTGTTGCAGGTGAAATCCAACCGTGGTTGGTGAGTTATACACCATCCTCCAATGGGCTGCTCCACTCCTCATGGCAATGGGCGAAACGGGACAGAGATGAGTCGAACTCAAGCTGGACGAAAATTCCCATGATGAAAGAAACAGAATTCTTCAAAACTCCCGAAAATTCCAAGACATTTTGCCTCATTTTGCCCAGCAGAACTCATTCTTCCAGATCAAAGCTGCCATTTTCCCCGCGCCAGGTTGGCCCAGGCGGAGGCCATCAGCCGCTGGGAGGAAGAGGAGCAGCTGACTTGGATGAGCCGGGCTCCATGTTAGGACACCTCCAATTTTCGCAATGATCGGAATAAATGTAACATGTAAACACATGAAAACTAGATACTAGTTTTGGAGAATATAGTTGGGATAGGACATGTAACCAGTGGAAGAATAGTAAACTGTAAACTATTCCAAAGGAAGGTTAGTTACTATAGTTAATTAGTGTAAAGTAGTCAATTTTGGAATAGTAAATCATAGTAAATGATCATCTATATGTTGGATATAGTTGGTCCGACAAGTTCTGGCGGCGAGTTGAGCTATGGTTGGAGCTACAAATAGAGTTTCCCAACCACATGGTAGTTTAGTTAGTCATATTTGGAATTGTAAATCATAAAAAATCATCATATGCTTGGTTTTATAGTGGGGATACGATAGGACATGTAATCAGATGACTTAGGTGGTTGTTCTCATGGAACTTTACATATCCCACTTTTATACCCTCAAGATCGAGGTGTCTAGAATCCCCCCCCGGGGTTCCTGTTGAAGGTTCTAAAATCATCACCACTATGATTTTAGAACCCTGAAAGGCTATCAAAATAGAACCCTGAAAGTTTGGATATATGAGCCTTGTTGCGGTATGAATTGATTCCAACAGACCACAAGAAAAGGTCATTGTTTTGGAATGCAGAAAAAGGAACCAAGTCGTGATGAGGTCTCTGCGCGAAGGTGCAAAACATGTTTGGAATTAGCATCCCTGGTTTTGGTCGATCAAGATGTCCATTTTCAAAACCAGGTGGTTTCAATGTCGCTTGGTTTGAAACTTCTGAAAAAAAGAGGTAAAACGGTGCTGAGCAGCTGCAGCAATGTGCAACGATAAACAACGTATTGAATTATATCCGGCAACGTCCTCAATTAAAAAACGCGAGCCTCACCATTACCGCCAACCTCCCACACAATGCCAATTTTGTTTGGAAAGCAAAAATGCCAGGTCAAGTTGTGATCAGCAACCTGCAGTGATGCGCACCCTTGTTTCCACCCAACACCTCCATCCTTTAGATACCAACTCTTTGGTACAACCAAGCCGGTTGGAAAAAAAGGACGCGGGTCTATCGTCATCTTCCCCAGGTCAGTGCGTGTCAAGCGCTTTTTAAGCCCAAAGGCAACCATTCTAGAACCCCAGGTGCTGACTGATGGCCAGCTATAATTCAACTTGGCCGCTTAGCCATCCTTTGATATCCCTTCTACATTCTACATCCTTCTGCGCATTCTTCAGATACCAACACTTTTGGTTCAACCAAACCGTTTGGAAAGAAGGACGCGGGTCTATAATCATCTTCCCCAGGTCAGTGCGTGTCAAGTGCTTTTTAAGCCCAAAGGCAACCAATCTAGAACCCCAGGTGCTGACTGATGGCCAGCTATAAGCCAACTTAGCCGCTTAGCCATCCTTTGACATCCCTTCTACATTCTACATCCTTCTGTGCATTCTTTAGATACCAACACTTTTGGTTCAACCAAACCGTTTGGAAAGAAGGACGCGGGTCTATAATCATCTTCCCCAGGTCAATACGTGTCAATTTTTTTTGGAGCTCGAAGGCAACCATTCTAGAACCCCAGGTGCTGACTGATGGCCAGCTATAAGCCAACTTAGCCGCTTAGCCATCCTTTGACATCCCTTCTACATTCTGCATCCTTCTGCGCATTCTTTGGGTACCAACACTTTTGGTTCAACCACACCGTTTGGAACGAAGGACGCGGGTCTATAATCATCTTCCCCAGGTCAGTGCGTGTCAAAATGTTTGTGGAGCATGAAGGCAACCATTCTAGACCCACAGGTGCTGACTGATGGCCAGCTGTAACCCAAACTCAGCTATTTTGTCACATCTCTTCTGCATTCCACATCCGTCTGCAACACATTTGATAGAGAACTTTCGGAGAACAAAGAAGGGGGAGAGACTGATGGCCCAGGAAGTTTTGAGACTGGTCATGGGCAAGGCAATCTTTCCTTCATTGCGACAGTCTTGCCAGACTGTAATGCGGTAAGATATGTTTTAAAAGGAAGGCGATTTCAAAAGATGACTGGACGACGCATTCTTTGTGGGGGGAAAGTGGGTCAAAAGGTTGCAATCGATTTTTGCATCCATCCCGACGTTGCTTTAAAAAAAGGTGCTGCTTATATTTTCCGGAGAGGGTGGGCCTGACGCAGCCTCAAAAAAATCCTTCAAAACAGAATAATCCAAAACGTTTTGATGACCTGAACCGCGCAATGCGTTCGGGAGGACAAAACCTGTGTGCAAATGAAATGCCAAATTTTTCTTCAGATAATAACAAGGAGGATCCCAAAAAAAAACCGCGTCAATTTTCCATGATTTTGTATGGTTTGCAGGAACATGATTCTAGAACCCTACCATCCGTAGACTTTGGGGTTCTAATTTGCCCTCCGTTGAGGGATGTGAAAACCTTGGGTTTTTAAAGGAACACCATTCTAGAACCCAGATTTGGGGTTCTAATTTGTCGGACAAGGGGGTTTGTTTGATCTTGAGGGTATCCACTTCTTGGGGTTTACATATGGATTTCTGGATTTTTGTGGCTGGATGGTTACCGGTGACCTACATTTGACCATAGTGAAGAGTCGTCAGACTTGGGATGAACGAACTAGTGATGAGATCACGGATTAAACGGGCGGAAGAAGGAAGATAGCAATCATAACTGGTTGGTGGTTTGGAACCATGGAATTTTGCGACGTTCCATTCAGCTGGGAATGGGATAATCATCCCAACTGACGAACTCATATTTTTCAGAGAGGTAGGTATACCACCAACGAGGTAAGATCGTGGATTAAACCTGGCTAGCCACCAAGAATCCGAATATCACCCGAATATCACCACCATATTGTGCAAATTACCGCCCCACTCGTAATTTCAGCAGAAAGAAAAAATGCAAACACTAATGGGAATGTTGCAAAAACAAGGGATCAACAGCAATAATTTTGAGTTCACCACTTCACCAGCAAATGATGGAGTTGGCAGAGGATTCAAACAACAGAAATTGCATGACATATCCCGCCAATACAAACCACAAAAGTTAGGGAATGCCAACAGTGACAATGGGGTGTGACCTAGAATCATATGTGTATCATTGTGTATCGTGTACCCTAATTTTTGTCAAAATGATTTTCCCATGTGTTTTGGTTGCGAACCCACTTTCTTTGCTCACTTACATGTCACTTACTTACGACCTGGAATTTTCGTAGCTGGATACCCCAAGCATTTGTCATGTCCAACAGGGGAATCTGTGTTTTGAACTCTTCCAAATCCATGGATTGAACTGTGTTTTGTTGAGGTTTGTTGGGCATTTTCACTACTCCGAGCATCGGCATCGTTCCGGGATGAATCCTGCCAACTCCAAATGTGCCAAGTGGGCCACGTGTTCTATATAAATCTAGAGTGTATCATAAGAACTAATAGTTATACTAGCGAAATCTTGCAAGGGTAGGTTTCATATGGTTTCATCCCATTTCCAATCAAGACTCATCCATTGCTGTTCTGGAGGAGTTGAGACGTGAAGAGCAAAGGAGGCAGCAAGAGATGAAGGCCTTGGACGATGACCTCTTTGACTGATTTGCCCAGCAAATTTTTGATTGTTTGAACACTTAGATCATCTTAGATAGTTATGAAAATAAGCAGCAATCTAAGTGGATCCAGAATGTTTTTTTTGGTTCCGCCTATTTCCTCCAATTTTTGCGCCAGCCAGGTGTTTAAAAGAGAAATCGGAGAGCTTGGCAACTCGGAGGGCCTTGGACATGCTCCAGAGAATGCCATTCCGCCTGATGAAATGGAGAGGCGCAGCATGGCGAAGCGTCGCCAGAAAGTGGTTTCTGAGCACTTTCCATGACTTTCTCCTCCAAATAATCACTCAGATTCTGACCATCAAAAGATGGATTTTGGCACCAGATGCCCATTCTTTCTTGTCACCGTGAAGCGTCCAAGCTGAGCATCCTTGGCCGGAGGCTTCCAAAGATGAACGCCTCCATTCAATTTGATGTAAAGAGCTGCAAGGCAGGAGTGAACGCCATGGGATTCTTGACCCTCTGGGGCTGGACATTCTAAGAGGCTCCATCACGGGTTCCTTGCAGTGAGCACGTCACGATGTTGTCGCTAGGTGACTCCACGCGATGTGACGGAGGTGCAGGGTGAAGCCTTCATGCGGCTTTGTTGATGTGGATATGGGGGTGTCCTTAAATGGGGGTACCCCAATAGCTGGATGGTTTATAATGGAACAGCCGAAAATGAAATGGATGATAACTAGGGGTACCACCATTTTAGGACATTCCCATATATGAATTGTAATTGAACCGATGTTAGGTGAAAAAAGAACTGGCTTAGGAAGGTTTTCAAGACTTCCTGCTCAATACTCCCTTGATTTTTGGATAATTTGGGGGTGGTTCCGAAGTTGAAACATCAACATTTGAGACATTTTGAGACGTGTTTTTTCCGATACCTATAGTAATTATTCCATAGTATTCCTATCCCAAATGCAGATATAAAGAATATGGAATAATATGGAATAACCACATTCCCAATAATTTCTATATTAGCATATCTATTTATATCATTTATGGATCCCATGGCCGGAGGGGAAGCCTTATCCATGAGGCTGCGAAGAGCAGTGGCATCTCTGTTCAGGTCGGGGTTTTTACATCGATGAGACGAAGGGTGATTGAACGGTGAACATCTGTGATTTGCTTAGGGGTTTCAAGCTGGTTTAACCATGAAAAGTAGGGGATTTAACCATGAAAAGTAGGGGGTCATTTTTTTTGCAAAATTAGGGGCTTTAATATGGTATAGCATTTAAAAGTAGGGGTGTATATAACATAGGGGGTATAAGCAGAAATCAATACCAAAGCTTAAACAGTGACAATAGCAACGACAATGCAACCCCATCCCCCAATCATATCAAATACTTCCCATAGTTGGTACTCCAAGATTGATACATCCAATGCCAAACCAGGGATTTAGGTTAGGATTTAAAGTAAGGGGGGAAGGGATTTTGTTGCAATTGCTTGCTATGTGCGATAACATCAATGATAATTCCCTGGCTGTGAATTGGTCAAACTTGTATGCTGCCAAACAATGAATGGATTTGGTTGGTCCAGTGCTGGGTAATTAGTGGCTAATGATTGTCGATGATTGGGTAATGATTAATAAGTCAAATCAGTATTTTGGGTTGGGTTATATTGTTTCCCCCAGATTACCGTATTTATGTGCCAGCAAAACAAAACGGTGAAGGACATACAAGGCTGGCCATGTTTATTAAACATGGGTCAAGATATAAAACTCCAAGGAGCACACTTAGTTTTCATTCAAAGTATTCCCCATAGAATCCATGTATGGTATATATGCTAACATTTGGGGTATATTGATGGGATCCATGTTACCATATATAGCAGCACCATGGATCCTATGGGTTCTAATCCGATCAATTTTTGGTTTTTCCCAACTCTGACCACTCAGAATGAAAGGTGGACCAGCCGTGTTTCCAGCATCGACGCCAGGACATCTCCAAGGCAGACTCCCATGCGTACAGGGCACAGAGTGCACCCATGATTACAGTCATCAGTCATCCCGGCATCCCCCAAAAAAGATAGAAACGCTTCAATTGATCACTAGTGACTCCCTAGTGGGAATGGATTTTTCTAGCTTTTTTTGGGGGTTTCTATAAAGTTTTTTTGTTGGTTTCAAGAACATATATGGTGCAATGATGATGAAGCAGTGGGTTCGGGGCCACCGTGACACCCGTGAGATACCCCATGTTTGATCATCAGCTCGTCAACCTGATTCTGGGGTAAGGAAATCCATAACATAAATGTATATGATATATGGTTATGTGGTTATATGGCATAGTAAATACATATGTAAATACCATGTAATCATAGAGGCATCATAGGTGATTAAAAAAAACAAATCGGATGTTTCGTATCTACCCATCCCGGAGAACGTCAACGACTTCGCCGAGGACTGAGGCTTCAGCGGTTTCAGTGCCTGGAGGTGAAAAGGGGCTTCGAAGTGACGGTTTTATTAGGCCTGGACCAACGGTTGGGCTTCGGTGAAAAATCAAACATGGCTGGCTGGAAATGGTGCGTTTAACCATCAACAAATCGGCTTTGATAGGGATTTCTTGGTGATTTGATAGTGGTTTGATGGGACTTAGTGACTTAGTTTGATTTAATGGGATTTGATCGGATTTATATGATGGGATATTGTTGGGATTTGATGGGGCAATCAAACAGGGCTAGCTGGAATATGGATGGAGGTTTATGTGGGATTTTCGAGCCATGTTTGATGACTTGATTACCGGAGGGTAACCCTTGCTTTGGTTGATTCATAGGTTATCCCTCTGATACGGCATGAAACGAAGATCTTTGGTTTGTATTCCAACTGAACTTTGCCCTTTCTTACGGGATAGCTAATTTTCCAGAAAAACGGTAACACATACCACAGTTTTGGAATTAGATACCCCCTGGCAAACAATCGCAGCGGTGAAACTTCACTAATTCGATGATGTTGCTACCTTCCACATGCGAGTTGTTCATTGCCATGGTACGTTACCAGAGAGTGCCCATGTTGGATCACCTATTCTCAGCGAAAAGGAAGCCGAAGAACTTTGGAGATCTACCAGGGATCATCCATCTTGGTGCGTGCAGGTCGGAGTGTATTCAACCGAGTCCCTTGCAAACCATGCGAGTTCAACCTGGTGTCGTGCCTTGCTGGTTTCAGAGCTTCAGACTGCCCTTCCAAAGCCATGCTCAAAGGAGGCATAGTTGTCATGACTTGGGTTGAACTAGAGCAGAAATTTCCAAAAACTGGTGCTTAAATGTTCCAAATGATAACAGTAAACAGATGTTGATTGTTGATTCTTGCGTACTTTCCTTGTGACGAAGGTAAATGATACTGCACCGAGCTGCATCAAGCGACTGAGGTGCTCGAGTGCCAAGGAAGGCAGGTCCCGGACTTGAGTGTCACTTTCCTCCCAAAGTCTCCCAGCGTTGGTTTAAAATGTGGGGATGGGTCAAAACCATTCTTACCATATTTTGGGAACACACATCCATTAACCAGCTATTCTAGGGTACCATCCGGGCGCCAGGATTTTGACTGATAGCCATAATATAGCCCGTATAGCTATAGATTCAGCAGGTCACTGATAAAGAAGTAATCCAGCTCAAATAGGCGTCAAACTCAAGTTTGGGATCGACAACGGCATCATTTCAGGGCTTGATTTGGGATGCAGCATCTTGAGACCTCAGCATCAAGCCGGCTAAGACCCTTGAAAGTTGGATTGTGACATTCTGAATCAATCATAATTATTAGATTTATCCACATATATAATCAATGGGAATTTCAGGATCCTAAAATGGAGGTACTGTACCAATGGTAGGTACCTCCAATTTAGGTACCTGAAATGGCCATTGATATAATAATAATGATTCAATTCAATCATAAATCTACCATCCATCATTAATCCCTAATCATTGATCCATGCTAAATCTCTGGGAAAACTGCCCAAACAATGCTGGCACCCTACAGGAAAAAGGCTGGGCCAAAAGTGCCATATGATCCGGCGCACCCTGTCGATCTCTGAGGGCGCAGTGCCATCGTGAGTTAGCCTCTGGTAGCGACGGAAAAACACCACATGTTGAGAGATGTTGATCTATGTTCACCTTTCACTAGCTAAAAAGCATGGTAAATCATGGTAAATCATGGTAAATCATGGTAAATCATGGTAAATCATCTAGAACTCTAGAACTGGGCCATGTTAGCAAAGTATCACCAAGTTGGGTCAGTTCTAGATCCATGACTCATCTCGAGCCTAGGCTTGGAAGGTCTACAAGGGCTTCGCTCCACAGGAGCAGTTGGATCAATGGCAGAGGGAAGCAGCTTTCAAACCATTGGAGGGAGGGGGTACCCATGGCTACCCTAGCTGTTGGAGAATTTAAATGAATATATGACAATTTACATTTTTGAAGACCCATATTTTTCCTCTATAGCCAAGCTTCCCTAATCCTACTGCTTCTTACAAGGAGTGGGATCGGGAAAGCGACACCTTCACTATATAGATCTTGCACGCCACTGGTTTTACACACCGAATCATGGTGACAGAGAAAATATGAGAAAATATTTGCAGAAATTGTCGGCAAAATCATGGCCAGCAACTGTGAAAGCTGCGACCTCGTGCCGGTCGGAGGGTTTTTTGTTGATTTTTGGGGCTGCTTCGCCTAGATCTTGGGTCCCCAGTTGATCCAACCAGCATTTTCCAAAGCCCAGGAGATACCGATAGCGTCCAGGGAGTTGGAACTGGATATCCCCGAGTTGGAGTCAAGTTTGGAGCTCAGCCGAGGTCCAGAAACAAAACGCTGGCAAGATGGGCCACTGGGAAGCTTAAATATGTGATGTCCAGTGAAGTACCATCTTAAGGTCGAGGAACCCTACACCGATGCTACAATTGGTAAAGACTGTGCATCACTAGGGGCTTCTTTAGCCAAAAGGAACCTCTTGTCAATAATCTTGATTACTGATACCCAATGATATCCATCATTGCTTGCATACGTCACCTCATACCAGCATCCCACTGTATAGATAATGGATGGATAGAGATATCGTATATCCATTGGTTCCCTATTTTTTTTTGCACTACGCATCATCGCTTCCAGATGCATTCTTGTCCCACAAATGGTGCCTGAAATGTTCCTGGTGGCAGGTTTGGGTTTTGACAGCGAGGCTAAGGTTGGGTTGGGTGGATTGATGGTCGTCTGCTTGGGGGTCTCAAATACGTATTGTTTTTGAAACAGACTTGGCAGACTTGAAATGATTGGTCGAGGTGCCTCCTATTTTTGAGACGGGTTTTCACATGTTTAGACCACCGACCTGTAGTGTTTGTGTTCTTTCTATTCATCACTGAGAATTTCCCACTGGAGCCTCCTGGAGCCCAAAGCCAATTATTCTTGGTGGTTCCACGTCAGTTTTCAATTGGGAAGTCGGACCTGGGAGTTTCTGATGAGTTATTGTATTGAATGACTAAATTACACATACAAGTGACTATTGTAGTTATAGTGATTGTATTCTAATTGTAGTTATAATGACTATAGCTGCACATCTGCAAGAACAAATTATTATGCCGGTCATAGATGTCCTTTTCCAATTGGTTCGGTAGTTAATTGGGGGGCCCTTTGGGATGAACGCCCCATAGAAGAAGCAGTAAGTATAGGCAATTGGATCGTCGCAACGAAACAAGGAGTTTCCTCAGCAAACATGGAAGATATTAAACCATATTGAATCCTCCGAAGATGAAATACCACTTCCTGAACCATCTTGAAGCCTTCTGTTTCTCATTGTTTCTTCATATTTCTCCATGTTTTTCTACAGAATCCAACGCTGGCCGCTGGCAGGACCTCATCGTTGACGCTCCTCACTCGTATCGCAGGGAGGAAGCACCGGAACCTTGGCGTTTGATCCATCCCGCTGTGCCGAAAGGCTGGCGGGACCCAAGGAATGGCTGGATGGTTTTTGTCATCCGAAAATTTCCAAAAATAGATTTAAAAAAATCACCACCTTTTTCGGGTGTAAGCATGGGGGACGTTCAAAAAATGTAAGCAACAATTTTGACCCCTTCGTATTTTTTCCCGATGGGGAAGGCTATATGTATGTTAGACCCCTCCTACGTCAAAAACCGTGCCCCGGAAGATTTATATTTAGGGGGGGTTGAAAGTCCGAAAGAGATACGTCACCCCGTACCCCCTCCGAACCCTCCCCCCCCCGTACTCTACGGATAGGAGGGGGGGAAGGTAAAAATTGTTAAATGTCCGCAAGCAGTTTGTAAACTGTTTGTGAGGTGTCTTTGTGGGGATGTAATCAACCTATGTTTGAGGTCCATAGTTCCTTGCAGAAAGTGTTCGAAAAGGAAGGTAAAACTAAGATAGAAAAATGTAACCATCCTACACCTGAGGCCTATAATTCCTGGCAGAAAGTGCTTAAAAAAGAAGGTAGAGATGAGATAAAAAAATGTAACCATCCTACACTTCAGGTCCTTAATTCCTTGCAGAAATTGCTTTAAAAGAAGGTAAAAATGAGATAGACAAAGGTAACCCTACTACACCTGAGGCCTATAATTCCTTGCAGAAAGTGCTTAAACAGAAGGTAACTAGAAGATTAAAAAAAACACCATCCGATACATAAGGTCCATAGTTCCTTGCAGAAAGTGCTCAAAAAAGAAGGTAAAGCTAAGATAGAAAAATGTAACCATCCTACACCTCAGTTTCCACAGTTCCTTTCAGAATCAGCATGACACATGTGTAGATTGTTATGATATTATGGTTGGAGGGTCATGAGGGGGCTAGATAGGAACCGTGGCAGGAGGGTGTTTAAGTTCGATCATGTAGATACATAAAGGGGGTGGGTTTATCATGGGGACCCCATAAAGGTTCATTTGAGGTCCTTTTGAGGTCCATTTGAGATCTTTATTTGTATTCTATTGTTTTTCCATAGGTAGGAGTTAAATTTGAAGACCTTCAACATCTAATTTTACATTTATTTGAAGTTCAAGGATTTTCCTGTAATTTGCAAGGAATAATATACCTTCTATACCTCTATGTTACATGTGGAAATGATAAAAAAAGGTGCAGAAAAAGTGTAGAATGTATTGGAAATACCAAGCAATTGGGGTCCGACAAACTTTCAGTTTGCATTTTTGATTTTCTGCAATTCTGCAGATATTTGCAGACTTTCACGCTACAATTTTACATTTGTTGTTCATTTTCTTGCATTTTTTTCAAAAATGCAATCGGACATTTTGAACGACCCCTTGCATTTTTTAGGAAAATAAATGAAATCCCGTAAAGAGTGAGGGGACCTACTAAAATGAAATCTTGCAAATAGAACGCAGTTAGAAAAATAAATGCTGACATTTACCAGGCCCCCCTCCCTCAAAAACGTCTAAATTGTGTCTGGCAATTTGGGTACGTCCCCCCTTTAAAAGGGTAATGATGATAAAAATGGATTAAAGGTTACTAAGGGGAATCATCCCAAAATAGCCCAACATTTCAGAGTAGTGAATTATGATAATTACCCAGATGTTTTGGGGGTACCATTATTTTAGGAGATTTCTGAAAATGGGTCATACTGACCTTGGGGGCTTGACCTGTTGATGAGAAGATGATTGGAATATCATCGGAGATTTGGAGATCATCTTGGTCTTTCACATGGCTTTGACGGGAGATCCCCCAGTGGATGCAGCCATGGGGAACATGATGATCATGGGATTAGGGGGTATTATCCCAGTGTTTTTTTGGAACAAACCTTTTTTTGGGACCATCAAAGAGACGGTGGGGACAATCTTATTTACATCTCAAAATAGATACAACTCACTAATAGCAGTTTCAGATGCTTGTTCCTTCAAATCAAGAATTGGCTGATGGGATTCAAAACTCCTACCAACAATATGAACTGTGACTCGCAGAGAAAAGACACATAATACCTTTCATAGGGAGGATTGATGGTTCATGATAATGTAGGCTATACGATATGTGTATATGCGATGTGTTTGTGCGATTGTTTTCCGTACTGCAGGTCATTTACATGGACAAAGGTCATCAAGTGAATACGACATAGTTTGTATAATACATTTATATTGAAGAACTGTCATACTTACACCTAGCATTTTATCAAATAATCATGGCCAACTTGTAGTTTGTCCAAATGGCGTGCAGTGATGCTGAGTGTTTGATCCCCATTTTTTGGAGCTAACATGCTGGCAATACCGTCCATGAAACATTCCTTTGCCAACGAGATGTGTAAGATGCTATTACCAGGTTATTACCAGCATATGCTTGAGAATTTCAGAACCACATAGCATCACATAACATTATCTCAAAAAAAACTCTTTATATTTTGCAAAATACACCTAACAAACTCCAACTATCTGTTTGGTAACCAGTTTATTATGGTTACCACAATTCTGGTTAGTTTATACAAAACCATTAAATTGTACCTAGGGCATTACCGTTATGGTTACCATAATAGTACTGTAACCATGTGTAACCTATAGGGAATTGATCATCGTTGGAACGGCGCCCAGGATTGGCGGTCTCGTGGCAGCCTGAGAGATGCGGAGTTTTGTTGGCCTGGAAATGATGGAGGAAAAATAATCTATTTATATATACGTATATATTAATATATATATATATATATTTATTTATTTATTTATTTATATTATTTTACATTATATTATTTTACATTATATTATATTATTATATACTATATATTATATTATATATATTATTATATATTCTTATATATTATTTTATAGTATTATTTATTATTTTATATTATTATATATATATTACATTATATTGTATATTATATAATATAATTTATTATATATCATTATATGTTATTATATCTTCTTATATATGTTTATATATTTTATATATACTATATTATATATATACTATATATATGTATTATATTATATTATATTATATTATTTATTTATATATATATATATATTCTGCACTTATATCTATATTGGTATGGGTCAAAACCTTTTATTACTGCATTTGAGGGGATGCACTCATCCATTTACCAGCTACAATATAGGGTTCACCAGGGTACTGGGGTTGTGACTCACAGCCACATTAGCATATATTGGCCAACTACGTCGCTATCTCCAATGGTATGCAAAGTATTCTGAACCATCTATAATCCCATCGAACGGAGTATATGGATTTATGAGAAAGAAAAACACCATAGAAGAACTGGTTGGTGGTTTGGAACCATGGAATTTTATGACTTTCCATTCAGTTGGGAATGGAATAATCATCTTTCATCATCCCAACTGTCACTCACTCCATCATTTTTCAGAGGGGTAGGGCTCAACCACCAACCAGGGAACTATTTTTGGGTATACCCTCTGGTGAACTAACATAGCAATGGAAAATCACCATGTTTCATGGGAAAATCCACTATTTCTATAGCCATTTTCCATAGCTTTTTGTATGTTCACCAGAGGGTAGCCCATTTTCGGACACACACCCCTCGCCCAGCCAGCTAGCCATAAACGAATGGCACCAGTGATGGGACGACTAACAAAAAAAGACATAGCGATCCACATTCTTCGCCGGTCAGACTACTAGCCATCATTATGACTCGTTGTCAACCATCAATGATATATAGACTGTTATAGATTGTTATAACTTGTTATGGATTGTTATAGATTGTTGTAGATTGTTATAGATTGTTATAGATTGTTTTTGTGTTCATTCATCATCAATACTGATCAATTACTCGCCATTAATACCGTTAACGTTCATTATCAACCATTATTGACCATCATGATTAACCAACATTAACCAATATTAATCATTACTATATAACCATTACTAGTCATTACGAATCATTACGAATCATTACTAATCATTACTAATTAATCTGGTTGGTGGTTTGGAACAGAGTGGGACACAGCTGTGGCACAGCACAACATGTTCGTGCCTAACTGGGATGTTACAATGAAAGGGGCCACTGTTTCATTGGTGATAGATGGGATGCTTTTCACTGAGGAACTGGTCCTTGGGCATAGCTTGCCAGACCACAAACCTGTCAGGATTTTTGGTGAGATCGACAAGCAGCTTCGTGGATGTAGGCGCATGACTGTCTTTGGTGCCCTGGTTGACCACTCCCCACCGTTTGTGGATTTGTTGTTGACCGACACCAGCATGGTGATGGCTCATGGACTTCAGCCTGCCTGTGATCTCTTTCGGACTGTGGAGTTTTGTGCGGGCCTTGGTGCTACCGGTGTTGGACTTGCTGCTGCAGGTTTTGACTTGGCGTGCAGTGTTGAGTGGCGTTCCCCTTTGGCGTCTGTGCATGAAACCGTTCACCCTACTGTTCCCGTGGTGGTTGGAGACATCGGTGAGCTGTCATGCCTCAAACAAGTTGCCTCTCTTGTGGACTCACCATTCACCCTTGTCGCAGGTATCAGCTGCCAGCCTTACTCGGTAGGGGGTTCTCAAGGTGGTAGCAAAGACGATCGGTCGAACACCTTGCCATCCACTCTCAGGGCATGCCATTTGTTTCAATGCCCACTCCTGATTTTGGAGTGTGTACCGCCAGTCCGTACCAACAGGTATGCCAGATCGCTTCTTGCCGCACTGGAACATGACTTAGGATATCACCTGACTGAAGTCACCTTGCGTTTGGAGGACACTTGGACTTCTCGACGTTTCAGGTGGTGGCTGATTGCAACACACCCGTCTCTTGGAAAGATTTCGATACCCGATTGGCCAAAGTCAGCTAGTCTTGTGGTTCGTGATTTGATGCCGGTCATCCCAACATGGCCCTCTGATGTGATTGATGAACTTCGGTTGAAACCCCATGAGATCACTCAGTTCACTCTTGACGGGTCACACATGAGAAAGTATGTGTTGCAATTGGACCAAAAGCTGCCAACTTGTTTGCACAGTTGGGGTTGCCAAGCTGACCCATGCCCATGCACATGCAGGCTTGAGCCTTTCAGTGAAGCGTTGGTCCGCAGTAAGGGCATATATGCAGTAGTTGTGCAGATCCCCACTAGCACAGGTGAACCACAGTATCGTCATTTGCATCCCGCCGAACTTGCAGTTCTCAATGGACTTCCTCCTCCTGAGGTTTGGACTTCCTCTCAGCGGCCCAGTTTGAGGCTGTGTCTTTGTGCTGTTGGCCAGCTTGCATCACCGTTGCAAGCCTTGTGGGTTGGGATTTGCACCCGGCAACAACTGCTGCTCAGCCTTGGACTTCCTGCTGACTCCCTGGCACCGACAGCGGTTCTTCAGCAGTTTAAGCAGAAGCTTTATGATGTTGCCAAGGACTTGTTCATGAGTGTCACCCCGGTTGCACCAACACTTGTGGACTCAGAAACTCATGAGGTTGTGTTGGTATACTCTGACGAAACCCAGGTGAAAGTGCAAGTCTCTGCTGATGCCACCGTGTCACAACTCCGTCAGGCTGATGATGCTTTGCAGGGCCCTGAAGATGGCAAGTGGATTGATGCCAATTCATCCCGTCTTTTGCAGGATACTGATGTTGTCAGTGGACGCACAATCCGGGTTTGCTCTTCCCCGTCGAGTGAACCCTTGTCTGAGCCCGATGTTGTTGAAACTGTTGATGTTGATCGACTTGAAACTGATCTTCCTTTGGTTCCTGTTCGTCCTTCTCTGTCGGTGGATTTGCCCGGTGTCAGTTTGCCTTCTTGTGTTGATGTGACTTCCGATTTTCATGGTACTAAAAGGCATTGCACTGTCGATGTTCGTCTTCCATCTGATGCTTTGACTGGTCTGCTTGTGTTGAATGGTTCTCAACTTGCTGCTTTGGTGCCTCCTTTGATTGTTTCCCGTGATCAATGTATTGCCATGCGACAGGCTACAACTCCCAACACTGCCAGGTTGCATATTTTGCACAATCAAGGGGCAGCTATGGGCGATGATGAACTGAACCTGCATGTCATGTCCTGCGTGCAATTGTCGGGCCGTGCTGGACTTCGTTTCCTTGACCCTTTGCTTGCCTCTGGGTGGCTGCGCCATGGCACTGCTTGGATGGATGAAGTCCCCGGCACCACTAGCATTGTCAGTGTTGTTCTGTTGGACGGTCATTGGATTCCTATCATGTGGACTTGTGGACTTTCAGAAGTGCGTGTGACCATGTGGGAACATGATGAGGGCACCACTGAGCCTCTTTGCCCGTTGCATGGACTGATCAGCCAGGCCTGGAATCGCCCCATGTTTGCTCTTGCGTGCAATCGTCGTTCCTTTGCCAAGGATCACTGTGGTGCTGCCGCTGTCTGTTTTCTGGGTCATGTCTTGCTCAACAAACCGCTGCCAGTGCATGAGGAAGAGTTGCACCGTATCCATGAAGATTTGCGAAATAGTTTTGGCCAGGCCATTGGACTTCTGGCTGACGTGCCGAAACCGTGGATTTGGGGCCTAGGCCTTCCGGATGTGGTCGGTTTGGTGTCCAACCTGTTGCAACTCCATGGTATCCAGACATCTCCTTGCATGGGCTGATTGCTGGGCTGATGAGGGAGTGTATGGTAACCGCAAACGGAGACAAGCCTCTGATCTGTGGAACTTCCTGTTGTTGCAGATTGAAACAGCTTACAGCACAGGCCAAGCCATCTGCGGGTTGTCAGCCGACATCGAGAAGTGCTTCAATTGCATCCCCCGGTTTCCTGCACTGCGTCTCGCAATCCTGGCTGGCACACCCCCTGAGGTTACGACCGCCTGGGCTGGTGGCCTTGCTGACATGAAGCGCCACTTCAAGGTTCGGGAGTCGTTTTCAGATGGTTTTCTGACCTCCACTGGGCTTGCAGAGGGGTGTGGACTTAGCGTGTACGGGATGTTGCTGGTGGATCATATCTTTCACCGTTGGATTTCCTTCCATGGGGGTCCCTGTCGGTCCTTGAGTTGCGTTGACGATTGGCATGTCTTCACGTGGGACCCTGCCTTTGCCGAGCGTCAGCTTGACTTGGTTGTTACCTTTGCCAACATGCTGGACTTGACTGTAGACCAGCGGAAAACTGTTGCCTGGTCGACTGACCCTGAGGTGCGCCAGCGACTGAGAGCCAGTCAAGTCACCGTCGTCCATCATGCGCGTGAGCTTGGGGGACATTTTGGGGTGTCCCGGCAGTACACCAACCGCACCCTCACCCAGCGGATTTCCGCCCTTGAAGAATTTTGGCCAAAGCTTCGTGCCAGCAAAGCACGTTACCAAGCAAAGGTTTACATGCTGAGAGCTGTTGCATGGCCAAGAGGCTTGCATGCTGTAGCAAGCGCCCCGCTTGGTGACAGCATCTGGACAGAGTTGCGGCGCAGAGCCACACATGCATTGGCTCACCAGACACCAGGCGTCAATTCCTACCTGCTTCTTGGACTTGTGGAATTTCATGTTGACCCCCAGCTTGTTGCCCTCCTTTGGACTTGCCGTGCTGCCCGCAACAACTGCGACGTGGATTTTTGGACTTCCTCAGTTGCTTGTGTTGCTCATGGTGATTTGGATTTGCCACCCAATGCAATTGCATCTATTCTCTTGAGTAGGCTCCAACAAGTTGGTCTCACGGTTGATCGGCATGGTTTTGTGCACGATGCCTTTGGTCGATTCTCCATCCAGACAGGCAATTTTGCAGAGGTTGAGTTGCGCCTTACTTGTGCTTGGTACCAGGTTGTTGCTGCGAAGGTTCAGCACCGACATGAATTCCATGGATTGTGGCAAGTCGATGTTGCCTATACTCGGCGAGCCCTCTCTGCCCTTGCCCCAGACGACCAAGCGCTGTTGAGGTTTGGACTGATTGGTGGACTTTTCACTGAGTCTTACAAGGCGAAATGGACTAGCCAACCAGATACCTGTCGTTGGTGCGGTCAAACTGACTCTTTGCAGCATCGTTACTGGGAGTGCATCCAACATGCTGATCTGCGGGCCGCACTGGCCCCTGATGCGGCGGCCATCTGGTCTCAATTGCCACCTGCCCTGGCTCTCCGGGGGTGGGCTTTGCTGCCTCCTACTTGGCAGGATTGGATTTCTGCTCTCGCTGCCTTGCCTGCCCAAGTTTTGCCACCTGCCGTTTCCTTCAGGGTTGGGGTGTGGAATGATGTGTTCACCGATGGTTCTTGTCTTTGGCAGGCTCATGCTACGTACCGACTTGCCGCTTGGGCTGTGGTCTTGGCTCCACCGTTTCAGTCGGCATGGACTCCCGGGTCGACTGCTGTCCTTTGTGCTTCTGCTTTGTCTGGGGTTTGTCAAACTGCATTTAGAGCGGAATTGCATGCAGTTGCCTATGCGTTGCATTGGGCTGCCAGCACTGGCACGGCCATCCGACTGTGGTCTGACTGCCTTGGGGTTGTGAACCGAGTTAAGTTACTGTGCCAGGGTCAGTTCAAACTGGCGCTCAACCGGCCTAACAGTGACTTGTGGGTGTGGATTGCAGCATCCATTGATGCACTTGGACCAGACAACGTGCGCATCAACAAAGTTGCGGCTCACCGCACTCTTCAGAGTGCGAGGACAGCTCATGAAGGTTGGCAATTTTTTCACAACGGGTACGTCGACAGAGCGGCGAGACTGGCCAATCAGGCACGACCGGAATCTTTCTGGATGTTGTGGGAGAAACATGTTCAGCAGTCTCAAGTCGCCCAACAGCTTGCAAGCCAGGTTCAAGCATTGCATGTTGCTGTTGGACGTAGACATGTTCGAGCTGAAGGCGTTGAATGTCGAGAGGAGGCCCCAGCCCCTCGTGTGACAAGGGAGTTTACTATGCGTTTTGAGATCGGACAGTGGGTTGGCCATGTGTTCCCAATTGCCACTAGGTTGTTTGGTGCCGCCCATATCAGACGAGTTGTACAATGGTTCACAACGCGGATTGGAGGGGCACCACGCCCAGAGGTGCGTTGGGTTTCCTTTGCACAGCTGTACCTGGACTTCCAAATGTGCTGGGGCCATCCAGGCCCTCTGAGAGTTCAAAACCAATGGGTTGACATTGATACAAGGCCATATTTGTCTGCAGCCGGTTTTTCTTTCAGAATGAGGCTACGCTGGTTTCGCCAGATGCAGAAGGCAGTTTGGAAGGAGGCTTCAGTGGTTGTGGCGCTTGAGCAGTGTCGGCCATCTAGCACTACTTTAGGATCGCGCGGAACTTACGTGGTTGCAAGTTAAGTTGTAAATCAACTTGCCGAGGCATAAGTATGTTTTTAAGTTCATAAGTGCCCGTATAAGTTGCATTGTTTTTAAGGCAAGTTATAACAGGATTTAGGGAGTTGCAAGTATACTTATGCTATGAAGTAAAAAAAAGTTAGAAACTACTTAGCTTTTTTTAAACATAGTGTTTTTTGAATGTTTTGTAAGTATGTTTTTTGTTTTGGTGTTTTTTTTTGCGTTTGGTATGGCTGCGCGATAGTATGTGCATGTGGTAGTCGCGGATATGGCTCAAATTGAAAAACAAATAGTTTCGTCGCAAAAGTTTCTCAATGGCTTGGCTTCGCTGCCGCATTTCGCAGAGCTGCGCAGAAAGCAGGCTCTTCGTCTTGTGACGATTATCCGCAAGACTTCTGTGACAGTGGAACAGTCAGGATCCATTTTGCAATGTTTGGATTCATCTGTTTGGGACAATGAGACAATGAGCCAACTGAAAGCTGCTTTGGCAGATCATACAAAAATGGAGGAAGAGATAGAGGACAAGTCCCGCAGAGCAAAGCAACAGGATTACACCGCCTTGCCCCATTATCTCTCCTCAGAATGGTGGCGGTTCTTGGAGCAAGGAAAGCTTGGTGAGGAAGAGAAGAGATTGGAGCTCCTGTGCGTACATGCAGGTAAGTTGGGATTGCAAAATCCAACGGAGGAGACGTACGCGTTCCTCTATCTTCTCGGTGCCACGTTGCACCTACGAAATGCAATCTTGGATTGCGAGAAATGGAAGATTTTGACCAAGTGGAAACCGGTCATGAAGCGACATCTGCTGCGAGCTGCGACTCCGCCTAGCAGACCTTTGATATTACCACAGAAGTGGGAAGAGTGTCCGGAGGCTCTGCTGCGTGCAGCGTATCCGGATGGATTTCAGCCGGGTTTGCCCACTCAGAAGAGTTTGCAAGAAATCATTGCCTTGGGCAAAGGTTGGCCTTTGCGCAGCACCAATGTGGTTGCTGTCAGTGGCAACTTGGGCATGGCTTCTTCTGTGCCATCTACCGGGACTGACGCGGTCCTCGCCATGGCATCTGCGGTGGCCCGAGAGGTTTCCAAGGCGGTGAGTGAAAGGGTTTTGCCTGCAGCTGCGGCTGCTGAGCCAGAGATTCCGGGCTTGCAAATTTTTCACCGTCCTTCTGTTTGTCCGCAGCAGCAGCAGCAGCAGCAGACGCAGCTTGCTTTGATGGATAAACCTCAGGAGACAGAGGAGAAAATTCCGAGGCAGGTGGATGCAGCAACTTCGAAACCGCCGGCCATGATTGACAAAATTCGTGCCGACCTGGAAACAGAAAAGTCCGCAAAGCGAGGCAAGGAAACGGAACCGCTGCCGACGAAGAAAAAGAATAGTGGCGGCAAAAAGGGTCCCAAGAATTCTGTCTTGAAGCGACCGGCCTCTGCTTTGAAGAGGCCAGCTGCTGCTGCCGTGTCTCTGCAGGAGCCAGATCCTAAGAGGGCGGCGTTGCTGAAACGCATACCAGCCGAGTTGCTGGAACGATACGCAGGTGGCTGTAGTCGCTGCTATCATCGGAAGTTTTGCACCGTGTCATGCTGGGGCCGCAGAGGCTACAAACTGTAGCGTAGTTAGGGTAGACGGTATAGGTGCAACTAGTCCGGACGATGTTTGGTTGCAGGCGATGGTGGAAAAGAAATTGTATGGTTTGTGGGTTTGTGTTTGAAAGTTAAAGTGAATGAATAAATTTAGAAATGTTTCTCTTTTTCTTGTCACCATTTCTGCCGCATGCTATTGTGTGGGAATTCCCTAACACCCATATAGTGTTTATCGCATCCTTTTAGGGCTCGAACTCTACTGCGACGGCTTTTCCTCGGTTCTTCTGTGCGCTGACACAGGCAGGGTCTGGGGATTGGTATCTTCGGGTTATTAAGGATACAAACTATTTAGCAACTACGATTAATCGTAAGAATGGTTTCATCCCTTGTCTGTGTCTGGGCTGAACTGCACAGAGCTGCTGTTTTTTTTTCTGTTGATGAAACTGACTGGATGAGCACCTGCGTGGTGGCATTGACCGCAAGAGGTCAGTGATACCTGCGTGGTATCGACGTCCTTTGTCACCTGCGTGGTGGCACTCACCTGCAAGGTGAGAGAAACCTGCTTGGTATCCGCTTTCTCTGTCACCTGCGTGGTGACACTCACCTGCGTGGTGAGAGATACCTGTGTGGTATCTGCTGACTTCGTCACTTGCGTGGTGGCATGTCACCTGCGTGGTGGCAATCACCTGCGCGGTGAGAGATACCTGCGTGGTATCTGAGAACGTCGTCACCTGCGTGGTGGCACTCACCTGCGCGGTGAGAGATACCTGCGTGGTATCTGAGAATGTCGTCACCTGCGTGGTGGCACTCACCTGCGCGGTGAGAGATACCTGCGTGGTACCTGCGCGGTGGCACTCACCTGCGCGGTGAGAGATACCTGCGTGGTATCTGAGAACACTGTCACCTGCGTGGTGGCACTCACCTGCGTGGTGAGAGATACCTGCGTGGTGTCTGATGACCTCGTCACCTGCGTGGTGGCTGTGCCATGTGCTAGGTATGTCACCTGAGGGGTGGCATGTCTTTGCGCATCTGCGTGGTGCACAGAGCACGGGCACGCTTGCGCTCTTTCTGTCTTTTCTCTTCCATCTGTTGTAACGTGTGTAGTGCATGGTGTCCGCTTATGACATTTATAGATAGCCGTCTTGGTTTGTTTCTACTGTATCGTAGCATGTCGTGTCGTCTTGCTGTACCTTCCATCTGTTTTCCAACGAATCTAAATTCCTTGTTTGTTCTGGCAGGTGCATGGCGGGCTCCAAGGAAGAAGAAAGTTCCTCCCAGGAGGACGTTTCTGCGGAGGAATCTGCAGAAACGAAGAGTGAGAAGGAGAAAGAGAAGGAGCAACCGAAAAAATCTCGCTCGCGGGGCCGTGGCCGCCCCCGCCGTCGCCGTCATCATGATGGCCGCTCCCATGGCAAGCGCCGTGGTGGTGAGGGACGACACCGCACGGATCGTGACCGTGATCGCCGCAGCGTGGCTTCTGCAGTTCCTGAGCCGCCGCATCCTCCCAAACACTCCCACGGTCCTGACACGATGAAGAAGAACAATAAAGGACAGAAGGGACCCAAGGGAGGCAAGGGTCGCGGTAAGACCATACAGTGGGTCTGCGAATACTGCGGACAGAAAACTGCCCCGCACAATGCTGCTCTCGAGCAGCATCAATACCTCAATGAATGGTGTTTGGCACACCAGATTTGGTCGCAGATGACCAAACAGGACCGAGAAGAACAGTGGTCGTGGTATGAAGCCAAGAAAATCGCCCGTGGCAAGAAGTATCAACGCGAGACCATGGCAGCAGAGGAGGGGTGGGATCTGCCGGAGGAGGATTTCCGAGGACGCAGTGTGGCGCTGTCTCTGCGTTCCAATCAGGAGCGTCCGGCAAGCAGCGGCCGGGTGCCGTCTCCTGAGGCGTCGCCCCGTTTGCCGCCGCCGGAGCCGGAGAAGAAGAACAAGAAGAAGAAGAAGAAGGATGACTGCGAGTCGTCCCCATCTGATGACAGTGACCACCGCCAGGGGAACAAGAAGCGCCGCCAGGTGGTCATCAATATTAATTAGATGACAGTATCTCCTGGCTCCGCGAATAGCTGCGGCTCACCTTGCTGCTGTTTTGCGGGTTCCATGCGCTGAGCTGACGCGGCACTTGGACACGCGTGCTTCGGGTTGGAAAAAGGCAGCTCGTGAGTCCGCTGTACTGGGTCTGGAATGAGGGATAGGAAACAGAAAGAAAGGCAAATGCAAAACGTAGACTAGTCAGTTCTGTCGGCTGCAAGGTATATTTATGTTAGGTTCTCGGGGTCTGTTGTCGTGGTGGGGATGTGGTTAGCTTTATAAAACGGAAAGAACACGGCCTCATGTCTGTTTCATCGATGTGCAACGGTTCGGGTCCTTTTGGTTCCAGTTCGATATGGAGAGATTCATGTGCTGAAAGTTTCGAAAACAAATATAGCACAGCAGCAAAAAGACAAGCAACATGTCATTTCTGATCTGTTCCGGATCCATGTCAACTTCTTGGTAGCATTCTCTGCACTGCCTACTCATGGAGCGCGCTGTGACCTTTCAGCGTTCTACGCAGCATGTCGCGGCCTTGCACGAGATGCTGGTTCAGGCTGTGCAGCCAGGCGTCCGAGGCAGATGGCAGCCGAACCCAATGGCTGACTGGTGCGATGCTTGGTCGAACCTCAGTAGCTGTTTATATATGGCCGAAGGGAGGGCAGCACATGCGGAGGAGCAGCAAGCCCTTGAAGCATTGCTGTGCTTTCATGCGCTGTTGCTGCATGCAACGCATTGGACGAACGCAGGAAAGACTGCTGAGGAGGCGGTCACGTTGCATTGCCAGATTCCTGCTGGAGACAATGGTCGCTACCAACAGTATGAGCAAGAAGTTCGAGGATATCACTGTGATGAGTTCTCAGCAGCCATCACGGACGCTGGCAATCTGCTAGCGGCGCTGCAGGGGACGGCTGGGTTTGAGATAGAGATCCGCTGGCTGCTCCAGGTGATCGACGAGCTGTCCACCACTCAGCAGAGTATGGTGCATGGATTGGCTCTCCCCAAAGGAGGTAGTCCGCGGGTGTCCGCGGAATGGTGACCTGACCGGGACTTGTCCGCGGCTTTAGTAGCAGAGACAAGAGAGGAAGAAAGAGTTTGTCCGCTTGAACGGAGGATGGCTTGTCCGCGGGTGTCCGCGGTTGGGTCGAGGAACGGACTATTTTTTATCTTGTCGTCAGTTTGCAAGTGTGTAAAAATATACTTTTTTGGGTATGGGTTGGGCAGAATGATCGACTCACACCACGTTCCCATGTTAGCCATGCTCATGACTTGTCACTGCTCACTGCATGTTCTCTTCCGCAGCATTTTGCTTTGGTTCCCTATAGCTGCTGCTGGTCGCCGCTGGTTCTGCGCTGTCTTCCGCACATGGAGCCGGAAAAGACGTGTAAGTTGTGTAGCCTCAAGTATCCCGTGGCTGAGGGCCGCGTGCATGGCCGCTTCTTCACGTGCATCACGTGTGCTTCGGCAGACCGTGCTCTCCGACGAAACTTGGGGAGTCAAGGCAGCGGTCTGGACTCTTTTTCGACGGACGAGTCTTGCAGATTCTTCCGTAGTGTCCATCGGAAGAAGCAAGAGAACCTGGGAGGGCGCCTTCTCTGGACCACACTTCGAGCAACGCTCGTGACGAGTTTGACCGAGCGCCGCATGCATACTCACAAGACAACGCTGCGAGGCAAGCAGTTGCCGCTCAGCGTGTGGATCCAGCAAGGGTGGCCCCGAGAGGTTGTGGAGGCGCAACCGAATGAGTGGTCAGAAGCATACCAATGCCAAGTCTATTGCGTTAATGTCAAGGAGCTGAGCTGGCAGGAAGAGTTCAACCGCATCGAGCAACAGATCCTGCAGCATGAGCAGGAAATCACACAGAACCGGAAGGGCAAGAAGAAGAAAGCCGAGGATGGTAATGACGCAGAAGAAAATGCTTCTGACCAAGGAGAAATGGATTTGCCAGCGACGGAGGCCGAGAAGAAATCAAAGGAGAAGAATCCTGAGGCTGCTGCCAAGAAGGAGCGAGCCAAGAATGTGGGCATTGCTAACCGTGCTGCCAAAGCCGTGGGTCCACTGCAGCAAGCACTGACGACGTTGTCTCAGCTGGAGCAGCGCTTGGCTAAGAGCAATGTGACCGTGGAAGCGGATTTAGCCGCGACGTGTCGCAATGTAGTTGGCCAATTGAGTGGTTGGACCGAGGCTGCGCGGTCTCGTGTCGCGGCCTCTGCCGGTCTGATGGACAAGGGGGGGGACTGCGCTGTGCAGCTCGAAGCTTTGCCGTTTGAGGCTGCAGATCAGAAAACGATTCTGCAGCAAGCGGCTGAAGTGGCGAAAGGCCTGCGTGCCCTGCTGCCCAAGCCAAAGGCGAAGGCCAAAGCAGAGAGCCGTTCACCTGGGAGACAAGCCGGACAGGGGTCAGAGGCAAGCTTGGCAGAAGTGCAGCACTCACCGGGAGCCAGTTTGAAGCGGCCTGCGGCAGCTAAGGCTGATTCTGCCCCGAAGCGCCGTCGCTCAAAGTGCCCTTAGTTCTCCGCTGATTGAGTCCGGCCAGCTGCTGCCAGGTGAATGTTGCCATTCAGTTTTGCCATACTACCCGTGGCACAATCCCTGTGACGTTGCTATCGTCAAGGTTCTGCGATGAGTAGACACAGTAGGGAACTATGTCTGTGTTAGAGCACCGCAGAGAGGAAAGAAAAAAAATTGGGTCCGTTGCTTGCCGTTGTTTAAACAACAATCAACCCTCGAAATGCAATGTCTCGAACGTGGTAATTTACACAAACAGAAACAGATCCAGCGTAGTCCCTGCGATGTTACTATAGAACGTCATGTTCGGATTTCCAACATCTGACCTGTCATTGGCATATTTCATTTGAAACTCGTGTCGGTCGAATCCTAAAAACGCAAATCGGTAGAGACACTATAGATCTGCGCACACACAGAGTGACAATGATAGTCACTATCATACTCCATTGGTTGAAAAGACGGCATTGCGAGACATGGTTATGTTCCACATGGTTGCTGCCAGAGCAAAGACTTTAGCGTGAGCAATATGTTTTCCCATTCGAAAAAAAGACAAGGGGACAAAAAACGTATTTCTTAGACGAAGCCAGGTTGGAAAAACCGTGCAAACATGTCGCAAGGCATGGACACTGATTATATATATGGGAGCCAATTCCCATGATGTTCGATATTTGACTGGGCCTCCATGCTAGTATAAAGAGATGAAAGAATGCCAATATCTGCGAATACAGTGTGTTGGTAAAGAAAAAATGTCTACGATACGCATTGGCATGTATATATACACATATACATATATATATATATATTGCATGAGTCAAGTGCCAAGAGTAGGGCACAGGTCGACAGTTGCGTCCCGCAGGTGCTTTGGCTCACATGTGACGGTATATAGAGAAAGGCCACTCGTATCCAATTGCAGGTTCCAAGCAATACAATTCCTCTAATTATGGATTTGGATATGAGAATGTTGTCATTATAACTTAATGAAATCAAGGTGGCTCAGGTTTGAATCACACATCGTGATGCCAAAGCGCAAATTAGATGCAGATGCCCCGCTGAAGGAGCAATTTCAAGCACTGCGGCAAGTGGCTTCCTTAAATCACAGACAATGCCGATCAGTAATGGAACTCTTAAATGTCGATAAAGGCGACACAGGGAAGAGAAGCTGCAGCCGGAAGGAACAGTTGTATCCTGATGCTGCAAGAGCTCTGCGTAACGTCACCGTGTGTGGCGAGAATACGGAATTGACCTTGCTCCTTTTTTCAGTGGTCGAATGCACGCAGAATAAATTAGATAGCTGCCCCTTCTTTCATGACTGCTTGGCTGAAGTGGTGCAAGCTCACAATTATGAATTGGAATTATTAGTGTTTTGGGACGAAATAGTTCCGGGTAATGTGCTGGCTCCTGACTTGAGGAGAAAAGCAGCAGCAACCTACTTTGCCTATGCCGACGTGGCCGCTCTATGGGCAGATACATCTTGGATGACGTTATCTCTGACACGAAGCCAAGAACTGCAAGGCATGCCACAGGGATATGCGCGCAGCATGTCCGCCATTTTGGAGGCGGTGTGGGAGGAAACAAAAGCAGGGTTCATGCTGGAGTTTCGAACGGGCCCTTGTCTTGCGCATATTCGCAAAATTTCCTTGCTGGCAGATGCGGACGGCCTGCGTTTGCTGTTAGGAGCGAAAGGTGCTAGCGGATTGAAACCTTGTTTCCGCTGCACCAACGTTGTGGGAGGAGACCACACAAACCTTGGAAATCACCAACATATCAGCTCTGCTGCAGTCGAAAAGTGGGAGGCAGCAACGACGCAGGGTCTGAATGACATTGTTGACTATTTACAAAATCTGCCAAACAAGACTGCTGTAGAAAAGGCAGAAACCCTGCTCGGTTGGAATAGCAAAGCTTTGTCAGCAAGCTTTTTGCTCAATCCCGCATTGAAAGACATCGTTAATCTGGACGATTGTCTATATGATCCAATGCATTGTTTCGTATCCAATGGGATTGTGTGTCAAGAATTAGGGCTCTGGCATTCAGCTCTTGCTGGCAAGACCAACATAAGGTTGAATCATCTTTTGTCATATGCCAAAACTTGCTGGAAAGATTGCCCGCCCAATCTCAGAGACATGGGCAAACTCTTCAGCGCAAAGCTGTGGGTCGATGGCAAAGATTTCCGTGGAGATGCATCGGAAACCTTAGATGTGTTGCCCTTGTGTGTGGCCTTCAGTCATGAACTGGTTTTGCCGACATATCCTGAGATGACCGACGAAATCCAAAGTTTGACTTCTTTGGCCGCAGTCATTGCTACGTGGCTGCGTGCCAAACGTGACAATGCTGTGGCAATGGTGCCTCGCATGCGGCAGGAACAGAAGGAACACGTCCTTTCCTTTGTCAAATGCTATGGAGTGAACTTGGTGCGTCCCAAGTTACACTACTCCCTCCACCTGCCAGACCAATGGTTGAGAGCGCAAAAAACATTTGATGCATTTCCCACGGAACGAAAGCATCAATACTACAAATCGCGAATTGCGCCGCGTTTGAAACAGCTGAGCACACTCAATGCGGTGGCTCTCTTGGAGCTAGGAGAAAATGATTTGAAAATAACTGAGCACGACAAAACGCTGTCAACTCAGCTGTTGCGTGGGAATGCCACTTGTTTGTGCGAACCTCTCCAAAAACAAATGGAAGCAAAAAACTGGAAAATTACTAAACAACTGCAGCACAAAGCAGTCGTTCATGGACAAGGACAATACAAAATTCTGCCTGATGGAACGGCACTTGAAATTGTGGGCGCAGCAGAAAGAAAGAAAGCCTTCTTTTTGCTTGGGAAACAGCTGCAAAAAGAAGAAGAAATAGCACCCACCTTTACACGCTGGTCTCGCTTGATCACCCTGACTAAGATTACCCTGCTGCCAGTTGAAGATTTGCCGCGCTGTGACAATGCCGCGCTACACCGCGTCGAGTGCACTGACACAAAACACACCGTTTTTCTCTTGCTGGGATGAAAAACAAAGTGCGCAGGCCGCCAAAAAAAACGTAAACCACAAAACGCAAAAAAACGATACTAAAAAGTTATAAAACTTATAACACAACTTAGCCACCCCTCAACATAAGTTCATGTTAAGTTAGTTTATAAGTTCATAAGTGCCAGGCGTCCCTTCAGTATGATCCAGGCCTTCGTGCAAAGTGCATCCATTCCATGGGCGACTTTCTCGCTTCACACTGTTGACAATTGGTTGGCAGAGCACCTCCCACGACCGTGCACACGAGACGCAGGAGCTCTTACAGCCTTGCCGTTCCCAAGACGGCGCTTGGAGTTAGCAGTGTAAGTTCCAAAGGGAACTGTGGACCTAGCTACCAGTGCTACGCTCCCCCAAACGAGCTTGCACGCAGTCAGAAAACGTGGAAAACGTGGTGGTTTCGAACATTTTTCATTTTCCATCATATATGGGATAACCCTTCCCATTGACTTTCATATTTTTCAAGATGGTTAAAACCACCAACCAGTAATCACGATTAACTAACCATTACTAGTCATGATCACATCATGAGCCCCATCTCTTTGTGTTGATCGCTTCAGGTCTTCCCTCACGGCCCGCCAGCGCCCATGCCATCCTCGGCACACCGGCCTCAGCGCTGAACACGGCGCCTCGATGGCAACAGAATGGCTGGGTGGGTCCCTGGTGGACATGGGAGTTTGCAACCATACTTAATCATATGGCTGGTTGGTGGTTTGGAACCATGAAATTTTATGACTCTCCATATATTGGGAATAATATTCCTAACTGACTTTCATATTTTTTCACACGGGTTGAAACCACCAACCAGATGGGCATTTCCATAAATGGCGAGCCCCAAAATGGTTAGTTTTATAATGGAAAATCCTATTAACATTGATGATTTGGGGATACCCCTATTTTAGGAAACCCCCATATAATAAGTCAGGGATCTGGATGAAATGCATGGGGAGTATAATATATGTACATATATCTTCATATATCATATATTTAAAATGGGAATTAAATGGGAATTGAATGGGATTTACCATGTAAGACCATACAAGACCATATAAGACCATATATATGTATATATATACATACATACATACATACACGTGCAACGCCTGGGCTTCTCCCCAGCGTTGCAGCGTAGAGGGTTCCCATTCCCAATCAAATGTTGCTGCAACTTTACATTTAATTGGGAAGATCAACAAAGGTATTAGGGAATACTAGAATCCCACCCCCCCTTTTAAACTCTACATTGAATTGGGAAGATCAACAATGATGATGATGATGATGATGATGATCATGATGATGATCATGATGATGATCATGATGATGATGCGTTGCCTATCGTCGTTGCGGTTCGGGGCAAAGCCCAGGCATTTGCCATATATATTTCTGGGACGTGGAAATGGGGATCTAACCATGGTTCAACCCTCGGGAAGTGGAGATTTACTGTAACATGATTTACATTGAAAATCCCGCGAAAACTAAATGGAGCTTTACAGCTCATCACTGCAATGGGAATATAATTGATACAACTCACCAGCACTAATTATGCTTTGGGCCTGGTACCTGAAAACTCAGGCCTGAGCCACCGACAAGAAAGGTTACAAGAATTTATGTATTGACAATCAAAGCATTTGGGGTTAGGCCGATTAGACCAACACATCCTACTGTAGGAATAGCTAGGTTGTAACTAATTATTGAACTGCAACCAGATGGAGAAGCCAACAACAACAAATTATGTCCAATTTGAAAACTTAGAGGTGCAAACCAAACAACTTGGACGTTGGATCAATAGCTGTCGATTCTGGGATCACTTCGCTGCAGCACCACATTTGTTTGAAAGAAACGTGTCACCGTTTTCATTCTTGATAGGTTGGATCATGTTGCATCAAGGAATATTTGAATATATTTTAAACATGACAACTGGAGTCACTACAGATTTGAAGATATCGCAACCCCCAAAGAGATAGAACAGTGATTTCCCAGGGGTTTACTAAACTACAATGTTTCCTGAATGTTTTGATTCTGCTTCCCATGAAACAATGGCTGACGTGTCGAAGCCGAGGCGTTTGAACTCTTGGACCAAGGCGAATGTGTGGAACCCACCATTTTTGCTGTTTGCCCCAAGACCCAAAGATTTCTGGATATTTCTGGTTTGGGGATGATTCATTGCATTTTGTGTGCCACATTGATGTACTTTCCCTCTGAGGGCCAGTGTGTGACAGTTCTGGTTTCTTCTAATCACAAGCACTCGAACGGGTGGCAGCTGACCAGGAAGGACTGGCGTTACCTATTCCAAAGTTCAAGGACCGCCATGATGGAGTCGGAAGAGCTATCCCTACTACATGAACAAACTATGTATCGATTTATTAGTTGTGTTGTTCATGTATTGATTAGTTTACATTTATATATTCAACTCTTAGCATGTACTGTAGAATTCATCTAGTGTTGGTGTTGTTGTTGTTGTTGTTGTTGTTGTTGTTGTTGTTGTTGTTGTT
Source organism: Cladocopium goreaui (assembly GCA_947184155.2). Lineage (NCBI taxonomy): Eukaryota > Dinophyceae > Suessiales > Symbiodiniaceae > Cladocopium > Cladocopium goreaui. Next base: position 15,615 of record CAMXCT020002909.1, on the reverse strand, counting down.
GTTTCCATGATAGATTCATGCAAACAACATAGCTCCCATATCCCAAGCTTCCCAAATGAACCAACAACTGATGGAGCGCTTTCGCAGGACTGTTAGCACCCCCATCACAAAAGGACTCAGTTTGGATCTCAGCGGAGCACAGATTCAACATGGTTCATGGCTGAAGATTTCACTTCCCCAAAGAACGAAGACTGATTTCGGGGAAATGGGAACTTTAGATTCCTTAAAACTTGATGTTCTTTTTGGATCTTTTTGGCATAACATGGCATAACCATCGGTTTTGTGGCTTTGGTGTGGCTTTGGGTGAAGCAGACCTGAATGTGGAAAAGCGTCGACACATCACCATTTGACAAATACGAGCTTCATGTTTTTGTTGGGCATACATTTGGAGGTTTCTTCAAATGGGGGACAACCAACTCACCATAAGACTAAGTAAACTGGTCATCCATGACGACTGGATGATAACTGGCCCATTTGTTTTTAAGGAAACCTCCATATTTTAGCAACTTAAACAGGCACCAATGTTTTCTTTACATCCAGCTGGACTTTTGACACAAATCCCGCTGGGAGCTCCCTACGTCCAGGTTTTGCCTCGGCGTTCGGATCGCGCTGGTGACGACCCGCAAAGACGGGCGGAGATTGGAGATGAAGATATCCATGACTTCATCCCATGGTTTACTATGAAATATATACATATATGTTGTTTGTTTATATTTGTTTTTTGGTTTTATGATGCATTGTTCCTACGGTGAATCCAATTGCAAGGTTGAGAAACAATGTCTTACCAAAGTTCTTTCTTTTCCACAATAAACCAATAAACCAATAGGACATGTTGGTGCTTTATCAATTGGGACTTCATAGACCACACTTCATTCTTTTAGCAACCCCAAAAAAGTAGAAAAACACATCATATCACCGCTATTTCAGTAGGGTGTTGCTTGTCAATCCTTTTGGGGGTTGCCATAATTGAAGAACTTCCCCAGTCGTGTTGTCTTCCAGGTACCAACTCTGGTTGTGTTCTGGGTGCCTTGCGTTCACAACCGCGAAATCCGAGGCAGGGGGAAGCCGTGAGAGTTGAGGTCAGAGCCGGAAATAGATAGAAACCCGGTTGGACTGCCAGAATCCGCAATTTCAATGGATTGGATTAAGGGAAATTTTACAGGAAAGCCCCATATTTAATGGGAAAATCTATGGTTTCCTGTAAATTTTCCCTTAAACCAATCCATTGACAATTTTTCGATCTGAAACCACCCCAGATTTTTGTAAAACCAAACATGATGTCAGGTCGCGATCATTTTTGAATCTGCACCAGAATGCCCATGACTCACCAATCAATCCAAAAGTGTGTTGGATCTCAGCGTAGAAATCGAATTTTGAGCAAGTGGCAATGTACCAGTGGCACCCAGTGGCAAACCCAAGAGAACACAGAAAACCATCCCAAATTTCACCAGAAATGGGGCGTGTAAAATTTTTAACACCATTTGAAGCTTGGGGAGGCTGTATTGTAAAATGTCACGCAGCCATCGCCAGGCAGAAGGTTGCTTTGCTGGGGGGACACTGTGCCAACAGTGGAGCTGTTGTTCAACCACCCTTGGGTGCAACTATGGGTCTGCTTGGCTGGGATTGGTATGGATGGGACTGCGGGATGTCCGACAGTACTGGATAGGGATGGCCACGGGTCAAGCTGTCCCACAGTAAACTTAAAAAAAACTATTTCGAAGCCATGGTCCATAGAAATAGATGATGTCAATGTCCCTGTTCAAAATGGTGATTTACGGTTATATATTAGTTTACCTGAGGGTATATACATACCTGTTTGTCGTTTAGGATCATATTGTTTGTCTATGTGAAACCTGGTTGTTTATCGCTCACATTGAGTGAGTCTTTGTTCTGTCCATATCCTATACTTCCATGTTTGAATGTATATATGAATATGTGCATTTTGTAAAAGAGATGCATTTCATGTAATACAAATAAACTTAGACTCCAGATACATGTACAGTGATTATATATATATACACATGCATGGATGTGTGTCATGTACATACACAATCCACAGAATTAGGTACTGTAGATCATAGCCCACATATATATATATATATGTATGTGTATATATATATATATATATGTATCCATAGAATTAGGTATATCATACACACATTTGTATAATTATGTATACACATCCATAAATGTATGATAATTATACATACTGCATATCAAACAGCCTTCAGGTCATGGCCTTCTTCCAAGCAGTGAAGCCAACCTGCGCGAAGCCGCCAAGAAGGCCTGGCTCACTGCGATTCAGGTTAGTGAAATATACTACTATATACTATTATATCCTATTATATACTATTATATCCTATTATATACTATTATATCCTATTATATCCTATTATATACTATTATATACTATTGTTTTATACATAATGACACAATCTTCTATGTTTCTATGTACATGATATACTTACACATACACAGTAATGTCTGATTTTATCGTTGTATACATATTGTGCAGGCTTCACACAAGATGATTGCTTTGTAAAGGGGGAACAGATCACACGACTTGAAATTTTGGCTGCAGGGAATTTTCAAATAAGAAATCACCAATAGAACATGACCCAGAGAAGAACAGATTCCGGATTTGTTTTAGGTTTTGGTTTCACAGGGACATTTTTGTAGGACTGCTCCATGTTTTTAGATAGTGATAGCTACCATGGTTTCCTGCCACATGCTGCTAGCGTAAAAAGGAAATGTCACTTGACAAAACAAGAGATGAGGAGACAACACAGTAGAGGTGGTAAGAGAACCAAACAAGCATTAAGATACCACCAAAAGCATGGGAATCCATACCCTTACCAAAAAACGGAAAACTTAACAGATGTTAACAGATGGGGGTATTCAAGAATTGTGCACTGCAACGATGGTTAGGATTCAGGGAAACAGCCCATTCAATCACCCCTTTTTTGTGCCCCAGATTCGTGAAGTATTCGAAAAATCAGCAAGATTCATGGAGATACCCTCATCATCATGAAAACAATATTCATCATCATGATGATCATCATCTGGTAATTTAACGTAGCTATTGAAAATGGCCATAGAAATAGTGGATTTACCTATTGAAAATGGTGATTTTCCATAGTTATGTTAGTTTACCAGAGGGCATCATCTAATTCATGATACTTCAGTAAACACAAGATCCGAAAACTGCAGCGTTTCACGAATCGGATTTTGTGGATAATCCCGACAATTATTATCTCAAATCCCTTGGATCCAGACGTACTGGAGATACCCGCAGCGGTTATGACATTCACAGTTTGCCATGGTATAGATGGCCTATAAAAATAGATGGTTTACCGTTCTTAAAAATGGTGGATCTTTCCATGGCAAACTGTGAATGTCATAAGCAGATGGTAATTCTAAAATAGTGGATGAAATCTGACGAAGATTCGTGAACATTGTAGGAAATCAGCGCAGCGGCGAAGCCCCGCAGCGAAGCCTAGGGCGAGTTCTACTATCCGGCCACTCCTTCGAGGGTCGGGCAGCGAGCTGTACCAAGAGGGTGCTGGTTGATGGTTGGTGGATGATTTTAAAGGTTGAAAAGGGTTTTTATATGGGTGTTATTGATGTTTTATGATGTCTTATGATTTTTTTAATGATGTCTTATGATTTTTTTTGAGTTTTTATGATGTTTTATGATGTTTTATGGGGGTTCACCATGACTACTTGATGAATGTTGATTGGTGATTCGTTCGGGGATTATACTCACCAATATTTCATGGGGAATATCAGAATCCGTGAACGTGGAATCCCGTTCTACAAGCAATCAGTTTTTCAAGGGACACGATTTTGGGGTTTTGAACACTTCTCACTTGAAAAGCTTTGACGTAGGGTAGTTTGTACTTCAATTTTTTGCCATCAATGGCGATAGAAACTCACCAGCATTTTAAAAATGCAGGTTACCTAAGATAAGCTCTGATTTGGTTGACAATGATTAAAGCATATTGAACGCATAAACGAGAAACATATACCCCAAGAATCGCAAGAATTCTGTTTTGCATATTCCCTGGAATTGGATGAAGGAAACACAAATTAAAAAGAAGGAAAACCCACTGAATCTACTAGAATAAAATCCAAATCGAAAAATTGGATGAATATAAAATCTGCAGTTTGAAAACCCCTTAAACATGTTCCGTTCAACCCGGACGTTGTTCCACACTTACAATCATCATTGTCACCGTCATCATCATCATCATCATCATGATCATCATCATCATGATCACGATCATGGTCTCACTTACAATCATCTTTATCATCATCATCATCATCATCATCATGATCTCATCATCATGATCATAATGATCACCAGTGTCAACTCATGTGGAATGGGGTAACACCATCAACTTATATGTCTTATATGCATAAGGGAGCATAAATCCGCCACCCCCTATGACAAATATGTTGAATGGGTTAATCACATCCACTCATCTTCATAAGGGATCAGCAATCCACCACACCCTATAACAAATATGTTAAATGGAATAATCACACCCACTTGCCTTCATAAGATATCAACATCCGCCACCCCCTTCTGACAACTATGTTGGATAAGGAATAACAACAACTTATCTTCATAAAGGGGCCAAAAATCCACCACCACCTCCGACGAATATGTTAAATGAGGTAATCACATCAACTTATCTTCATAAGGGATCAACAGATCCACCACTCCCTCTGACAAATATGTTGAATAAGGAACAACATCAACTTATCTTCATAAGTGATCAACAAATCCTCCACCACCCCCTTTGACAAATATGCTGAATCTGATGATAGCATCAACATATCTTCATAAGGGATCAACAACACTTCCATCACCTGTGGCAAATATGCTGAATCTGATAGTAGCATCAACTTTTTTCATCAGGGATGACGATGATGATGGTGATGATGATGATGATGATGATGATGATATGATGATGATGATGATGATGATGATGATGATGGTGACTATGATGATGATGGTGATGACGATGATGATGGTGATGATGATGGTGATGATGATGATGATCATGGATCACATATACATCTACATATTGAAAGTCCACCCACATGGCATGTCAAAAATACGCAACCTTTCCGCAATTCCGGCGCGGAGCCACGTCAGGGTTGCACGGAACCTTTATCCAACAAAAACATGGCAAACCCCATGGATTTCCCCTTAACAGGCTGAGAGGCCACGAGCGAGCCGGGAAGCTGAGATCTGGGGTTGATAACGGTTGTTTAATGGGTAAAGTAAATAACCTTAAGCTATACGAATACTGGTTGACTTAATGGGTTAATGATTGTTAATGATGGTTAATCATGGTTGATAATGGTGGATTGGATAAGGGAAAACCATGCAGCATTGCCAGTAAATTGGATGTTGCGTCCCCCATCTCAAGAAACGGTCACATGTTCTTTTGTTTGTTCGGATTAAGCCAGTCAGACATGGATACAGATGAGATCATATGAGGGTGTCTTTCAACTCGCAAGCAATTAAATCCACACTCCATGGGGAGTTTGACAGAAAATGATGAAGGTTTAACATGATTTGTATGATCGTGATTCTAGCAGCATGAGATTTGACCGATATTCAAGGATCGCCGAACTCACAATGTGTTTGCTCTGAATTACAACTGAAAATCACTTGGCAACTACCTATTTTTAGTGATTCAAACCATTCACTGTAATCCATGGTGTTGGTGCCCCAAGTCTATTCCTACCCACTAGCCCATCGTGGAGATAGTTCACCAGGAGCCACTGCCGGAACTGCCGGAGATGTTGATCTGAACAAATATTCGCTAGCCCAGAAGATGTTGAATCAGTTGAATCAATTTTTTCCCGACATTTTCGGGCCATAACTGGGCTGGTGAAACGGTGAAACCACCATTTTCGGACACGGCCATTGGGCCACAACTGATCCTTGAGGTAGTGCCAGCTTGAGCAGGACTCGATCACACGCTGCAGACTCAGAGGGAGACTGCCCTGCAAGTTGGAATACTTAAACTTGCAGTTCTTTGGGTATGTTTGGGTATGCTTGGTTTTTGACCAATTTTACGAATAAAATAACATACATATTAAATATGAAAATTACATACGCATATGATTTTGAAATATTTTGAATATGATTACGAGTCTGAAGAAGAATATGAACATGATCATGATCATGATCATCATGATGATGATGATGATGATGATGACGATGATGATGATGATGATGATGATGACGATGATGACGATGATGAACCATCACCAGGTAGGATCCCTTCAGTTTTCTGAGTTCAACAGTTCTCTTTTTGTTGATGGTTCAAATCTTCACCCAGCGTTTGTGACGTTGGTTACATTCCCATAGCTGCAACTCGGAGATTGCAAAATGTCATCCAAGAGTTAGACTAGATTGTTTTCCCATCAAGATTGAAGTGCCACATATGGCCCAAAAGGATCCCCTGATGGCTGTCTAGAGTCTAATGGTGACGGTTTCTGAACTTTGGAAGGTCTTGGAGCGCCCAAAGTCCACAAAGACGGCCTGGAGGTAGCTGGAGGTAGGGCGGGCATCTGAAAATCGCCCAGAAGATCCTCTCCAAACGGAGAGAGTTTGCTCGCAGGGTCAACCATGCCCAGCGACGAAAAAGTGCGGCGCTGGATCTTTCGATTTTTGTCAGAGATCAGACGTGTTCCGAACGCGGACTCAGATACTCCTTAGACCGTATTAACCGTATGATGATATTTTTTTGTGCAGCTAAAAACAGGTTTTTGGGTTTTTTTTGGGATTTTTTGGGCTTTTTTGCCTCAGCCCCATTCAGAATTTCGACCAAACATTGGGTCCCGTGAGTCCCGTGCGTCTGGAAACACTTCGATGCACCTGTTGCTTCCGGCGAGTTGCAAAACGCCCCGCCCGGGAATAGCCCGGTCCCATCGCAGATTGCCCCATGGTCCACCTAGGCGGGACTGCCATGTTGAGGAAGCCAGCTGGGCCCAAAAAACCTGGTGTTTGATGATTAAACTTGAATATGTTTGAATATATTTGAAAGATGGGCAAACATTGGGATGTATAGTTGAATATGATTGATAATGACGGTTGATATGATTAAATGATACTAAATTAGTGGGGTTATGGATGGTTATCGTTATTGGTTCACTGGGAATTCCCATACGATCATCCACTTTGTTCATGGCTATCAATGCTATCAATGCTATCAACCAACCAAAAAGCATTGCTGCCCCTTAACCTGTGCTCGACTCACAGGTTATGGTGCCTTTGCACCGCATGCGATACTGGCAGACTTGCTGAAGCAAGAACGCAATGGTCAGGCGCCGTTGTCAATTGCTTCAGCAGTGCCACTAGGCAAAGAGTTCTGGGTCAATACTCAACAAGCTAAATCACCATCCCATAATAGTCTAGTCTCAGGGTCTGGAATATTCTGGAAACATGTTTTGTGGATGCGATTTGTTTATATGTGTTTTGTTGTTGCCGCTACTGCTAGTGTTGTTTTGCGGTAAATGTTGTGACGTGACCCCCCGAAATGCGGGTCAAGATTGACTTTGCAGCCCCCTTTTTCCTTTCCTCATCGGTTGTCTCGCACCTTTACGAGTCTGCCTAAAGATGAACAAGTTCTATCATCAATTCAATATACCCTCTGGTTATTTAACATAGCCATGGAAAATGGCCCCTTTATAGATGGTTTACCTATTAAAAACGGTGATTTTCAATGGCAAACTGTTAGTCATAACCAGAGGGTAATTTACAAAGTAACCCTATCACGCCATTTTTTTCTATCCAATACATTTCACTGGGTGGCGATAGGCGGAAGGGATCAATCACCAAATCGTAGGCAACGGCGATTGAAACGAATCTGGCATTGGCGGTCTCTCGCCGAAAACTGGAAGGGGACTTGGGACGGCCATTGGGACGCGGACCTAGGACCTAGGACTTGACAGTTTTCAGAATTCAAGGATTGAACATGATTGAAGCCACAGCGATCATGATTTGTGTTGCCGAAAATTTGGCAAACTTATTTCGTATTAATCCAAACAAAAGTCGCCCCCAAGATGTGGTGTCAGTGACAGGCTATTTGGGAAAATCAACGTCTGTTGGTCAGCCTCTTTGAATTACATGCCAAGGTGAAGTGACCCTCAGCACTAGGATTGGCTCGGAAATAGAGGATATAACTGATATAACCTTCACAAAAAGCAGAGATGTTCAGTGTGTGTGGTTGATTGTGGTGACCCAACTCGAAGTTTGAAAGCCAAAGAATGGTCCCCAATAATATAAGACGGCCATCTTGCAATTCGAAATCATGCGAAAATCGATGGTAAATGCAGGCTAGGAACCTTCACTCTCCTAGCACTCACGAGATCGCAACCGCAAAAAAAATCGGCAGAGGTTTGCTCCCTAGCGGACGCGCCAATGACAGCGGGACGGCTGTCCACTTGCTCCAAGGTGCATAAAATCAACAGGACTCCCTGGAAAATTTGAGGGTCAAAACCATGGGTCTCCTGTCAATTGTCCCATCCATTTGTTGAGATTAGATGATCTTCATTGGTAATTGGGAAGTCCTAAATGTCAAGAAAATCCAACATTGGTTAATTCTTAGATCCAATTGTGGACGGTGAATGGAGTTGACATCCACCCACATGGAAAAACATGTCAACAAAACCATCAGCGCGTTTGATTCAGAGGAGACATCAATTAATTCTAAAAAAAAGTCTGGATCATACCACTCAGTCATAACTCATAACTAAGTTATCACCTATGGCTTGTGGTCCTGTGGTGTATGTTCAAAACTAGTAAGCCCAACAGTATCCCAGGAAAGTGTTCGTTTCAGCGATCACACTGATTGATTGGTCCATTGGACCCCCCAATGATCCCGAATGATCAGATCCAGCATCAAAAAAAAGGCTTTCGGAGGGGTCTTCATGATTAGGGTGTCAGGGTGTTGAAAACAGGGAGAGTTAATTAAATATGACAGTTGTTAGGCAGGGATTTAACAAATCGTAGATTACCTGCATTTTGGAGTGAACTACCATGCGCCAGCCAAAAACAGGAGGGTGACTGAGCAATGTACCATGAATGCAAACAGAGTATAACTACCCTGGTCCATGCATAGAAAAACTAATTCCCAGCATTGAACCAGATTTGTTTGGCCTTCATATAGCTGGATAAGTTGCAATGGTAATCTTATAATTCTCCAGTGACAAACTGGGGCTCCGCTGCAAACTGCTACGAGGCTTTGAGGGGTGCCATTGGAAAATTGATCCACGAATTGCAACGTGAGCGTCTCTATGTGGTTGGAGGCCCTATGAAATCACTGGGAGCAGGGCCCAGTGGAAGTTGAGACCATGACCTGTTGAGGGCCAAGGGCCAAAGACTCTATGAACTGATGTGACCCAGCTGTAGTGTGGGTGTCGTAGGATTTGGAAAAGGAGAAACCAACCAGTGCAGACTTGATGTTTGGAGGTGGCTTGAGGTTGGTGTCTTCGTGTCTTTTGTGGGTGAATTAGCCATGAGACAGTTTATTTGTAAGATTTTGTAAGCGTTCAAAAGAGGCCAAATTCCAAGAAGACTGACCTTCAATCTATGGCTATGAGTCAAAATCTCAGACTGCAGATGTTGATCCATTAGTTTTAACGTGTTTTAACCCATTCCATTCTTGGGATTTCTTGGGTTCCCCTCAGCATGACCCATCCCATCCAAATATTTTTTTGGGGGGAGGTTCCATAAATGGGGTATACCCCAGCAGGCCGGCCGGTTTATTTCACGGAAAATCCGAAAAAAAACCATGGACAATCCGCTAAATCATCCATTTTAATAGCATTTTAATAGCATTTTCCCTTCAAAACCATCCAGCGAGCTTGGGGTACCCCCATGACAAAACGGAAACCTCCAGACTCCAGACCCCAGCCACGGATCCACGGCGCCAGGTTTGGATGATACTTTTGCACCGCTGTCTGCGGTGGAGCGCTTTGATCCTCTTGATGGTTCCTGGGAGAAGCTGCCAGCGCCTCAGCTGGGGAGAATTGATGATAATTGGACCCCCTGAAAACTGGGCCAAAAAAAATGTGCGCTCTTATGGCTGAACTTATCCAGTCAGTGAATCATTAAAGTTTAACTTATGCAGATAAGTTTGATTTGGCAGAGTGATTCAATTTTGGATGCTTCAAGAGGAGTGGTTCGCATGGACGCTGCGACGCACCGCAACATGCCAATCTGATCTAGCCCTGAAATTCAGGCCTCCCATCAATACAGCAAGACACGGCGCTTGCGCGGCAGCATTTGCCGGATATCTTTACGTGCCGGGTTCTTAGTTCGCCCGGATGTGGGGGGTTCCATAAATGGGGTACCCAAGACCCAATAATAGCTGCATAGATTGGATAGTTTATTTTATGGAAAATAACCTAAATGGATGATAACTGGGGGTATCCCCATTTCAGGAAACCTCCATATGTATCCATATGTTATCATATATGTTTTATTTTAGCAGTTTACAGACCCTTGAGAACCACCCCATCATCCACCTCGATATGTGTATGACGACGATCTCGCTGTACTGTACCTCACAACTGCTGAATAACCATTGGCTCGAAACAGCAATTATCTATATAGATCCGTGATATTACATGATGACTTGTGTAGATTTCATCCATTTAAAACATTGTATATATAAACATATAATTATAAATATAGTAAACCATCGAGATATTCCCACTAGAAAGCCAAAAACATCTCCCAACTGGGGCGTCTCAGGATTGGAGGTGAAGTTTCAGGAGTTGCATTGCGAGACGTTCAGCGTTTTTGCCCTCGTGGTTCTCAGACATGGGACAGGGCCCCGGGGCACGCGTGATGGTTGGGCGGCGCGGTTCGCTTGGGGTGGCAAACAGTTGGTGGAACAGTTCTGAATTGTCATCCTGGAACAGTTCGGATGCATTTGTTTGTTCTTTTCGAGATGTGTCAAAATTTGGGTATGGCTCAGTATGGCTCTCAAGAATGGATGGTCAGTCCCCCAAAAATATCGTTTTTGGTGTTGACGTCAACACCTCATCCCCGGCCCAACAGTTTTTCCCTCAGGGTGAACCTTTTCCGATGGGGAAGCCATGGGTCTTCTGTTTTTTTGACCCGTCACACCAACCTCTACATGCCCACAGACACTTACTGGTTGGTGGTTGGAACATTTGGATTATGTTTCCATAATATTGGGAATTTCATCATCCCAACTGACGAACCCCATCATTTTTCAGAGGGGTTGAATGAAGCACCAAGTAGCTTATCATGGCAGCCTGAGGAGACAATGCCACCGACTTCCATTGGTAGAATCAGGGCTGCGGCAACGGCATGTCAGGCCAACTCAAAAAAGATATCCGGGATGGCTGGGATCAAATTTTGAGTATCACCCAGAGATTTGATACTCAAAATGCGACTGGCACAAGTTGAAGGCAAACTATATATATGATCTACTCTTTACTGGTCAAGTTGTTTGTATTCAATCATGCAAGTTGTGTGTGTGTGTGTTCAGTTGCGACTCACTTCCACATTACTCCCTATAAACAAGTAAGGGTTAAGTGATGGGTGATGGCAATTGAAGTAGGAATTGAGTTTCAACAACAGCCCTTTTAGATGCGCTCCGCTCCTGATTGCACTGAGAATGCTGCACCCGGACCCGCACTATTATGGTAAACCAGTGTTTTTTTTTAGGGCACCTAAAAAATGGACCAACAAAGCCACATGGTAATTTTGGAGACTCCAGTAATTTTGGATATGGAAGATCCATCATTTGTAGATCCTTTTTTTGCGGCAAAATTGATGGATTTCCAGTGTTGAAGGAACTTGTTTTCTGGAATCAGCAGCATTTTTTCGTTGCACCCCAGGCACAAAGGCACAAAAAATCTGTCCGTTCCAGGAACAGCTCTACGTCTTGGGCGGGAATGACGGCTTCAGTTCGTTAAGCTCTGCCCTTAGCCTGGTCACGACGTATCCCGATGTTTACATATTGTTTACCATGACCATATCATCCTTTTTACTGGTCCTGCCTCAAACTCGGGAAGTTGTTTTTCTTTTTTCAATGTCATCAAGATATAGTGGTAAAATGTGGTCAACAAAAACAATGTATAGCTCATATAAACTAATTTGAACTCATGTGATTCCCTTAGGAAAACAATGGAAAACATATTGGATTTGTATGGAGGGGATTCCCTTGACCTATTCACATCCACGGGATCAACTTGGCCGATTTGGATCAGGATCTGTGGAGCGGTTTGATCCCAGCACGGGCCGATGGCAGGCGCGGCCCGCGCGGCAAGCTGAAAGTCTCAGGGTATCTGCAGGATGAAGTGGATGATTGATCATATTCCCCAGTAAAAATGGCTATTTCAATGGTAAATCTCTGGTAAAGATACAACAACTGCTTGGTGGTTTGGAACATTTTTCCATAATATATATTGGGAATAATCCTTCCCATTGACGAACTCAGATTTTTCGGAGGGGTTGAAACCACCAACCAGTCATAGTCGTTCCGAACGTTCCCATGTTTTTTGAAGATGTAGCCTCCAGTGACATAGACCCTGACAGATAGGGGTTGGAAGACCAGTTTCCCCTAACGAATGGTCATTTTCAGGGTCTATGTTAATTTACCAGAGGGTCAACATCATGAAAAGTACTGTGTGAATGTTCTTTGGTCTCCTTTTTGCAGACACTGCCGCCAGTTGTGTCGATGCCCCGAGAATAGATTGGACAAGAGAAGGCCACACAGAATCATACAGATGTAATGTACGTACGTACATACCTACATACATACATACATACATACATAAATACATACATATATATATATACATATAGACAGATAGATTGATAGATTCTGCAGACTATCCTCCAAATTCCTCGAAATGTGTGGCGAGTTGCAACATGCGCAGGCAGTGGCTGCAATGCAGAAGCCCAGATATGTGATTTTCCCAGCAACTGCAAAATTTTGATAGCTGCGGTTGGGTGCTTGCAAGAGGAGTCTGCGACTTTGGTGTGGGTCAAAGTATCAACACCCCAAGCCACACCTACATTGTTTTTCAAAAGTATGTTTGGGTAAATTATGCACAATGATAAAATGATCTCACACTCTCTGGACAAGCTCACTCGCAATGACTATATATACGGGCAATCATTGATCCCAAATAGGCTGATTTAAGATTTTGCAGAACTTATGTCAGTGGTCAACCCTTTTGCCTAGATTGTTTAATGGCCACAGATTGGGGATAAAGCATGAAAAAAAAACAGTTCCATAAATGAAGAATTACATGTTCATTATATGGGGAAATCATGATAAATCATCATGAATTCATTCAAAAATCCATTAAAGTCAAGTAAACAAACGTACCCTCTGGTTATTTAACATAGCCATGGAAAATGGCCCATTTATAGATGGTTTACCTTTTAAAAATGGTGATTTTCCATGGCGAACTGTTAAATAACCAGATGGTATACTTATAATCCATATCAAAATCCACCGAATTCCTGGATTTCCAAAGATTTTCTAAGGCCTGTTCAGCAGCAGCGCGGGACGATATGATCATTGTCTTTAGTGGCGAGTTGACGGAGGTCCACGATGAAAACCAACACCATTGGATCATTGGGATATTTTTAATTTATCAAAATTCCCAATGGTTCAATGGTTCACTATCCAAATGATATCCCCATTAAAAAAAAGTGGTAAGAATGATTGTTCACTATCATAGATGTACCTGATTGGTGCTTTGGAACAAAATTTGATTTTCCATAGTATATAGGAGAATCCTTCCCATCGACTAATATTTTTCAGAGGGGTTGAAACCACCAACCAGATATGGTTGTGCCCAAAAAGACAACAAATACATCCCTAATATCCTAAGTATAGGTGGTATAAACCATTCCCAAATGGGTGTTGTTTTTATTTGTTCCCCACATTACTGAAATCGTGATCATTCACTTTTCTGTATTTTTGTGGATACTAAGAAGCATGCATGACTTGTAAATGATAATCGTTATGTACTGGTTATAAATGGGTTACATACTGACTGAAAATTGGATGAATCAAGTGGGGATTGCAACTTAAAAATTGGGCATAACATGGTGTAACGGTATAATCCACACCAATTTGATGTGGATATGATATGATGGGATATTAATTACCAACCATATACAGTACTGATATGATATGAGATGGCTTTGTTTCCGAAAATGGCCACTAATGGTAAATGAGTGGCCAAAGATGGCCAAAGCATCGAAGTCGGGGGTCCCCTTTTTGTAAGGAGACAGACTTAAATGAATGGTGGCACGGCATGGGCTCCAAAGAAACTTCAACGGCCTGTTGAACATATATCTGGGTAAATTATAACGACCTCACTGCGACCTTACTGGAACCATGGTCAATAAGGGAAATCATCCCCATATGGCCTTAATTCAGGTTAGTGAAATATTATAATTTACCCATATATATATATATATATTTCAAATTATAGTACCCTGAGAAGAATCAAAAAAATATGGAAAAATCAATTGATATGTCATTACTTTGGTTGAATTTTTACTTTTCTATTTGTTTACATGTCGGGCTGGGAATGCCATGCAGAGATCTTTACATTGTCTCTGCATCCCCTGGCTGTGCATCTGGTCAGACGGGAGCTGCAGCCTCGATGGAGATCTACAATGTGCAGGTGGGATGTGGAACTGGAACGGTCTGAACATGGCAGGATGCATTTGATGGAACACAAAGGACATACAGTATATCAGTATATCGATCCGTATAAGTATAAATTATAGATACGGTATATATATATATATATGTTGATACCTATCATAGCCAAGGGAATATTGATCTATCTATCTATCTACCTATCTAATCTAATCTTACCTTATCTTAGCTTATCTTCTCTCTTATCTATCTATCTATCTATCTGATCTGATCTTATCTTATCTGATCTGATCTGATCTGGCCTGATCTGATCTGATCTATCTATCTAATCTGATCTGATCTAATCTAATCTAATAAAAACCTAATCATCTAATCTATCTAATCTATCTATCTATCTATCTATCTATCTACCTGTCTGTCTATCTATCTATCTATCTATCTATCTATTTATCTATGTACATTTATATATATATATTGTATAACCATTTTGATTGTTGGTGATCTATCTCTTGGTATTGGCAAGATCCCCAAGTTCGATCAAATATTCCTTACAGAGGGACATTTAGCGACACACAAATGGCTGGTCACTTTGAGTGAAAACAACCGCTTTTTGCGGGAAATACTCTCGACATGTGCTGAATTAAAAAGCACTTGATATGAACATTACCTTCACCTGAGATGATTAAAGTGAGCCTTCAAAATTCATGGCTGTGGATTCAACATCCATAGTAATCACCATTTGAAGGACGATGAAAATCCAGCCCCGCATGAGGCTGTGGTTTCCCATTCTGTGCAAGGGTTTTTTGTTCCTTCAAGGTTTTTCCCTGCGTGTCGACAGTCATGTACCCATAAATCTCAGCTACTTTGATGTCATCACTACAGGGGGGGCCCAGGCGGATACGTGGCATTTGTTGCCCGCCTT
>CAMXCT020002908.1:60983-82285 GCA_947184155.2 Cladocopium goreaui | reverse complement strand
CGCTTGTTGTATTTGCTCATGATGTGGCCAGCAACTCCTATCTGGGTCTTGTTGTTGAATGACAACTCCCTGCTCTTCGCTGCCAACGCGTCGCAAATGCTCTTAAAGAGAGTAGCGAGGGCGACATGTTCAACTGAAGACAATGTGGCGATTGAGACAAGTGCCGACATCAGAACCTGCACTTTGACCTCATGAAGTCGACCCTGAAAATAGACCTCGACCGCGTAAATGAGTGCGCGAAGCGTCTGTATAAATTGCACTGGGCATCGTCGAGAAGGACAGTGCTGATTTGCGGTCGAGTCAAGGCCGTCAAGGCTGGCCCGGTCGGTGGAAGTGGAAGGAAGGTGCTGAAGGTGCTTGACACACTGGGCACATGCCCACAAGGCATTGGTGACTTCAAAGTCATTGCAAGTCTTCAGTCCCCGTGCCACCACTTGAATGAGCGCTGCCAACAAGTCCTGTGGGAACACCTGCAAAGGCAAATAAAGGCAAGGTGCCAAACCAAGTCACAAATTAGCCGGCATTTTTATGCATGTTTATGTCTTGTAGGGCTGTAGGGCTGGTCCTTCTGATGTTTCCCAAATGATTTGGGATTATTATTCATGAGTTAAGGATGGGGGACCGAGGAAAAAAGACACTTAGCACCTGCAAAGATGCACTGGACCACGCAATGATCGTGGCGCACTTGGCTGGCATTGAACCATCGTTTGCTGCGATCTCACGCCAAGTTTGCTTCCGAATCGCATCCAGCAAGGCGTTCAGGACCAGCGTGTCATCTTCATCACGAGGCCCACCAAGTCGAGCAATGCGATGCATTGCTGTTGATAAGTTGATAGCATTCATTCCAGGAAGCTGTTTGGCAACCAACTTGAAAATGTCAGGTTTGGTGCACAGATTCGCCGTCACCAACTCATTGTTGAGCCTCATCTGCCTCGTAAGAGTAGCTTTGGAGCTACTGTTCTTGCTGGCACGCGAGCGCCCGTAGTCTCCAGGTGCCTCACTGTTCTTTTCTTTCTCAAAAGCTGCCTCAAGCTTGTTGAGCTTGCCTTCCACATGTTTCTCTGTCGGAACATCGCTGTCAGTTGACAAGGAGCTTGCAACATCTGGCAGATACTCGGAGCTGACTGTCTTTCCCTCAGTCTCACTCTTGGGAGCATCGTCGACGAATGACAAACAAGGGCAAGACGAGGTTTTGCGAAACTGTGGGTTGCACAGTTCCACTGGCATGAACTCCAGGAAGGTGTTCTTCACCGAGATGTTATAGAGCGGAAGCATGCATCTCAAATCTCACATGCACCCCACTCCCCGCTGAATTTTCGTTTGAACCACCGTGCTAGCCAGCACCAAAACCATCACACCCATCCTGCACCTGTTCTTGCACAGACTGGGTCCAAACGTATCTAAATCCCTGTTCAATGTGCATTCACATGTGCCAGCAGTGGTTTGCTCATGGAAAAGGCAACTGCAAATGCAAATCTGCTCAAATGAAAATAAAGCATGTTTGTTCAAGGAAACGGATCTTTACAATCGTGGACCTAGAATGTCTTGGTAGAGTTTGCTTTCTGGGAGGGTCTTTGCAGGAAGCTGGAAAGAAGGAACAGGGAAGGTTTCAGAGGCTGTTGGGATGCGGGACTTTTACGACATCGTCGACATCATTGCAACTTTGTCCAGCACAGCCACCAACCCACCCTCGCTAGAACCCTTGGAACTGGCCCAAAACCTTGCCGGAACCTGCACCGTGAGAGTCTACACTCTACAGATGCTGCCTTTGGGAAGCACACCAACTGACATTCTTCATGGGGATTCCAGGAAAAAAAACGACATTGTGCTGTTTGCCACAGTTGTGCTACTTGCCGTTGTGCATCGCCGACATAAGGATCATTAGAACAGCCACACGCCAACCATTCCTGGTGTTCCAAACGACGAAAGTGCTGTCGGAAGTTGCTGGCAAATTCTGACGCTTGCCCTACCGTGTAGCTCTCCTTGCAGAACATTTGACAAACTGCAAAGTCAAAGCAAAAAAACACGTTGCTCCACCTCTGAGTCTTAGCACCATCTGGAACGACAATACTGCCACCAGTCGCAGCCTCAGGGTTCAAAAAGCGAAAGTGCAGATGTGAGGCTGGTTGCAAATCGCTGCAAAGAAAGAGGATCAATGACTATCACTTGCATGGGAATTTAAGTCCTAAGTCCGGCGCAGTGCCAAACCTCAGTGAACCCGTAGCATTCTCAACTGAGTGAGCTTGAAATAGTAAAGTTGTAAGCGAGGCGCGTGTCCGCAGTGTTACTTTTGCCTAGCTGGTCAAACCATTGGAAAAGTCAAGTTTTGAGTAAAACCACACTGCTTCGAACGCAATCAAGGACGACGGAAGCAGCAGAAGTCATATGAGTTCTATATGTTTTCTATGTGTTCGATTGTTTTCTGATGTTTTCTTCTGAAAAGAAATGGAACTTGGTCGACAAGTCTTGGTGTACCGTCTGGCCTTTCACGGTGGGTCTCCATCCCGGAGGAGGGGCTCCAGCCCCACGCGCCATACGCAGTCTGAGAGAAGCCACGTATGCCACGTTGGATTGGATTTATTAATACTTCTTCCCCACATGTCACAACATCAACGTATCAATTGCGTTTTGAATTTGTATCGAACTGTACCGTTGCAAAACCTGCGCTCAGCCACTTCAAGTGTCCTTGGACAAACAGCGAGTCCTATGTGGATGTTGCATGATGCTGCATTTCCATGCATTTCCAAACTTTATGCTGCAGGTGGCGGAAAAGTGTCAAAGTACTGTCTTGTTGAGATATGTGGGTTGCTGCTTTCGCGCGCTCGCAGCAGCCACTAGTGCCACTAGAGCAATCCATCCACTGTATGCCTTGAAACGATTTTGGGTCAGCGGAATGGCACGACCATGCAGGCCCATCATTTAAGGCTCAGTTTGTATTGGCATCGATTTCATCTGATGCCGGCATGGCACTCTCCCAACATTAAACCTTCCTCAAAATTCACCCATTACCACGATTGAAGCATTGGTTTTGTCATGTTTTGTCTGGCAGCTCTGCTTCACGCGTTTTGCTTCACTCAGCCGCTTCCTGACAAATTTGAAAAACCACCCACGAAAAGCACTGGATTTCGCCAGAGTTCAGCAAGATCGTGTGCATGGGAAGTGTTTTGCTATGTTTTACTTGCAAGACATGATACGAAGTATAATGATGTATCTATGCATCGCTATGCATCGTTTTGCATCGTCATGCATCGCTATGCATCCCTATGCCTCTATAGGTTTTCTATATCAAATCTGCATCTCACAAAATGAGCAGCACCTCCTCGCCCTCAGCACCTTCCTCGTTTTCGTCATCTTGCACCTCGCGAGTCAACATGTAAGCTGTTGTCAGCTGCTGTCAGCTAAACCAGAAAAACCATTGGGGTTCAGAATGTATCAGAATGTTGTGTTCGCCGTTCGCCATAGCTTCCAGCTGACTGTGAAGTCCAATGTTAGATATTTCTAATCGAAGGAAGTTTAGAAGTCAAACTTCTGACAAGATGGAAAGCAGAGGTGGGAAGAGTCAGAGAAGAGAAGAGAAGAGAAGAAGATCAGAGAAGAGAAAGAGTCAAAAGAAAGAAGCTGCAGATGAGCGAAAAGGTATATAGAGAAGTCGCGAAACATTGTGTTATTCCAATGTTTTGTGGTTCCAGACGGTCGAAGAGTAGGCTCGCTAAAGCGACTCCTCCTACTCCTACTACCCCTCCTACTCCGACTCCTACTCCTACCTCTACTCCTACTCCTACTCTCACCCCTACTACTAGTGCTACTAGTGCTACTAGTGCTACTAGTGCTAATAGTGCTACTACTGCTACTACTGCTACTACTGCTACTACTACTACTACTACTACTACTACTACTACTAGAACTACTACTACTAGAACTACTACTACTAGAACTACTACTACTACTACTACTACTACTACTACTACTACTAGAACTACTACTACTAGGACTACTACTACTACTGCTACTGCTACTGCTACTGCTACTGCTACTACTACTACTACTCCTGCTACTACTACTACTACTACTACTTTTACTAATATTAATACTAATAATGATACTCTTACTGCTGCTACTGCTACTGCTACTGCTACTGCTACTACTACTACTACTACTACTACTATTACTAGCTGCTGCTGCTGCTGCTACTGCTACTGCTACTGCTACTGCTACTGCTACTACTACTACTACTACTACTACTACTCCTCCTGCTACTACTACTACTACTACTACTATTTACTATTTACTATTTACTACTATTTACTACGATTTACTACTATTTACTACTATTTACTACTATTTACTACTATTTACTACTATTTACTACTATTTACTACTATTTACTACTAAATACTACTATTTACTACTAAATACTACTAAATACTACTATTTACTACTATTTACTACTATTTACTACTAAATACTACTATTTACTACTAAATACTACTAAATACTACTATTTACTACTATTTACTACTACTACACTAAATCCTTACTGATACTAACTAGTACACTTGTAGCGCGCGGATCTACTCTGGAATGACTAGTGAGGGCTAAATACCAGCTACTTATACGAGTGATAAGCTGTGAAGACTCGATTGGACACGACCTAGAAATCACTAATCGTGGGGAAGAACCCTTGACCCAGCTTCTGGGGAACGAAACTGAGCGATAGAAAGATGGAGTGTGGCCTTTACGCTCGATAGAAGATAGGGGAAATACATACTATGATAGTAGAACTGTACATAATCTTACTACATACATAACGAACCTAATACTACTATTTACTACTATTTACTACTACTACACTACTACTATTTACTACTACTACTACTACCACTACTACTACTACTACTACTACTACTACCACTACCACTACCACTACCACTACCACTACCACTACTACTCCTACGACGACGACGACTACTACTACTGCTACTACTACTACTACTACTACTATTACTATTACTAGCTGCTGCTGCTGCTGCTGCTACTGCTACTGCTACTGCTACTACTACTACTACTACTACTACTACTATATACTACTACTACTACTACTACTACTACTACTACTACTACTACTATTAAATGACCGGATAACCCCACAAATCAACTTCTTCCGATGATCACCAAGCAGATGTGAAAATGAGATGGGAAAGGCAGGAAGGAAAGGAGATGGTGCAAGACAGGTTGGGTGAAAGAGCTGCGTGCGGCAGTGTTGTGTGTGTGTAAGTTTGTGTATGTAAAAGTGTTGTGTGTGAAAGAGTTGTATGTGACAAAGTTGAGTGAGTAAGTTGTGTGTGAGTAAGTGGTGTGTGGACAAGTTGTGTGTGAGCAAGTTGTGTGTGGACAAGTTGTGTGTGAGCAAGTTGTGTGTGAGCAAGTTGTGTGGTGACAAGTTGTGTGTGGAGAAGTTATGTGTGAGTAAGTTGTGTGGTGACAAGTTGTGTGTGGAGAAGTTGTGTGGGAGTAAGTTGTGTGTGGTGACAAGTTGTGTGAGAGTAAGTTGTGTGTGAGGAAGTTGTGTGGTGACAAGTTGAGTGTGGAGAAGCGGTGTGGGAGTAAGTTGTGTGTGGAGAAGTTGTGTGGTGACAAGTTGTGTGTGGACAAGTTGTGTGTGGAGAAGTTGTGTGTGAGTAAGTTGTGTGTGGACAAGTTGTGTGGTGACAAGTTGTGTGTGAGCAAGTTGTGTGTGAGTAAGTTGTGTGTGGACAAGTTGTGTGTGAGCAAGTTGTGTGTGGACAAGTTGTGTGTGTGTGTGAATAATTGTGTGTGTGTGAATAAGTTGCGCGCCACCAGATGCCATAAGTGCCACACCTGCCACGCAAAGTGAAGGTCCATGTCGCCAAGTGCCACGCCTGCCACGCAAAGAGCCGCGGCGCCCACGGCGTCAACTGGGAACCAAGCGCGCCACCAGAGCCAGCCCAGTGCCATAAGTGCCACGCCTGCCACGCAAAGTGCACGTCCATGTCACCACATCCCTTCCCCTATAGAGGGGGAGGGCGGGGGGGACAAAACCAAGCTGTCGAATTCCATTTTTTTTGCTTGGAAACCCTGGGATCCAACCACTCAAATGGAATTGTAAAGTAACATTTCTTAACAAGCCTTGGGCACTGGTTAGAAAATACTTCCGCTTAGCTCCGGAGGAGCTAAGCGCAAGTATGATGACGGCGGCGCAATTTTTGGAGGGATGCCATCCCTACATATGTGCTGCTTCAGTCTGACATGTGCTTAGCTCCTCCGGAGCTAAGCGCAAGTATTTAATTTTCATCTGCTTGCCAAAGACATGGAATGATGAGGAATATTGATCATTGAGAAAGCATGATTGCAAAAATGGAATTTTAAAATGAAATTTCAGTACGACTCCCCCCCCTCAAATTCCATTTTAAAGAGGGTAGGGATGTCACCACGTGCCACGCCTGCCACGCAAAGTGCAAGCCCATGTCACCAAGTGCCATGCCTGCCATGCAAAAAGCCGCGGCGTCCACGGCGTCAACTGGGACCCAAGCGCGCCACCAGAGCCAGCCCAGTGCCATAAGTGCCACGCCTGCCACGCAAAGTGCACGTCCATGTCACCAAGTGCCACGCCTGCGACGCAAAGTGAAGGTCGATGTCACCAAGTGCCACGCCTGCCACGCAAAGTGTGGTGACAAGTTGTGTGTGAGCAAGTTGTGTGTGTGTGTGTGAGTAAGTTGTGTGTGAGCAAGTTGTGTGTGAGTAAGTTGTGTGGTGACAAGTTGTGTGTGAGCAAGTTATGTGTGAGTAAGTTGTGTGGTGACAAGTTGTGTGTGAGTAAGTTGTGTGTAAGTTGTGTTGTGACAGGTTGTGTGTGAGCAAATTATGTGTGAGTAAGTTGTGTGGTGACAAGTTGTGTGTGAGAAAGTTGTGTGGTGACAAGTTGTGTGTGAGCAAGTTGTGTGTGTGTGTGAGTAAGTTGTGTGAGCAAGTCGTGTGGTGACAAGATGTGTGATGACAAGTTGTGTGTGCGCAAGTTGTGTGAGGACAAGTTGGTGAGGACAAGGTGTGTGTGTGTGTGAGCAAGTTGTGTGTGAACAAGTTGTGTGTGGACAAGTTGTGTGTGGACAAGTTGTGTGTGGACAAGTTGTGTGAGGACAAGTTGTGTGTGAGCAAGTTGTGTGAGGACAAGTTGTGTGTGGACAAGTTGTGTGTGGGATAAGTGCGACGCATGCCACGCAAAGTGACGATCGATGTCACCTAGTGCCACGCCTGCCACGCAAAGTGAAGGTGGATGTCACCCAGTGCCACGCCTGCCACGCAAGAGGAAGGTGGACGTCATCAAGTGCCACGCCTGCCACGCGAGACGCCGCGGCGCCCACGGGAACCCGCTGCGCCACCAGTGCCGTAAATGCCACGCCTGCCACGCAAAGTGAAGGTGGATGTCACCCAGTGCCACGCCTGCCACGCAAAACGAAGGTGGATGTCACCAAGTGCCACGCCTGCAACGCGAGACGCCGCGGCGCCCACCGGAACCCGCTGCGCCACCAGAGCCCGCCCAGTGCCGTAAGTGCCACGCCTGACACGCAAAGTGAAGGTGGATGTCACCCAGTGCCACGCCTGCCACGCAAAACGAAGGTGGTCACCAAGTGCCACGCCTGCCACGCGAGACGCCGCGGCGCCCACGGGAACCCGCTGCGCCACCAGAGCCTGTGTGTGTGCAAGTTGTGTGAGGACAAGCTGTGTGAGCACAAGTTGTGTGAGGACAAGTTGTGTGAGGACAAGTTGGTGAGGACAAGGTATGTGTGAGCAAGTTGTGTGTGAACAAAGTGTGTGAGGACAAGTTGTGTGAGGACAAGTTGGTGAGGCCAAGGTGTGTGATGACAAGATGTGTCAGGACAAGTTGTGTGTGAGCAAGTTGTGTGAGGACAAGGTGTGTGTGAGCAAGTTGTGTGTGGAGGAGGCGGCGGGAGGAGGCGGAGGCGGAAGGAGGCGGCGGGATACAGAACCAAAAACAAGAACCCCACACAAAGATGTGGGGGACTACTACTACTGCTGCTGCTGCTGCTACTACTACTACTACTGCTACTACTACTACTACTACTCCTACTCCTACTCCTACTCCTACTCCTACTCCTACTACTACTGCTACTGCTACTGCTACTGCTACTGCTACTGCTACTGCTACTGCTACTGCTACTGCTACTGCTACTGCTACTGCTACTACTGCTACTACTACTACTACTACGACACTAACCTGCTTAACTTCTACTACTACTACTGCTACTACTGCTATTACTGCTACTACTGCTACTGCTAACTGCTACTGCTAACTGCTACTGCTACTGCTACTGCTACTACTACTACTACTACTACTTCTTCTACTACTACTACTACTAGTCCTGCTGCTGCTGCTGCTGCTGCTACTAGTACTACTACTACTACTGCTACTACTACTACTACTACTACTCCTGCTGCTGCTGCTACTACTACTACTACTACTACCAACAAGTACTACACCTACTACTATCACTATCACTACTATCACTACCACTACCACTACCACTCCCACTACCACTCCCACTACTACTACTACTACACTCAATTACACTCAATTACACTACACTACACTACACTACAACTACCACTACCACTCCGACTACCACTACCACTACCACTACCCTATGACCACTACCACTGAACCTACTTACTAACTACTACTACTAGATCTACTACCAACCACCACCCACGACCACCAGACTACCACTACCCCCTACTTCCACCAACGACCACCCTACCACCACTCCCCACCCACTACCACCACTACCACCACTACCACCACTACCCCACGGACCCACCCACTACCACCACGACCACCACGACCACGACCACTACCACTACCACTACCACTACCACTACCACTACCACTACCACTACCACCACCACCACCACTACCACTACCACTACCACTACCACTACCACTACCACTACCACTACCACTACTACTACTACTACTACTACTAGTAGGACTACTAGGACTACTACTACTGCTACAACTACTACAACAACAACTACTACTACTACTACCACTACTACTACTACTGCTACTACTGCTACTACTGCTACTACTGCTACTACTGCTACTACTGCTACTACTGCTACTACTGCTACTAGTTCTACTAGTGCTACTACTGCTACTACTGCTACTACTGCTACTACTGCTACTACTGCTACTGCTGCTACTACTACTACTACTACTACTACTTACTGCTACTACTACTCCTCCCACTACAACTACTAGAGCTACCGCTACAACTACAACATTGCAATTACAACAACATCAACCACAGATGCAGCTTAAACTACACTACGGTGCAACTGCAGCTACAACTACAGCTGCAACACTCCACTGCACTACACTCCACTTCAACACGCTTCACCACCACTACACCACAACCACAACTGCAACTACAACTACAACGAATACTACAGCTACAGCTACAACTACAACATTACAACTACAACTGCATCAACTACAGCTACACTGCACTACAGCTGCAACTGCAACTACAAATAATACTTTGCACTACACTCTACACCACACTACATCCAGCAGTTGTGGTTGAGGTGACCACTGCAACCACTCCAAAAAGCACAACTCCAACCACTTTTCTGTCTATCAATGGATTCGCTTTGGCATCCATGCATCACAACAATTCACCTCTCCTATAAAGCATCCTATCTTTGAAACTTCCGCCACCGCCTTGTGCGATACTACTGGTATGTTCATATATTCTCTATATAAATATCATCAATACTCATCAGGCATGTGAAAAAATTGAACATCTCTTGTGAAGCATCCCATTTTCCTGGTTATTCTTGGCAAGTCTGGGCCTAGGCTCTGTTCTGGTTCCATTTTATAGGCGGGACTTGGTTGGCCCCATAACTTGGGCGGCTCCTTGAACTCGTTGGTGCTCAACCAACGGGCATCGATAGGCAGGCTGCCAACATCCGACAGTCGGATGCACCTACGCCAGATCAATCACGACCAATCCATATCAAGTTCCATGATGTTTCATGGAGCTTCACAAACGCACAATGCCGATGATCTGAGGGGTGAATCAGTGAACCTTCCACCATTCTGCTCAATCTTCTCACGGGCTGGTGGTTCGAAAGCATGAGCATAGACCTAAAAAGTTGATGCATTACTGATTGCAGTCATCACGATCGAGAAGAAGGTCACACTAAGCTGAGGCAAAGTGCTATGAGATTCTTCGTTGTCAACACCTTGGGATTTGAGGCGTTGGTAAGAAGCCGCACCTGCAGCCCACTAAAAAGATGAAGAATGTAAAGAAAAAAAACGTAACAGCTCATTGCAACCAGAATGAGAGGCAAGTCTCGTCGGCTTCCTTGGCTTTTACTTTGACCTTGGTCGCTTTTTACAACCGTGATTCTCTATCCTTCGCTATGTTCCTCTCTTTTCCTTTCTAGTGGCTGAATTGCGAAGTGAAGGCTGACGAGTTCAGATCCGTGCCTTGTCAAACTTCTTGCGAGACTGAACCGGAAGGCCACGAACGAAAAGATCCATATAGTCCACCTTGACCCAGGTGTTCGTTCTCGGAAGATACTTAGTGTATCTTACTGTACTTATTTTGGGAAGCTTCTCTGCCATGGTTGCATGCCTCTAATGGCTCTAATTCCATACTGGCAGCAACATGCAGCAATCATACACCACATGCAACTACACTCTGCAGGAAACTTTGGCACAATGGCAAGAGCTGTGCCCTACCTCGTCACCGTCTTCACACATATTGAGGACCTTAATTCATGAGTGGCACAAGCGGCAAGTTCGAAGGTGCCCTGTCACAAATCCTGAGAATTTTAATCTGTGACTTTAGTGACATTCCGCGCGTTCCATGTGAAAACATGTTGCACCATGTTTCACCTGTGTGGGTCTGCAATGCCTAGTTCTCGGTCTTTTTTTGATGGCAACCTCTTCCCCTTCTCACCTCCCCAAGAAACTGCTAACTCACTCTTCCTTGTTTGCACTGAGTCTTGTGCGCTGCTTTATGTGCTCTTGCTTCTCATGGTCTACAGGTTGCTCTGTAGTAGAATGAACAGGACCGAGTCCCAAACTTTGATGTCGATCTGCGTGTATGGGTCTTGCTTCATGGTGTCCAGTTGCTGGCGATGCAGGGCAGTTGTCCAAATTCAAAAGTTCAACACCAACGAAATGACGCTTTGATCTGCAAGGACCGTGTGGAAGGTCGATTTGTTCCAAGTTTAAGCCTTGGTAAATTAACTCTTGCAACTCCGCTCCCAACTCCGCGATTTGCGGCGGCAACAAGCAATGTGGCAAGAGGACGTCTCTGGTCAACTTTGGTGTCTTCAAGTGCAGTGGCTTCTGATTGCCCTGCAAGCTCAGACCATACAGAGCCAAAAGAATGAAAGAGCACAGTGATGAACCGCATTGAAATGAACCAATGCAAACATAATATGAAAATATAAAGCATTCTAAAGCAAAAAACGAATGCCTCATAGCCAGGATTCAGAGTTCGTCGTCCACGCTTATGAGCACCATTCTTTGTGGTACCATAACCTTATGGGATAAAGATGCACGGCATTTATGGACGAAATGTATCAAAAAGTGAGAGAAATGGTCAGCTTTGGTTCTGAGGTGTTGGACCACATGTTCGACCATGGTGTCCATACTTTCCACGACCATGGACGATCTTCTTCTTCAGTGCTCCGGGTGCATGAATCAAATTGTGGACGCAGAACTCGAAGTTGTCAGTGTCATGGCCTTTGCAGAGTGTTGAGCAAACAAAGTAATTTAAGTTGCAAGTGAAAGCAGACAGTTTCACGCCATTGTTTAAACATGTTGCAATTGTAAACATATCAATCATGTGTCATCTCATTGTTTCTTGGCCAACTGCGGAAAAGCTCTTCACCACGGCGCCTGCCAGAGTTCAATGATGGCCAATGGGGGTCATTTTCTTTGGCAACAAAACAACAATCAAAGGGTAAAGATTGTACACCAGGCTCGTGACATCATGATTAGTTGAGCGTGTTTGGGACGGGTCTTTCAAAGTCTTTCGGTCGTGCCTTGACTCACGACGTCTGCTCTCGAAAATTCGAGCTCCGCCCTTTTTTGGGCCATCGAAACCAGTGTTCTTCACCCACCAAACTTGAGCCTGACCAGCCAACGTGGCGACCAGCAAGGCACTTTGGAGCCTTTGGACCTTTGGACATGCCAGAGGTAGACCAGGATTGAAACCTTGCCTTCATGCCCATGCTTGCCACACCTCAATGCACACAACTACCCACTCTGAAACAGCACCATTGTGGATATGAACAAATTTGAACAAATTTGAACAAATTGACACAGTGAGAGTTGAGTTTTTGACCAGATAAGACTGGCTGAAAAGGCTGAGGCTGTGGAGTCGGGGCCTGGATGCAAATGCGTTTCATCAGCATTCATCAGCCATCTCGACGTCCGCAAAGGCATCGATGTGCGCACATCTTATGCGAACCTCGTAAGATGTTGGTGCCGCTGCAATGTAGGAGGAAGCACATGGGGTGCCCATGAAGCCACCTTCGCAAGCGAAACTGAGGACGGCATATCGCAGGCACAACAGGTGGCCATTGAGAAACTCAGATTTGTGCTGCTGCTGCTGGAGAAAGCGTTGCCTCAAGGTTGCAGGGTCCCCTCACAAAACCATTCTGTGCAAGATTATGTAGATGCAGATATTATCCTGTGTATGATTATGTAAGTTACTGTGAATAAAATTCAGGAACACACAAAACAGTAATCCTTGAACATGGTTTTCACTGTTTCACTGTTTCGGGCACAAAAGGTTTGGTCCTTGCCGCCAAATGCATCGGTTAATTAGCAAAGTCGCCCCAAAAACAGACCAATGGCACTAAGCTCCAGCATTTCGTTGATAATCTGGGTAAAGGCCTGTGCGATCTCGGCACTAAACTTGGCTGGATACTCCTCATGACAGCTCGCCTTCAAACTGCCATCAGGGTTCCTGCCAATCGCTACAACTACCAGCTTCCTCAGCGAGTCGTCAGAGTGCAGATAGAGCGACTTGAGGGGGCCAGCAGGCCCGTTGGTTTGGCCACAGTGGCACCGAACTCCCGCTGGGGCACCGGTGAAGACCAAATTGATGCGCGGGATGGATCAGTGTGCGGGGCCCGGTGCTCGCTCACAAATTAAAAATCCACCGGTGGTCACCTGGTATGCCAAGAGCAGGGCCCCTTGAAGACCAGCACGTAGTTGGTCAACTTCTCGGCGAGTGAGGCCTTCCATCCAATCCCACGAGCCTTGCAAACGATCTCAGAGGTCGGGGCCATCGCCGTTGATCTGCATCAGGAGCTCCTTCTTGCGGTACTGCTTGCTGATGTCTGGCTTTCGCTGAAGGTCTCGCATGGTGTGCCAGCCAAGGTGGCTGAAACCCAGCCTCCTTGACTCCTTGATAGCACTTAACCAGCTCCATCCAAGAAGCAGATCCATACGTGATGGAATTCGCAGTGTCCATGGAGAGAATGGTGTCCTTCACATTGCGCTTTGCTGCCCAAGATTCAATGTACCAGTGAAAGTCTCTTTCTCGACGTCTGCCAGAGAACAAATGGACCAGCAAGAAGCGCGGCCGATCACTGAGCGTGCCATACTCTGGCAGGACACTCCAACGCACTTCTCGCAAGGCTGCAAGCCATTCTATTTGTCCCTGGTACTGTGATGGTATCTTCTGTTGCGTAACCCCTCTCTCTGGGATTGGCTGTACCAGAGCGACATGGCCGATGAGGAAGGGGTTCAGTCCTGACTCCATCTTCCAATTCATTCAGCCTGATTCGCAACTGTGCCAAACGTTCGGCGCAGTCCACACGGGCCAAGTGCTTGTAGATGTCGTAGTAGGTCTTCTCGATATCATACTCAATCTCGCCGTCCCAAATGTTGGCGATGAGGTCAGGCAACACATGCGATCCCCAGCTGATGAAAACAAGCTCTGTCCACTCTTCAAATTGCGGCCCAAATGTGAAAAGCTGTCGGAGCCACCAATCGCCAAGGTCTGCATCACCGGGAGGTGCGTGGTGTCCTGCGCGATATTTCTCAACCCAAATATGCGTGCATCTCCTTAAACTGTCACAAAGTGCTTGACCAGCTGTCAGATGATCGTCAGGAACCTCCCTAACCAGCAATTCATCCTCCATTTGCTGGATTATGGAGGTAAGGCGTCTGATCTCGTCGTGGACCTTGTGCTGTGGTGGTGGCAAAGGTCCCTCTGTCTCCAGGGCATCAGTGCGCAACGCTCCAAGGAGATGTCGAGGAAACTTTTCTCGGCCTTGAAGTCAGTCGCAGAACCTGGCTCAATGAGAGCCTGGTAGCATCTATTCCCTCCACCTCCACGGGGAATGCGAGCAAGATGTTGCTGCAAACGTGTGCTCAACCAAAGGAATCGCAAACAATTCGGACATGTAGCACCGCAAACCAACTTGTGCTCAGGCGCAAATTGCTGGTGGGCACGTGCACGATGCAAAGCCAAGCCCTGCGCAGTGGTGAAATGCTTCCCACTCGAATGAACATCTTCACGCACCTGACCACGTGCATGTTCAGGGCTTGGGTCAAATTCAGCACCTTTGGAAGGCAGGACTCGAAAAAAACTGTGCACTAAGTCCGTGCACATCTGCCATCATGTGCTCCTGCGCAGTGCAAGTTTTCCACTGCGCCTGCCAATTCCAGAACCTGGGCATTGGTAAGATGGACCTCTGGGTTCATGCGCAGAACCTTCTTAAGGGAGTTGATGAAGAAGGTTCGCAATGTTGGCATCTGCTTCAAAGTCGGAGTCCTCCAGGTCCCAAGACCATTGAAAAGTTTTGTCTCCACCAGCGCCTTGAAGAGGAAATGGAAAATGTCGATTGGCCAAAATGGGCCTGCCCAGCATGGCAATGGCCTGTTTGGCTTGCCCAATACATTGACGTAGTTCAGCATCAAGCGACTGGGAAGGTGGATAAGTGTAGCCAGGCCGAAAATGTAGCTTGCTCAAGGGTGCAGTCAACTCCTGGACGATCCACCAGCAGATACTTCCTTCGGTGGTCTGGGGCCTGAGGCCCTTGGAAACTAATGACAACATTGGTCTTGTTCAACTCATAGTTGATGGAAAATCCTCTGGCTGAGAACTGTTGTTCAATGTGCTGGACCAACTTGACAATAGCTGGTACTAGCATAGTGGTCGTTTCAGTGGCCCATGCGATGTCATCGGCCCAGATAACTGTGAACAAAGGGACATCATGAGTTCGGTAGAAGCTGCATGAAGTCGTCCTGCTCTGTGATCCAATGCCGAACGTCAGCCATGATGTGGGCCATGATGACATGAAAGATGCCGTCAGCTAGTGGCGACCCAGGTCTGGTCCCACGTTTTGTTCTGATAGGCACCTGTTGTGGGCATCCAGCGCGCACCTCCCTGAGCAATCGTAGGATCCTCGGGCCACATCCAAAGGACCCAACACCCTTCGATGAGCCTCTGTCCATGGGAACGCGCTTCAAGCGGATGACCCGCTTCATGCAGGTCTTGAATGATTCTGTTGATATCCGCTTCATAAGCAACTCCCAGCACAAGTTCTCGAACTAAATGGTGGAAAGCGCTCGTTAGGTCAAGGTGAAGAACAGCCGTACTGAGCTTCTTGGTCTCCAAAATGTGTGTCCATGCAAGAAAACTGAATGAAAACCAAATCGCACCATCTGGCGGCTGAATCCACCGAGCTGTCCCTCAACTCTTTTCGTGCCAAGCGTGGCCATGAGGTTGGATCGTGGCATGCCATGAATGCGCTTAGCAATTGTAGCAAGAAGTAAAATTCCTCTGTAGCTGCACGCCTCATTCAGATTCCCTCGCCTAAGGATCAAGCACATCACTCCACCCTTGAAATGAATGGGTTCCGTACTCCTGTAAATGCACCGATCTTCAGGAGCAGGGGGTGGTAGAGTCTGGCAAAAAAGGGCGCATGGTCGTGGTGCACATTTGCATGATGGCACGAGATCAAGACCCGTGGCCTTTTGGCTGCAGTGGCACGGAGTGAGGTCTCAAAGCTGGCAAACTACTACCAGCGAAGACCTCAGTCACAATAGTCACAATCTTGTCAACCTCCTTCAGCTGTCGGGAAGTCGGTGACAAGGGCAGCGGCATGGGTCACTTCACCAAGTTCGAGGTTGCAAAAGTGCGGGGCCACTTGATGCTCAAGCACTTCGAGCCGTGCAGGTGGTAGATGAGCGCCTTTGTCGGAACTTGGGCAATGATCTGCGAATGACACCCCATAACTTGTTCACATTGGCAGGTGCTAAAAAATTTGCTGCCCTCAGTGAGAAGTGATTGGAAAAGTTTATGTCATCTTGTCGTAGAGCTCGAACTGCAGCGCGACTAAGAATTCGAAAATTTTGAAGCGCCTTCGCAATCAGACCATCCTGCATATGGAGCAGGCTGGCATAGTCCTCAACTTGCTTTGGAGGTAGTAACGCGTTGCTTCCAGGCTATGAAGATGAACTCAAGCCGATCATGTCGTTGCTGGCTGTTCAATGTTGCCAGATGCTTCGCTTCCTTGCTGCCCTCTTTTCAAGTACAAGGTCCCAGGTTTCAGCTGACATCGTCTCCTTCCTGGGTCTGGGCACATGAGGAGCTGCATGTGAAGCAACGGCATCAAGCAGGAAGCGCTGCAACTCAGGAGCATGTGTGTGAACATGGAGGCCTGGATCCAAGTGTGGGACTGGGCCACCAAGTTCGTAATCATGGGCATTGTCAAACTTCAAGACTGACCTCCGTGGCTGACTCCTATGTCGATGAAGCTGTCCCTGAAACTCAACGTCGACGCATGCAGCCAGATGATCCGTTCTTGTACTTGATGGATCAATGATGGTGCTGATCCAAGCTCGACTGGGGGTCCAACGCAAGGGTAGGCCAATGAAGTCGATGCGCCGTTCTCTGCCTCCTGTATATGTACCAAGTGTGGCCAGGGCCATCTTGACAGACTTCAAAGGTCGACGGCAACCAAAGTCCACATCGGCGGATGAAAGTCTCAAAGGGTTCTGACTTCGAGTCATGAGGGCCTGCTTGGAAGTCGCCTATTGAGGTCGTAGGTGAAGTTCCAACCACTGCATTGGTTGTCGGTCAGCAGCAAAATGGGCCACTGGGGGATGGCATTCTCATGATGTGCTTGGCCGAGACAACAATGCAACGTAGTGCTTCTGACGTGATGCAAAGAATCAAACTCCTTGGTGTTTCGGAGATGATGGAGAAGTCATCTGAGTGCAGCCTCAGTGGCCCAGCGCGGCAACAGATGCGCAACAGCTACAGGAGGAAAAGATTCACATCTTCGCTTTCCAGGAAACGAGGCTTAGACGCCTTCATCACGCACATGCTGATGATTTCTGTCTCTTCCGCAGTGCTGCCAATGAGCGAGGGCACATTGGCATTATTGTCGGTTTTGCCAAAGACAACCCATATGCCGTTTCTGAACGTCATGGACGACAACGCCGACACAGGTTCAATGTTGCCCACATAAAGAAAGAACATTGCAAGTCGTGAAACGTAAGCGGATATTGCAATCATCACAGGTTCGAATTGGCGCAATCTCTTGAGGGAGCAGTTCTGTGAGCACATTTGTAGCGGGCGTGGTCCATGGCCGCTGAAACCAAAGCTGATGTTGGTGCCAATGTTGTTGGTACTCTCCATCAAATAAAATCCAGAACCATCTGGATGCATCGACAAACTTTTTGGTGTCAAGGGACGCAAGCCATCTGGATGTGGAGTTGGATTCCAGCTCGTGGGCTTGGTTGGCAAGCGTAGCTCGTTCCCCAGATGCCCCACATGCCCTCGCACATGCCAGTGGTATAGGCTGGGGCCAAACCTTGTTTCGATGAGCCTGTGCACATTGCGCAACGCTGCACCGAGGGTTGGCTGTCGAAAGCAATTCCATATACCGGCGGTCTGGCTGCCGACTGTCAAGGAGTCGAAGCAGAAATGAACATCTGGAATCGTAGCACCAAGGCCTTCATGAACTTTGAGTATATCGTACCACAGTTTCAGATTAATAGCCGAGGCAAAGCGGTCAGCAGCATATGAGTCTGTCGCAAAGGGTAACGGTGCTGAAATGGCTCCAGCAAACATCCAGGTGTTTCCAACCCGAAGAAAAGCTGCCGCTGCTGCAGAAACTTTGGCTTCCTGTGCCTTCGTGGCAGCAGAACCATCATGATATAAACCCAAAGCTCTTGGCCAGGTGCGTGAAAGTCCCCATGTCAAAGTCCATGAATACGCAGGATGCCATTCTTTAACTGCAGGCAGCAGAAATTCCGGAAGCAAAAAGTGGGCATCGAAGTTCTCAAAAAGGACAATCGCCTCATGCAAATCGACTTTTTGGATGCCCTCATCAGTCTGTGAGGGTTCGTGCCGCCCAGAGGGGCACTGAGCGTGAGCCACCGACTCAGCGCTCCTCTGGGTTGTCAGCGCTTCTAATCTGCACTGATTTTTGCTAGAGGTTAATTGACCCAGATGTTAACTTTCGTAATTCCTTGCTGCTAAGGTATTAGGGTTGTATATAAGCCATGCGGGTATGGCAGAAGGGCTTGTGAGGAAAGATATGAACGCTACTCTGATTTGAAGGAATTGAAATAAAACCGGGACCACGTGCATGAGCATGTGCTTCGAAAATCAGCATGGTGGCCCAAAGTGAAGATGCAAACATATAATCGGAGACAGCTTGAGAAAGGTTTGCAACACTGTGATACACATCTGGACAAACTGAGCAAAGAATATATATCAATACATTTTGGCAACAAAACTGCTTAAATCATTTGCCAATGCAGCTGCCTTCAAATGGCTGATGAACTTGAAATAAGCTTTAGGATATTTGCAAACCAACAGTTTTAGCTTGACATCCAGTTCCACTGGGTTTTAGGCAATTTGTGTTGAATCATGTAATTGCACCCATCCACATGGTTCAATTTGTGAAGATTTTGGGTGACAAAACTAGTAGATGGTGTCAGTGTCGGCCAAAATAAAGTCGTCGCAGAAGACCACAGGAGTCACAAAGAACCGAATGCAGGCACCTAAAGAAATTATCCAAAACAAATATTTCCAATATTTTCCAACAGCTTACTGGACTTGTTCCATGACCATGGTGAGCTGCCGGCAAGAAGGCCATTGAGAAGTAATTTACATGCTTCAATGATCTTCAGTGTTTGTTTCGCTTTTGTTTGTCAAATCTTGTTTCATTATGTCAGTTTTGTTTTAACCGTTTTTTGTTTTTTGATGTAAATCGACGTTTACTTTCTTATTGTTTGCAGCCAGAAGCCTGGCAGGCTGCTCATTTTTTTGTTTCAGCAAAGGCCCGCCGCAGGCGGCATTTTTGAGTTGTGGGAAAAGTCAAATTTCCTTACATTCTAGGCCAGCCCCTCAGCTAGGAAATAAGGAAAATAGAAAAACAAATAATGAGAAACACATACAAATAAAACATGGCAAAAAAAACATGAGAACCATGCATTTGGTAACAAAACGAAGAAAAAATATAGAAACATAAAGGAAACCGAGGTACATAGAAACAACCAATGAACGAAAAAAAGGAAAAAACAATAGCAAAAAAAGAAAAAAAACACGAATAGGAGTAAAAAAACAAAAAGCCGAAAAAAAAAACAACGGAAACAAATAAATGGAACAAAAAATGAAAAGAAAGAGAAAAAAAGGAACGAACAAAAAAGAAAAAACAGGAAACAAAAACGGGAAAAGAAAAAAACAACGAAAAAAAACATACGAAAAAAATAGATGAAAAAAAGGAAAAAACGGAGAAAAAAAAGGAAAAAAAGGAAAACAAAAGGAAAAAACATGAAAAAAACAACATAACAAACGAAATGAAAGCAAAGAAAAAACAACGAAAAAGAAAAAAATCAACGAACAAAAAAAAACATGGAGAAAAAAAAATCGGAAAAAAAAACGAAAAAAAAAACAACGCGGAAAAAAAAATAAATCAAAACAGGAAAAAAATCGAAAAAAAAAACACGAAAAACATCGAGAAAAAAAATCGAAAAAAAAAAACAAGAAAATCGAGAAAACAAAAATCGAAAAAAAAAACGCGAAAAAAAAAAAACGAAAAAAATCGAGAAAAAATATCGAAAAAAGAAACAAAAAAAATCGAAAAAAAAAACGAAAAAAAAGGGCGAAAAAAAAAAACGAAAAAAAATCTTACTTCAGGCAAAAATACCTTAAATTCAGCCCTAGGGTTGAATTTAAGGATGCTGTGATGACTTTGGCATAGTGAATTGCAAACAAAAAGCCCAAAACAATGAAAAAATATCAAAATTACTATGCCAAAAAAAGAAATTTGGCCTACAAAATCCACTCCAAAACCAATATTTCTCATATTTTGGAGCAAAAATATAGGCCAAAGTCATCACAGCATCCTTAAATTCAAGCCTAGGGCTGAATTTAAGGTATTTTTGCCTGAAATAAGATTTTTTCTTGTTTTTTTTTCGGTGTTTTTTTTTTCCCGTTTTTTTGTTGTTCGCCTTTTTTTTTGGTCGCTTTTTTTGTTTTTCAATTTGTTTCTCGATTTTTTCGTTTTTTTTTTTTGTCGTTTCTTTTTTTTTCGATGTTTTCTTTTTTTTTAAAAATAAAAAAAAAAAAAACCGTTTTTTTTTCGTGTTTTTGTTTGTCCGTTTTTTCTCGATGTTTTTTCCGTTTTTTTTCCCGATTTTGTTTTCCGTTTTTTCTTCTATCTTTTCGCGTTGTTTTTTTTTCTTTCCGTTTTTTTCTTTTTTTCGTTTTTTTTTGTATTTTTTTTTCTGTTGTTTTTGTTTTCTTTATATTTTGGATTTTCTTTACCTTTCCATTTTTTGTTTCTTTCTTGTTTTTTTTTGGAAATGGTTCTAATGTATTTTTTTTTTTGCTTGTGTGTTTTTTCATTATATATTTGTTATTGTATTTTCCTTATTTCCTTAATCTTACTGGCCGGCGTTGAATTCAAAGAATTTTGACTTTTCCCACAATTATATGTTGCAGGAAAAACATATTTAAAAAGTTTATTTCAGTGTTTTTATTTGGAAAATTCCTTGTGTAAAAAATCAAAAACGGTGGATTTTGCAAAAAGATCAAATTTCATTTTTTTTTGAAAAAAGAAACATGGGAAAAAGTCGAATTTCCTTAAATTCAAGGCCAGCCTTTGAATTTAAGGGTTTTGCGGAGACAAAAAAAAAACACACAGAAAACATAAACAAGAGAAAAACATAGAATGAAAACGCAAAAAGGAAATAAATGAAAAAC
>CAMXCT020002908.1:0-60883 GCA_947184155.2 Cladocopium goreaui | reverse complement strand
AATTCTGATCACAATCAGAAAATTCTGATTGTGATCAGAAAATTCACTCAATAAGCGTTTTTTTTCTCAATTTTGCATCAAAAATAAGCAAAATTGAGGGAAAAAAACGCTTATTGAGTGAATTTTCTGATCACAATCAGAATTTTCTGATTGTGATCAGAAAATTCTGATTTGCATTTTTTTTGGATCACAATCAGAAAATTCTGATCACAATCAGAAAATTCTGATCACAATCAGAAAATTCTGATCACAATCAAAAAATTCTCCTCACAATCCGAAAATTCTGATCACAATCAGAAAATTCTGATCACAATCAGAAAATTCTGATCGCAATCAGAAAATTCTGATCACAATCAGAAAATTCTGCTCACAATCAGAAAATTCTGATCACAACCAGAAAATTCTGATCACAATCAGAAAATTCTGATCACAATCAGAAAATTCTGATCACAATCAAAAAATCTGATCACAATCAAAAATTCTGATCACACAATCAGAAAAGCTCTGCAATCTCAATCATTACTGCTGATCACAATCAGAACTTCGGATCACAATCAGACAATTCCTGATCTGGCAATCAGAAAATTCCTGGATCAAATCAGAAAATTCTGATCACAATCAGAAAATTCTGATCACAATCAGAAAATTCTGATCACAATCAGAAAAATCTGATCACAATCAGAAAATTCTGATCACAATCAGAAAATTCTGATCGCAATCAGAAAATTCTGATCGCAATCAGAAAATTCTGATCACAATCAGAAAATTCTGATCACAATCAGAAAATTCTGATCGCAATCAGAAAATTCTGATCACAATCAGAAAATCCTGATCACAATCAGAAAATTCTGATTTGCATTTTTTTTGGATAACAATCAGAAAATTCTGATCGCAATCAGAAAATTCTGATCACAATCAGAAAATTATGATTTGCATTTTTTTGGATAACAATCAGAAAATTCTGATCACAATCAGAAAATTCTGATTACAATCAGAAAATTCTGATCGCAATCAGAAAATTCTGATCGCAATCAGAAAATTCTGATCACAATCAGAAAATTCTGATCACAATCAGAAAATTCTGATCACAATCAGAAAATTCTGATCACAATCAGAAAATTCTGATCACAATCAGAAAATTCTGATCACAATCCGAAAATTCTGATCACAATCAGAAAATTCTGATCGCAATCAGAAAATTCTGATCACAATCAGAAAATTCTGCTCACAATCAGAAAATTCTGATCGCAATCAGAAAATTCTGATCACAATCAGAAAATTCTGATCACAATCAGAAAATTCTGATCACAATCAGAAAATTCTGATCACAATCAGAAAATTCTGATCACAATCAGAAAATTCTGATCACAATCAGAAAATTCTGATCGCAATCAGAAAATTCTGATCACAATCAGAAAATTCTGATCACAATCAGAAAATTCTGATCACAATCAGAAAATTCTGATCACAATCAGAAAATTCTGATCACAATCAGAAAATTCTGATCACAATCAGAAAATCCTGATCACAATCAGAAAATTCTGATTTGCATTTTTTTTGGATAACAATCAGAAAATTCTGATCACAATCAGAAAATTCTGATTCTTGATGTTCAAGTTGGAGGCTTAAGGTTCAAAACCTGTAGAATCAGAAATGTTCGGATACAAATGGCCAATAAGCGTTCCAAAGTCACAAGTCACCAAAAACAAACGAACAATGCATCAGAAAAACCACTTGATAGTATAGAAACGCTTATAGCAATGCCACGATCAGAATTTTCTGAAAACCAGCTCGCGCGAAACTCCATAATTCTGGCTGCAAAAAAAAGAAAGTAAAACTGTACTGAAATAAAATAGAAGAAACAAATGAAAAAAATTAACTGAACTCTTGGCCGTGTCCCGAAATTAATTGCGCAACCCTGTCTTCGCAACCCTCTCTTCAGCCAAGAATCCCCTACATTTGATCTTATGAATTTTGCATACTGCATGCACCTTATTTCGGGGGCAAACCTTAAAGACAACCCCGCCACCTTCCACAACTAGATTTTCACAGCTGTCCAATTTTAATTCAATGATTGATTTTTTAGTGGGAAAAATCATACAAATTGATGGTTTGTTTTTGTAAGATCGACTTGGCCTCTCACATTCTTGTGCTGTGGGGCACCGTGCACATAATAAGATTTGTGGGACTTCAACTGGATGAGAATCAACAAATGCGAGACACGCCCAGGGCCTACAGGAACAAAAAACAAGCTGAGAGACAGCGTCTTACTGAACATGGGAACATGTACCAAATATAAATCAATACAACGATCAGACCATAAGTTCTACATGGGAAAGCTGGCAAGCATTGCCCAGTGGGGTTAATTGTGATCTTTATCTCGTGTTCAACTTCGTTCTTCAAGGTCGGTGTAGCCCCCATACCAATTTCAATGACCGTCAACACTACCTAGCCTTATGCACAACCCCCCGACCTTAAATACAAGCACCCCCCATGAATTACGAAAGTTAACAGACCCAGAAGCTTCCAGATTAGTTACTAAGGTTTCAGCATCATCCCAAAAGTCTTCACGCAGCTGTCTGTGGACATTCAAGACACATGAAGGCCCATTTCGATTAGGGAATCGCTGGCCACTGAGCCACTCAACACCTCCATGCCAACACGTGCACACAGCAGTTGGCAAATGTGGGGGGCAGAAGAAGACTTTGCCAGCGTCTCTAATGATTTCCTCTTTGGAAACAGCCGCAGGAAGATACAGCGCTGCTGTGTAGGGTCTCCCTTGAAGAACTCCATTGTCATACGTGGTGCCCCACTCAAAGAGTCG
Source organism: Cladocopium goreaui (assembly GCA_947184155.2). Taxonomy (NCBI): domain Eukaryota; class Dinophyceae; order Suessiales; family Symbiodiniaceae; genus Cladocopium; species Cladocopium goreaui. Next base: position 58,059 of record CAMXCT020002908.1, on the reverse strand, counting down.
TGTAAGCTGATGACTGATGATATGAACTTCAGTGGGCGTGGCAGCAGTGTTTAGTGTTGGGGCAACTAAAGCATAATCCACATCAAATGCTGGATTGATCATATCACGCCAGCGTGCCAGAATTGCACGTTCCCATTCCCAGTATCGCCAAGGACAACAGAGCGCTGTTCGTCATTGTGCCTGACATATCCGCCCTCAAGGTACCAAGTTTGAATTCTCAGAACTCGTTCAAGTCCTGCAGGTCCATCCCGCCCAAACTGCAGCCATCTCTCATGTAGATCATGGACGATCTGTGGCTGTTCATTAAGAGGCGGATGGGCTGGAATGAGGGGCTCGCCAGGCTGCACTGCAACAGTGGCAATCATCGAATCAGTGATGTGGTTGGTAATCAGGGGTGGGTGAGTTGTGAATACAAGCCCTGCCCCAGGTGGCACATGGACTGCCTCATCCTGCTGCCATAGTCATTGTTGAAATCGAAGATCGCAGCGTCGATCAAGAAAGCCGCAGTAAATCTCGCACTTGATGTGGTCTGACAAGATTCTCAAGGAGTGCTGCTGCAAAACCAAAAGCTGCCCTATGAGTGCCTTGGAAGTCAATAGTGACTACAGTGGGCACCAAAAATAGCAGTGGCTCCTGTTGGAGTATGAGGTGGCCAATTCGGTCACGCGTGATCAATGCTCTTGGGGTTGGTTGCACCCAATGGAAGAGCAGCGGCAGAGTCCATCGAATGTGGTCTCGCCATAAATCAATCAATTGATCTTTCCAGTGTTGTTGAAATTGGTCAGCTTTAAGGTTCTGTACTCCTCTGTGGAATAGGGTCTTGTGCCTTGCAAGAACCATGTTGCAGCTTTCAACATACCCAATGGGACCTTCTTCTTCACATTCAACAGCAGCCGAATCGATGAACGCAGCATGGAAGGCAGAAGTCCATGCAGGTAGTGGTTCATCATCATAAGGTCCTCCTCCTTGATAAGCACCAGGCGCAGAGCGTTCGAACGTGATGGGGTCACTGGGTGGTCCATCTAGTTTGACTGCACAGCGTGGTGCAATTTGAAACAAGGTAGCCTCATCTGCACAGTCCTCAGGATGATCAAGATCATGAGGTGCAGCTTCTTGAGCGGCTTCCACTGCAGGATGTAGGCGATCTTCATCAGCTCCATACACTTGAACGTGTCGAATGGTTTGTGATCTCGACAGACCTGCCTGACATGCCTTGACAGCAAAGTATGCTGGGAGCAGAGGTTGCTCAAATGGCGGCACTGCAATGCCAACATAATCTCCATGACGAAGAGTTAGTGCTCGTGTGCACCTGCTGCGCAAGCTCTTGTGCTTCTGCATCGTTGTGCGAGTCCTCCTGATCTGGCAAAGCTTCCGTAGCTTCTGCAAGATCTCCATACACATCTGCTGCTTTCTGGTTGAGGGTAGACAAGGTGTGTCTTGCTGCTTCGAGTTCCAGCTTGACTTTCTTGGCCAGGGAGGCATAGTTGCTTTACTTTGTTGATCTGTGTGCTGCTTGAGCTGTTCTTCCCAACGGACTGCAGCATCTCGCAAGCGCTGGAGCCATTTCTCTCTGTGAGTCGCCTTGGCATCTCTCAGATTGCGAAGCTCCTTGGCTGCCTTGTCGACTGCACTGGAGGCTTTGTGGAGATACTTTCCAAGCAGTTTGGCATTGGCTTTCTCGGCGCGTTCCACCGAAGCTTGGATGTTTACAGGGGCCTTGTTGATGTCCGGATAGTGCTTCGTGACCGCAAGGAGAAGCTCCGTGTTCTCGACAATAGCCGGTGCAGGACCAGCAGCTGTTGAAGGTGCAGCTTGTGGAGGCGGTGTCGGAAATGCAAAGTTTGTCTCTGGCGGGGGCCAAGGGGTCGATGTAGTTTGCAGGAAGGGAGATGGTGCCACCTCTGGCCGTTTGCCTTTGCCCTTCCATTTGCTCCTCAGACTTGTACTCCTTGACTTGGGCCGTTGTTGATTCTGCTTCTTGGCTGCACGACCGCCTCCTTGCCAGTCTGCATCCTGGCGCCAGTTCCAAGCTTCCAGCTGGTTGTAGTGCCGTGGGCTCTTGGGTCGATTCGAGTGGGGAACTCCCAGTGACCAATGCCCTTTGCAGCCGGAGCAATGTACATGTCGTTTTCCGCAAAGACGACCACAAGGACAGTTCCAAGCATACGATTCCTGAGCCATGGTAATCGCACGAAGGAGCTGCGAATCCCTTGAATGACGGGTCGCAAGCGTTCGAATGATCTTCTTCAGCTGGTGCTTTGACAATGAGCGAGCACCAGTTCTGTGTTGATACCAAAGCAGCCTTGCCGTCGCACGCTGGACTCGCAGCCTGAGGCGAAGCGCAATGGTCAATGGTATAGTTGTTGTGAAAGTGTATCAAAGCAATGAGGAAAAACAAGGCCAAAATACACATCAAAATTGTACGGTGAAGATGTCCAGGAATTCAATGGGTAGCAAATCAGTTCCAAGCTCGTTGCAGGCCCGAACTTATAGACAAAGTTCCTGTGGTAAAATGGTGGATGCTGCAGGGCGTACCAGTTAACAGCAACGAAAGGCCAAATTAAAAACACGCGCGATGCAGGGCGAACCAGTTCACAGTGCACGTAGGAGCCCAGAAAATGCAGGCGAAAAAACAGTTCGAGAGGAAAACTCACAAAGTCCAGGGGGTCCAAGGTGAAGTTCACTGGAGGTAGAGCGACTGGGAAAGCAGTGGACGTAGTGGCTTGCTTAGAATCAACACTGCAAAACGTCAGGCTGCCACCAATCAGCAACCCGCGGTTCAGGCGAAGAAGGTGAAGACCCACTAAGGTTATTGCGGCGCGACCCCAACAAGACCGGGCGAGGGGGGCCAGAGCCGAAACCTTCTTGAACATATGGATGCGAACAAAAAAAACTAGTGCAAACCTTGCGAGTTTGCTAACGCTACCTTGCAGAATTGCTAAATTTAGGTGCGTGCCGCCTCATAATGAAGAGGGAATACCACTAGATCCACATGAATTATCAACCACTGGTTCAAAACTTATTAAACCTGTTTTTGACACATGGTCATGTGAAGTAATGTATGATATAATTATAAATAATACAATAGACAAACGTACTGTGTAATACATGACATACGTATAATTTAGACATAAATTTACAATACATGATGTAATAGTATATGTGTAATATACACAATGTGCGAATATAATGTTCGGGAGAAGGCTCACTTGCACCCAAAGAAGCGGCTCACTTGCGCCCAGATTGACATGACCACATCAGGAACATCATACTGTATCATACTATACAATGTGTCAACTTGTCAACCATTTAGGGTCAACTTTAGGGGACTTGGGGGGCTTGGGGGGCCAGAGATAGACACTAGTGCAACTTCCTTCTGTTTGAGTCCACAGGAGCTGCCCAGGCACAAGCGAGAGAAACCCGCGGGCACAAGCAACACAGCTTCCCAATCTGCATTTGTGATTTGTCGTCTGAGTATATGAATTAATATGAACTGATATGATATGTATTCCATTCAGAGATTCGCTTTGATAGTTGCGCTCTAGCCAAAACGGTTTGCTCAAAGCCAGGACCTGAGGGCGTTGCACTGCACTCCTCGGCTGCGTCGCATGCTGCGGGCCGCAAGACCACCGGCGGCCAGCAAGCCAACCACCTGAAAAATCAGACCATTCAAGGCCCCTGGGTATCACTGGGTATCACTAAGTACAGGGACTATCGGCTTCATGAGTTTGTGCAATTTGAATCAATTTGATGCAATCTGCGTGGATCATGCATTGTGGTTGAAACGTAATGAACTTCAGTTATCTTCAGCTTTTCAAGCCCTTGATTTTCCCAAAACTCTTCTGGACTTGGCAAATCCAGCCACAAAGATGAAAGTGTAGCTTGGAGCCTTTTCCAGCTCGCGGATCTTCAGATGATACGGTCAACATCTTTGAACTTTCTTGAATTAAGCTACCAGCTTAATGTAAAACATATATACATATATATTGCCATATTGCCTATTTGTTTTAATCATTATCATATATAGTATAGAAATATCGTCCCTGGAGAACAATGTCATGACATGCATGTCCCGTTTTCAGTCAGATTCTCAGACGTCCCAGCAAATTTTGTGTGTGGTGCGTGGAGACAACTGCTAATCCATCCAACAAATTGGTGAATGGGCTAAAACATTAAAACTCTTGCAGCCCATTGACAATTTGGACGTCACTATTTGTATCAATTTGTCATCACTGGAAAGGTAGGGTTCCAAATGTGCAAATGGTCTGAGCAGTGACGACCTCAATCTGAGATGCGGACTGCGCCACAAATGGAGCCACTGGAGCCATTGCCTTTTGCAAACCCACAGATGATGTATCATGATGTATCTTAGCTCAATCCAGACCGTGGCCTTGAAATGTGCTGACTGAACCACGGATCCAGTCTGCTTGAGTGGAGAAACATGGAGAAACAACCAAATGGGACCAGAATAGTTAAGAACTTGCACTGTTTAACAGCTGCGCTGCAGTGCCAGAGTTTGTAACTGGGGATCCCCCAAGCTCCATGGCCTGCAGCGGCACTGCCAGCTCCAACCTTAGTTTTTTCCCATGAGCTGAGGGAGACATTTTGTTCATATTTGTTCATGTGTTTCCATATTATCTAAAGTCATCCTGAAATCAGATTAAGCCTTTGACTTGCTCTGCAATGCGGGGTGGCGAGAGTGTCTGACGAACAAACAGAAACATGTCACCATTGCGCCACTTGACCGAACAATACCGAACATCTCAAGCCGACGCAGGGCCTTAGGTACTTGTCCCACTGCAAAGGCCGAAAATACCCTCGCAGCGAACAGGGCGGCCATAGCCGCGCAGGCCACCTGGCCAAGAGTTCTCCCCTGATCTACGCAGTGGAAAAGAGTATACTGGAATATGTGTATACATATATATATATATTATACATATACATATATATATATATACATATATATATATATACGTATATTATACATAAAGGATGTGAAAGGAACATGATGTTACATGATTTTGAAACGGGGCCTCATTGCACGAAATCATGTTTTAATAGATCTGCAAATATCTCATGGAACAGGGCTGCCAAAACAGTAGGGTTGGCCGAAAGCATTCGAGATACCATGATCTCAACCTCAGAGGCAAGCTGGATAAATCTTGCGCGGCAATGGCTGTGGATTGTCAGACCACGACCTAAATGGCACTGGTGGCGCCCAACTCCGGCCACCTCCAAGGTTTACCGTTCGAGCCAAAGACCCAGGCGCACAAAGGAGCCAATTCCGATAATAAATGTTGATACAGAATGATACAGAATTCCATTGGATGTCCGTCTGTTCCTCCTGAACCTGCTCACGCCCCAAGGATGCATGTTTTCCGCTCTCTTTGAAGCGTTGGAAAATCAAGCGAAACTGCTAGATTTCCATGTCCTATCTTTCCTACGCCCTAAAGCCTAAAGATCCTACGGCCAGAAAGACTTGCTTTGCAAGTCCGTGGCCTTTTGCGTCAATATGCATTCAGCAGCACTATCCTTCAGCTTGGAGGTGGAAATACAATCAAACTCCAGCTGGAAAAACTAAGTTTTATTAAGCAGGTTTGAAAGTGAAAAGTGTGCAGTGCCGTGCTCAAAATGACAGTCAGGCCTGCCGCCAGGTAGACGTGCTTGATTTCCCAGCATTGACCCCTGACGGCTTTTAAGGTCCACTCCAGCAAATAGGCTCTCTTGAGACTGTGACAGCAGTCGAAGAAAAAATGAAGATAAAGAAAGTGAGAGCCAAGCCCTACCAAACTGGAATAGCTAATAAATTAGATAAATAAATTAGAGACATAAAATATCTCAAATATTCTCAAACCATGTCAATTCAAGCGCTCCTTCCGGCGACTGCCAATTAACTTCATGAGCTCCTCACGCTGCACCAGACGATAGACTCGGAAGTTGCAGGATAGGGAAACGTCCGGAGAAGCGAATCGAAGCATCAAGAGCAGAAGTTGTTTTTTCCGAATTCTTGCGAATTGATAACAAGCTGTCCATACCTGTCCTCTGAGCCTTTTGTTCCAAGGAGATTGTAGCAAATATCCAAGTTCTTCATGCCTAGGTGCGGTGGCGTACAAATATAGTACTTCCAGATGTTGATCTAGATAATGTTGATCTAGATATTCTAGATATATATATATATATCTATATAGATCACTAATTGGACCTGAGAAGATCCCCGCAACGTGACATCGCAAGACCCGAAGAATCAACTTAGTTTCTGAACGTGTTGAAATGATGGTGGCTTGTGGCTAAGGATGGCAAAGGATGGCTAAGGTCTGTTCATACGCCATCACGAGCGAGCTTGATGTCAAGATCCTGACTTAAACATGGCCATATAAACAATGTACACAGGGCGAGCATAGCAAGCATAGGTGTGTACCCTTGATGTTTTCTTTTGATCAGCGTAAGAAGTGTTGCTAATGGACAACAATATGTGAATACATGCAAAGTATGCACCACGTCGCCAATGTTGGGTCGCAGTTTTCATACAGTAGATTCATGTAGATTCTGAGTTCGGGCAAGATTGCTGCTTTTTAAAGCATCCTTTTCCGGCCTCTCCGACAGTCAATTCGTAGATCATGTCGCCATCTTCCGTCTTGCCATTGACATCGACAATCCTGGAAAGCAAAAAAGTCTCAAAATATCCAGAATCTTGCCATGTGAAAGGTGGACTCAAGAAAAGGCTCCTGTCACCAGCAAAGACGGCTTCGCTGGGATGTTTCTCATTGTGCTTTTCCACCCAGCCCTGAAATCCAAATATGCGACTGTCGCTTCATTGTCGCTACATCTTACAGCAATTAGAAATCGACATCACATCTAGATCAATTTGAAGCTAAGGAGAGTCAAAGACCGAGGAGGGCACCATGAATTCCAAGCCCGTCACCTCTGCTCATGCAACAGAAGACACTTTTCTGACTTGCAAGACTTCAGCTTTGCTGGAGATCTAGTAGCCGTTCACGCAAGAAATTCATGACATGGGGGCTATATCGCGTGACTGATGCTATTTGGTGACATCAACAACTGAAGTTAACTTAAATTTTTCCTAAAATAGTAGAATCATGTAAAATCGAGTTGGTCATGCTGCTCTAGAGTTTCGCGCTGTCATGCCGTCCAGCACAAATCCGTGCTTGGTTCCAGGAAGCCTTCACCAGGGGCGACGGTTGCAGTGACAGCGTAAACAGGTTAGAAAGACTCTGGTCAAAAGGATTATGTGAGTGCCTCTTGATGTGCATCTGTATCATTGAATCTGTCCTTGCCAAACGAAATGGATTTCCAAGCGACTTCGAATTTGCAAGAGAACAAGTTCAGGAGGGCTACAACGTGCTAGAACTCAGCAAGTAATTAAAGAAGTACAAGCTTTGGAAACTTTGCAACTTATCAATGCCAAGGATCTCCAGGAACCTGTCCAGCACCGCTCGAGCACCACCCACCTTGGATCCGCGCACCGCATAGCAGAGAGGGACCATGCATTTTTCAGTACCCTTGCTGTTACTGGCTGCCCAAACCCGCAAACGATTGTGCGAGATGTTCAGCTTCTGCAGTCTACCCTGGAAGGGGGATTAAACGAGGATGGTGGATAAAAGATGATAAAAGTATGAAGGCAGATAAAAGAGGATAAAAGATGACAGAAGGAGATGACAGGATGCGAAGGAGCATGTTCTGGACATGAGTATTCCAATCTTGTCCCGGTGGCATTGCGCACTCTGCTGACTCTGCCTTGTTGCCAACGAGACCCTCTGCGATGGATTCACCTCCAGCCTGTCAGATCTGTCAGATCTGTCAGGTGTTGTGAAGCTGGCCTCGGCAAATGCCTCCTGCAGGTCGTTGTCAGAGATGTCCAAGTCCTCAACGCCGAGCCCGGAACACATGAAACTTTCATTCAGTTTGTGTTTTCTCCATTGACTCCATTGATTTCTGCAAGTTTAAGCTCTGCCTCCAGCTTCAAGTTGGTTGACAGCATGCTCCCAAGGCGCCTGTAGGTCATTATCTGCTTCCTATTGTTCACTGCTCCCAACGCTTGTTCACTGAGAAAAGTTCTTGGAGCAACAAGCGTTCTTGCTGCGCCAACAAGTTCTTCTGCCGCTCCTGGCACCCTCGGGTGTGATGTGATTCCTGTGGCAAGTGGATGCTCTTGGAACTTGCTAGTTGGAGGAATTGCAGGAATAACATGGAATAACAATGAATCTAAGATGCATCCACAGTTGCAAACAATTCTCAATGTTGTTCAGTCTTGTAAGTATATCAAGATGAAGCTGGTGGCATTTTTGAGCAAAATGCGCCCTATTTTCAGCCAAAGGTCGTGCTCAAGCTGAGCTTCTGGACTGCCACCACAGGCCTGCAGAGTGAAAACATGTGAAAACGACCACGGCTACAGCAGCAGCGAAATCTCTGCCTCAAAGCCTCATCAACACGCTCCAATCTGCAACGATGCTGCAAATCGCTGTATGTTTCGGAAACACACAATCAATCACAATCATATGAATCATATGAGGCTGGCTCTTCTGAAACGGCGCATGATGGGGGCAACTGTTGGGAAAATCCGCCCTCCACTGATTCCGATTGTGTCTGGTCCAAGAAGAGCAACAGTTGGAATGCACTGGTTGTCCTTTCAAATGTTCAACCGAATCCTTAAACGCTGTTCAGCTCAAACTTCGTCCGCCCATCTACCCATCTACCACTGCATCATGAATTGGCTTGACCAAGTCTGTCAAACATGTCAAGGTCACACAGCGCAAAGAGGGTCAAGCCTCGCTGCACAATCAGAATTTAGTGGAAGTAACTGGAGTAACAAAGAAAGTTCAGATCCGAAAACAGCTTCTGAGCAGCCAGCCCTCGATCTCGAAGACCGCAGCCTCGCATCTCCAAAACCCTCAACGACCTCCAGCAACGGTGTGTCTTTAGGTCAAAAGCAGGATTGGTACATTTTCGCAGAATTTTCGCATGTGTCTTGGCAGAATACAACTCACAACACATCGACCACTCTTGGGCTTCGAGCCTCGCATCATCCAAGGCTTCGCAAAACTCACCACGTAGGCCCTCTCCCGCATCATTATCTCAGAGCAAAGTAGCACGGCGTGAGAAAACCAGGATGAAACCAGGCCTACTATATCCTACTATAATATCTATATCTTCATTGATCCTCATTGTAATTTAATATAAAGTAGAATCATGTACAATCTATTGTGAGGACTGACTATTCAACTCCATGCTGAAATCAAAGCTCCGTGTACTTCATGCTTTCGCATGTCCCGGCTCCACGCTACCGGAGTTTTCTCAAAGAACTGTGTGTCACCGGAGTTTCTCCAAGGTAAAGGCTGCTTACGTCCAAAACCTGCAGCAGAGGAGAAGCTGTGCATGTAAGATATTGATTTCTTTGTGTATTGCTGATGTGTCGTTGAAGAACTTAGTGCCAAAAATCCAACAGAGCATCTGAAATAATGAAGTTCAGTAGCTTCCGGGAATCTACAGAATTGACAACACCAGGTGCAAGTAAGTATAGTAAGTGAACCGAATGTAAAGGAAAACAATCGCCGCGCTCAGAAAAACAGATGCACCTCCAGAGAGCAACACCGCGTCAGCAAACGGCCGACCTGCAAGGCCGCCAATCCAGCCATGCTGGGCATGGCTGAGCTGTCTGAACAGGTGCTAAAGGCACAAGAATACACATAAGAATCAGAAAGAGATAGAAAGAGGTTTCACTATAACTTGCATCAGTCGCAGTCCTCCCGAAATCCTGCAGAGCCAGAGAGACCACATCTGCGAAGGCTCAACCTTCCAGCGAGATCGCTGGTTTCTGGGCCAGGCTCCAAAGCACAGTACAGACATTCACGAGGCATGTAGCAATATGTGGCATGTACAGTCCCTACCTGCGCAGATTGCCTACCTTGCAAGAGCAATGGTCACACCAAAGGCAAGGAAAGTAGTTGGCAGAAGTGGCAAAAACGTGTTCTTTCTAAAGTAGTCCATGCTGCTTCGCTCTATCTCACCTTGTTTGCAAGACTCAAGCTGAGTGCTTGGAAGCCAGCATTTCCTTCGGGCAGCTTGGGGCGCCATGACATGCATGTAAGAAATTGTAAGAATAGTCATGCCAGTTCTGCAGGCAGCAGTCCTAATTCTTCGTCGGGAGTAGTTCCAGCAAGGTTTATGTCCGTCAGAATGCCATCTGTTGAGAATTCAACCAGGTCTTCCTCTTTAATCTCAAAATCCTCTGGTCTGACCTCCAGCACCTCCAAGGGTCAAAATGTGTCACAACTGAAGGATCTGAACGCAGGAGGATCCCAGAGAAAGGACCTCGTCATCCTCTTCCCTCTCTGTCTCATCAAATTGACTGGTCTTGCGACTGGAGCAAGTTGTTCCCTCTAGTCCATCTTCCTGCACAAGGAGGGCGCTCAGCTGTGAAAGATCAAACAGCAGTGCTAAAGCAAAGACATATAACATGAAACGATATCCGTTAGAAAATATCTACATGTTTCAGCGCATATATGTGCATTCACGCATGTATACTTTCGATATCATTTAATCGTACATAGTACATATGTGTGTTACTAGTAGTATGAGCCAGCTTGTAAATTACCAGCCTGGAAAGCGGCATATCTATATAGGCTTTGAAGCAAAATCCTCTTTTTGAGGCACGTGGACCCATCTGAAAAAGGTGCAAAATCTGAAAAAAGGTTTCGGTTTTGCTTCGTTGTTTAACACGCCCGATTTCTGGGAATTTGGGGAGGGGGACACATAAATACAAATTTATGTTGTTTTAATCTGAAACTAATTTAAAGCCAATTCAAAACTTATTCATTTCAAATAACAAACACTTTAGATCTAAATTGATGGCAATTTAGATTAAATGTCAGTTAACTTCAAATTTGTCTAAATCTAATGACAAATCAACTGAGTTTTAAATTCAGCTAAAAATGATTTTAGTCTAAATTTACTATATAGTATAGATGTAATTTAGAACTCAATGTCATCCAATGAAAACATGCTAAGAAGCCAAAACCAAAAGCCAAAAGCCAAACTGACAAAAATACAGTGTAACAAACATCCAAACAAAATGCCTCCCCTGTTCATAATCTTGTTTGTCTTTAACAAGTGGAATGAACCTGAATGGATTGATGCCGCAGATCAATTTGCAAAGTGTAATGAAAACATAGGCTTCGTTTTTGGGAGCCGGGCGTCGTTTTCCAGGTTTCGGACCAGTTTTAATCTGTATTCCCTTTCTATATAAACTTTTGATTAAGCCTTCTATGTACGTGGTAGCTCAAAAAAAAATATATATATATATTATATACACACATAATTGTTACATACATACATACATACATTACATTACATTACATTACATTCCATTCCATTCCATTGCATTACATTACATTACATTACATACATACATTACATACATACATTACATACATACATTACATACATTACATACATTACATACATTACATACATTACATACATTACATACATTACATACATTACATACATTGTTGACATCATTGCACAACTCAAACAACTGCTGACTAAGGCAAACTGACGGCGGGGCCTTTTGAACTGTGGGGCGGACCAAAGTGTCGTCCTATCAAAGGACAAAAAGCACAGTGCAACCAACTTTCTCATTGCAACATCTGCAAGCCAGGCACTTCGCCTCTGAGAAGTTGCACGTGTGCAGGTCTCTTCCCCCCTTGGTGTGGGCAGGTGGGTTTCTTCATGAATATCCTACCACTTTGGCAGGCCCACCACACCCACCACTTGAGCACGAGTTGTGACGTGCATGCATCATGCACTCTGCTTCAGTCAACAAGGCTTTCACTCCATACTTGCGTTTCAATTCTTGTTGACATCATTGCCCAACTCAAACAACTGCTGACTAAGGCAAACTGACGGCGGGGCCTTTTGAACTGTGGGGCGGACCAAAGTGTCGTCCTATCAAAGGACAAAAAGCACAGTGCAACCAACTTTCTCATTGCAACATCTGCAAGCCAGGCACTTCGCCTCTGAGAAGTTGCACGTGTGCAGGTCTCTTCCCACCTTTCTTCACACGTGCTGAGTCAGCCATTGAACAACTTCCTGCCAAGGGACGGAGAGACGCGTGAAACCCTGCAGGTGGTCACAAACTAATCTGGATGGTTTGTCTGCAGGATTTGAAGCAGACGGCACCCGTGACACCCACATAAAAATGGATTGCTTGGACGAAAACTTGTTGAGAAACTTCAAAAACGCGCTATGCACAGCTACTGACGAGTTCATCGAAATCAAACACGCTCTGGCAGCTTCGTTATCTACAAAAAGGAACATGCGGCCTGTGCATTCCAACCTTCTCATCAACACAACACCAACAATACCAGCAAGCAACTCCAGGCCAGAAATAATCTTCTTTGTGTCAAGTTGCATAAGTCCCATGACTTCGTCAGGGACGCTCTCTGAAAAATAAAACCTTTCCGTTACAACTCCGCTCACAACTCTCAGAGCCACCATGCCAAGAGTGCCAACTTGGTCGTTGTTCTCCAACGCTGCGTCCGTAAAAATCAAGACTTTGGCGTGGGATCCCCCAGCCAAAAGAACACGTGGACAACTCTCTTTAACAAAGTCACGTGCCCACCGCAGCTCTTGCAGCATGTCTTCGGTGAGGTGTTTTCCAGCTTTCTTGCCGCAAGCCCGCTGTCTGATGGCTTTCATATGGAGCGAAACCGCTCTGCCATAAGTCTGGCTTTCGGCGAATTGCAGCCTGCCCATCAAGGTAGACGCTTCCGCCTCTGTCAAACTTTTGGAGTCCTGAATGGCCCCTATAGCATCACAGATCTGTGCAATCCGCGACTCCTTGTTCCTCACCTCCACGATGCCCTGCCTTGCCTTCTCAAGACAAAACTCCACGCCCAGAGCAGAAAAGGTTGGAGACAGGCTCAAACGCTTGCTTTCCTTGTCAGAAAAATGCCAGCCTATCAGTCGCAGAAACCGCTCTGCGGTGTGTTGAGCCCAATCTCCAGCACTGAGAACATCGAGCTGGGGGAAGTCGTCGTAATAAGACGACCAGATTAGCTCAAACAGCTTGGTTCCAACGATCTGTATGGCCCTCGCAATTTTGTTGAAGCCATAGACACTCGAGGCGGCTCCAAAGGGCAGCACTTGGGACAGAAACAACCGCTTCTCGCCAGAGGGGTCGTCAACCGCTAAGACGCTGCACCAGAGAGACCGCTTGGACACTAGAACCTGTTTGTAAGCAGCTGCTAAGTCCAGCGTGCGGCCTCCAATCTCGGGCGCACAGCCCTCCCAAGAATAATGAAGCTTGCCTGTCCAAGACGACCCGCTGGACTTGGTGACCGACACTGTAGAATCATCACGGATGGCTTCCACAAAGGTTCGTGCCATGACGCTGATGTCATCCACGCCAGCAAGGTCCAACTTGTAGCTGGCACCGAACGCAGAATTGACCAGGGACTCGGACAGATTATCAATCTGTCGCACCTTGTCCGGCTGTCGCAGGCCAAAACGCCTGGATGCCACAAACAGCGGCCCCAACAGCTGAGTCAACTCTTCCTCATTGTAGGGGCCCTTCATCCATCCTTTGGCAACTTCATCCATTGTGATGTCCCAAACAGCCTGACGCACTTCTTCAGACTGTAGGTCACCATGCTTAGAACCAAGGATCTTTCTCCTAGACCATCTTGCGGACTTCATCAACTGCTCCTCCGACATAGCAATGCCAGCATCCTCACTGTGGAACAGCTGAGTAGGACAGTCTCTTCCAGTGAGCGAGACCCCATTAAGTTGCAAGCAGTGCAGGCATTCATCAGTGATGCCTGAGTCCTTGCACATCTCTTCAAACAACAGGAACCGCTTGCCCTCAACAATCAGCTGTCGCTCTTCGTCCAAGGCACCATGCAGAAGGTCTTCATACGGCTGTAGTTCCATAGCCCTAGCTTCATAGTAGGCGAACACTTCGTCAACTCTATCAGCTCGGGCAGCACATCCTTCGGTCAGCAGCTTGAAGATGTTGGCCTTGGTGTTGTCATCCACACCGGACGAGTCATCAAAGGGGTGGCTTATCTCCAACGCACGCTCCAAAAATTGTTCAGGGGTGCGCCAAATGCCCACCTCCACTTTCATAGTTGGTTGAGCTCCTTCTCGGTCTTCCCCAGGTAAAATCTTAAGGAGCTTGGAAGGATGGGGGACATCCAACTGTTGGCACTGTTGCAAGGAAAGATTTTGATCTTGAGGCAACTTCAACGGCAGCGCAGTGTTGATATTGCTGGTGAAAGCGAACTCAGGGATGAGTGCAGGGAAACGATTTCCCCGTGGTTGTCTGCCAGCTGCCGCCATAGAAAACGGCACCTTTTTGCGTTGTTTGGGAGGATGTTCAGCTTTCACCCAAACGACGTCTGCAGTTGTTGCCAGCTGTGAAACTAACATTGCGACCTCATCACATAGTTTCTGTGGATAGGCCGCTTTATCCGCAGCGGCAAAATGCCGCTTGTTGTCATCACGACGAACTCCCCCACCAGCATGAGGGTGTGTGCGATCGCAGGTCTTAGCCAACGTGTCCAAGACATCACCAGAAACATACCAGCTTGACCATTTGTTGCGCGCACTGCCCCACATGCATTGTTGAAAGGCGACCTCATGCAGCAAGCCTTCATCAATGAGCTCTTGAAAGTATGGAGTTTCCCAAAGATAGCCCCGAGTGGGATTCTCCACTGAGACCAACACGTTGCGTGCGACGCACTCGCGCACCAACCGAGCAATGTTGCGGTAGATGTCATTGGCTTTGTTGACACGGGCCGCCTCATCTGCAGTCAAGTGTGGCAATCCCAAAGGAAAAGTTGAGGATCTTAAGGGGCGCGGTTCTGGCGCTCCCATCATACGCAATCGTCTGGGCAACTTCCGTTCGCGAGCTTTGGATGCAGTGCCATCTGGAGGGGCTGCGTGAAGATACAATGTTGAGTCTGCTTTCAGAAGGTTGAGAACGTACTGGAAACCTTCTTCACTCGCCAAATCAACACTGATGCATGGGTGACACTGTTTATGTCTATTCTTTACATGGTCGATTGCATGGACTTTGAAACCTTTAGATGCCAAAGTCGCCGACAATCTCGCTGATCCAGCACATAATTCAATGCAATGCACTGAGGACACAGGGCTGCCCAAAATATTTTCGGGCAAGGTCCTCTTCTTGAAACTCGGCTTCTCTCAGGACCCACCCTTAGCGTGGTCACGCTGAGAGTGTGGTTGTTGGCAGCCCCATCGCGAACACAAGTGCCAGCCGCGCGGGCACCGCTGGCCTGCTGATGCTCTGCTGCAACCCCCGCAATTGAAGGAATAACAGATTGGCTCGCCGTCAGGCGTCATCGCAGCTTGACCAAGGATCTCCTGAGGCATCTTGATAGAGGAGGTACTTCTGCCGCCTCGTGACTTGCCTTTCCCCTTGCCTTTCTTCAAGTTTTTGAGCTGACCTTGCAAATTCTCCACTTGCCTACGCAGCTTCTCACTCTCAGAGCTGGAGGCAGGTGGTTGCTTGCTCCTCTTGGCAGCGTCATTCTGCTCCTCCTCATTCTTGCGTTTCGCTGAGGACGGTGAAGAACCTTGAAGGGGTTGAAGATGGAGACGGATTTCAGGGGCAACCACGGCTTTTACCAGCGCATCTTCAAGTGGCAAGCTTGTGCCCACTGGTCGAATGCCGTTTCTGGTCTCCTTCATCAAGAACTTGAAAAGCTCCATGTCCGCATGGTGAATCTGCTCAATGGACACACGTCGATATCCTTCTGGAGGTGTTGAGGTGTATGCCTCCAGCAGCACCTGTGTCCACCGCTCGAACTTGTCAAAGGTCACAATCCTTGCTTGATCAAAGGCCAGCGAACGACGCTGCAGGGCATACCTCAGTTTGAGGTCAGTCGAAACATCGGCCTTCACCTCCTCTTGCGTTTTGACCTCTCGAACAATGCCACTGGAGTCAGGACGCCATGTTGGATCAGTCTTCAGCCCCATAAGCTCTTGATCACGTTTGGTGCACTGCTCCCAACGTACGTACTTCAGCTGGTTGTCCTCCGTCATCTGGAAAACAAGATCGACCAGCAAATGACTCGGCTCCAGTTCTCCGCTAAGATCAAGGCCCGGTAGCCTAGAAGCTTGTGACTGATGTCGAGCCGCTCGTTCAGCCTGAGCGAGTTTTCGTGGTGCATCTTCATCCCTTCGGTCAATCTTAGACCTCAGATCTGCAGCAGTCAATGTGTATGACTCATACGCCAAACGTCTGATCAACGGGAGAACATCTGGTGCTGGAGGCCGAGTCTGAGTGATTTCCTCGGCTAATTTGATGAGGGGTGTCTCGTCAATCTGCCCGGGCTGATAGTTACTAGCAAAAGCCAGCTTACCATATGTGTTCCAACCCAGGTCATCCAAACGAGTACAAATGGCATCCGAAAGGCCTAGTTCCTTAGCCCTATTCTTCAGGACTGCCACCGAGTCCAACATCTTGAGTGCCCAAAAGGCTATCCAAATAAACAGATCAGATGATATAATTGATGAGAAACGTTTGAACACAGCAAACAACGAAAGAAAAAGAAAAACAAGAAAGCTTTAATCGTATGCGACAAGTCAGCGTGAATCCTGTTGCAAGATGCATGTCACTTCGACAACTGTGGAAAACATTGGCAGAGCAGCTCTTGCTCATTACTAACATGCGTGCAGTTCAACATAAGCAAGAGGGGGCTAGCAGTCCTTCGTGAACTGCTCCCTCTTGCTGCTGGACTTCCCAGCGTGCAGGCACACCTCAAAAAGCGGAAGCATCAACTTTAGGATTTGTGCTGTGTCCCGTACTGCAACCAGCAAAAAAAAGTACGAACATGTGGACACATTGCACAAACACGTAGCACATTGCTACAAGTGCCTGCAAAAACTCTTTCTTCACTTACCGAAACAAATTCGGCACTTAGGCCACGCCAGCTCAGGATCCTTCTTGTAAATCGTGAAGGTATCCCCAACCGCTCTGCCACAACATGTCTTGTGCATATCATCCACATGTGCAAAATGCAACACTTTTGTTCTGACATGTCTATACATTCGATCAACATCAGCATGGGGATTAATGCCCGCAGCAGCTTTGCCCATCAAGTCCTCCTCAACTGCAGCCATGCCCTCCTCAGCAGAGGTGCTGCATGAATCGCTGGAAGATGATTCATCATCCTCGGCCTCCAGATCGGAGTCCATGCCACCCAGAGACACGTTCATGTTCACGCGGTTGCACGGACCGTCAATTCGGCCAAACTCGCTCTCGCCCAGCAACGACATCTTGTCTTTGAAAGCTTCATAAGAATTCTCATTCTGCATCGCAACTTCGCTTGCAAACAGTAACGCAGCCTCATCCAAACTGTACCCAGTACTCTCTGAGAATTGGGCACGCACTGATACCGCTTGCGATAGATCCACAAAGTGGGACCCCCTGACTGATAATGGCCTGAAGGTACCTTGTTTGACTGATTCCAGCATTGTCATCATGGCCCGAATTGGGCTGGCCAAAGCGTCGCGACTATAGTTCAGGGCGGAGGCATGGCCCTTCACGACATGGTATCCTAGCAACTCATTCTGCTCCAGAGTCAAACCAAAAACATTTGTGTAAGTCAACAGCGTACACTTCAAACTGTGTGAGGTATAATGCTTGAAGGCTTCCTTAGGCAAGAGCTTGGCTAAGCACTCACCCAATCGCTCCGTCATTTCAGCAGCCCCAAGCTTTTCCAGCGTCCCGCTCAAAAACGAGGACATTGAAGGATTCAAAATGACAACATCTTCGGTGGTTTCAGGAGCTTCTTCTGGGATGGGATCCAAGCCCAACTCATCTCTTGCATGCAAGAAAAATCTGAACCAAGGAAACCCTAAAAGGCCGTGGATTGGTACAATGAGTGGCAGAAATCGCGTTTGTTTTTCAAGTGTTCTGGCAGTCTTGACACGACACAAGCTTCCTTCAAAGTAATCACCCAGAATCTTCCCGTGGCTGATCCTGCTGCAGTCGCTGACACGCAGCCGTCCGTACAAGGCCAGTAAGCACAGCCCTGCACTTCCTCTCAGGAAGTTGTCTAACTCAAACAGGCAACAGAGTTCCAAAATGATGATTGCAACAATGTCCAGGGGAGGGGCCTGACGAAGCACCCTCTTCCTCAAGTAGCACAAATGCGCGGCCCCCTGCACTCGCTGCGAATTTGCTGCATCTTCTGCACCAGCCCAGCCGAAAACTGCACCTACGAATGACAGCGTTGAAACAAAGGTCTGTGCACGTGTTGGTGGTTTTTGAGAACTCCTCAAGTGAGCCACATATCGGTAAACATGCTCCTCATCTATGGGAATGATTGCAACATCGCCAACGTACTTCCGCACAAACGAAACATACATAGCAAATGAGCTCGCTCTGACCTGCAGTGTGGAAGTTGACTTCCTTGCCAACCAATCTTCAACCAACTGTGCTATGGCGCGTTCACAATCCGGTTGACCAACGCATGACAGAAGCAGTTGTCCCAAACGTGAGTCCTGAGGATGCAACAGCACTAGATCGACCCACTTGGCCAAAATCGTTTGCCTTTTGTCGTTCAGCCCAGCGGTCATTCTGTCTTGGTAATGAGCTCGAACCAGCGACTTCTTCTCATGAACATCCATGGTGATGACTGATGGCTGAGCATTTACCGAAGGCAGGTTGCGCGGCAAAACAAGAGGCGATAACCATGGCGGCGCAAAAGACCCTGGAGACCCCAGAACATCTCTAAGGAAACCGGTCTCCCAGGGCAACTGCGGCACAGAGACAAACTTGTTGCCTTGTGCTAATGCTACATCTAGGGATCGTTCAACATGCACAGAAAAAGAGGGCTCCCTAGATGAACTTGCACTTGGCTCATTGGCCAACACTTCTGTCCTTCCCCTCTTTTTCTTCATGAATATCCTACCACTTTGGCAGGCCCACCACACCCACCACTTGAGCACGAGTTGTGACGTGCATGCATCATGCACTCTGCTTCAGTCAACAAGGCTTTCACTCCATACTTGCGTTTCAATTCTTACATACATTACATACATTACATACATTACATACATTACATACATTACATACATTACATACATTACATACATTACATACATTACATACATTGCATACATTACATACATTGCATACATTACCATACATTACACATACATTACCATACATTACATTACATTACATACATTACATTACATTACCATACATTACAATTACATTACAATGCATTACCATAACATTACATACATTACATTACATTACATACCATTACATACATTACATACATTACATTACATTACATACCATACATTACATACACATTACATTACATTACATACATTACATTCATTACATTACATTACATACATTACATACATTACATACACATACATACATTCCAACATACATAACATACATACATACACTTACATACATACATACATACATACATACATACATACATACATACATACATACACAACATACAGATTACATACATACATACATACATACATAATCATACATAATCATACATGCATACATACATTACATAACATAACATAACATTACATTACATTACAGTACATTACATTGCATTACATTACATTACATTGCATTACATTACATTGCATTACATTACATTACATTACATTACATACATATATACAGTACACACTATAGAAAGGTAGTTGCAAAAACGATTCAAATCAGGAGGCCGGGTCTTGGTGGAGGCACCGAATCTCTCAAAAAATGTGGGCAGGTCATGCATGGTGTCGATGGTCGCGGAGGCCATGGTGGGTTCTGGGTCCAGGTGAGCCGCTCGGATCCGCTCGGTGAGCCATGGCGAGCCTCACTTTTGAAGGTCTCCAAAGCTGCCAAGCGCTTGCTGAGCCAGGCAGAAGCGGAATCAATCGACGCAACTGCGGCCATTGGGAGCAGCCCATATTTCCCAGCGCCGGGGTCCAGGAAGCTCTTTCAGTTGCCAATGAGTTATGCTGTTTGGATGTCTCATATCTTATCGGAGGGTGTGCTCACTGTCTGGTTCAGTCAAGATAGTTTTTATGATTTTTATGCATTCCTTGAAAATACTTGCATTGAGATTAACGCTGAACGAGCCCAAATCCTCACCAGTCAGAACCACGGGCAGGATGGGCGTTGCTCGTCTAGCCACATGTACAACTACTTGCTGCGCAAAAGGATGGGACACAATGGGACAAAGAGATACAAAGGGATTACAAAGAGATCAAAAGGCAACAATCGCCTTAAATTGCAGCGGTCGGCCGCGTCGGCCACAGACCACAACTCAGGACCTGGAATGATGCGGCACTTTTCAATTTCCCAGCTCCTCTTCCGCTGCTGCCACCATGATCTCCCTGTCAGATCACCCGAGTCGGCTAAGCTGCAGAAGTGCCTCTCCCAGTTGTTCTAAGTCATCCCAGCTCCGAGCGCATCCCAAGACCAGGTGGGATTGGTTTGCGCTCGGTCTGCTTTGGGGAAAATGTCCGCACCAAACATGCGACAAGCGAAAAGGTCTGAGCCTGCAATTCCCCTGCAGGCTGCCCAAACAGTTTTGAATTTACTGCCAAGCCAAACCAATGCAGCACTTCAGTATGTTCATCGACATTCAACCAAGTGCTGATCATGCTGGTTGTGTCAAGAGTCTTTACTTACTTGGTTGAGGTAAGAGTTCACACTATGCGTCACGCGAACGAGGCTTGGCGCTAATTTGTCTGCACTACTTCAGAAACATCTTTTGTTTCGTACCACTTTCAGTGGCATAGGACTGATAAGACCTGATCTGGAAGCTCATCCATCAACGCTCGAAGATAAACACAGTACCATCGTTGAAACTGAGGCCGCTGACTTCGAGTGAAACGTCCTTGCGAATCAACGCTTTGACACAGCACTTCGCCCATGTATTCCCATCTTGTATCATCTTGTCCCATCCGCAGTGGAACGCAGTGGAAGCCAGAAAACCTGGATGGCACTGGCCTGCGATAAGCTTCAAAGATTTTGCCATCACATTGCCACCCTCTGTACCTCTGCAAGAAAATGCAAGAAAAGTAGAATGGATGGCTTCAAGTGAGAGACAACCCGAAGGAGAGAAATGCTTGTACAAAAGTCATGTCAAAATATCTCAATACCCTCGGAGCTCGGGGCACGGTCATCTTCAAAAGAAGCTTGGTGAGACATTCGTGGCGCATAGCTTCAGAATCCTACTGGCTGTATGCAATCGAAGAAATCAAAGAAGACTGACCACGTCCTGGTGACCACACACTGCTGGCCTCATGCCCGTTGATCATGACGATCCCTGGCTCAAAGTTTGCTTCTCTCCAAGCAACGGAAGTGTCCATGCAATCATGAAGTTGCTCATGCAGTGTTCAACTCATTCAGTCACTTGCAATATTTGCAATGCCATTGATGCATCCAGACACTTCAGCCATCTTCAGTCATACATCAAGACACTTTTCTACAAACATGCAAGGCGCGCTATCTCCAGGGCGGATTTCTCTGACTTCCCCGGGGCACTGCTTGTTCCACGCTTCGATGGCCCCACCAGGCAGAATCTTTTCTACCAACAAACCCTCTTCACCTGCGAACGAGCTCCAAAAAAAAGCGTAGCATGACCATGGTAGCAACGTACATGTTTTTGTATTAAATTATATCCGCCGACCCCAGCCATCTGCAGGGGGAGCGCGCCCGAGAAAAAGTGGCTTTAAGCCCTAAGCAACACTAGGCAATAGCTTGGTTGTAAATGCTTCCGGCTCCGGCGCCCTTTTGCATCTACCGGGTCAAACAGTCAAGGTTTGCAGCTACAGGGTCCTTGGACTCCAGCTTGGACCGGAGCGGTCGCGGGTACAGTCACGGTTTGGACCTCAGTTTCTCGGTTCAGAAAGTAACGTTTGGCACTCTGGGCTACGGGCCGCGGGTCCAATCCGTCCTTCACTGCCATGGTGTTTTAGCCCTGCGACAGGGTCCTTGGACTCCAGCTTGGACTTGGACCTCAGTTTCTTGTCGGTTCAGAAAGTAACGTTTGGCACTCTGGGCTACGGGCCGCGGGCCCAATCCGTCCTTCACTGCCATGGTGGTTTAGCCCTGCGACAGGATCCTTGGACTCCAGCTTGGACCGGAGCTGTCGCGGGTAAAGTCACGGTTTGGACCTCAGTTTCTTGTCGGTTCAGAAAGTATAACGTTTGGCACTCTGGGCTACGGGCCGCGGGCCCAATCCGTCCTTCACTGCCATGGTGGCTTAGCCCTGCGACAGGGTCCTTGGAAGTCACGGTTTGGACCTCAGTTTCTTGTCGGTTCAGAGAGAACGTTTGGCACTCTGGGCTACGGGCCGCGGGCTCCGTCACTGCCATGGTGTTTTAGCCCTGCGACAGGGTCCTTGGACTCCAGCTTGGACCGGAGCTGTCGCGGGTACAGTCACGGTTTGGACCTCAGTTTCTTGTCGGTTCAGAACGTAACGTTTGGCACTCTGGGCTACGGGCCGCGGGCCCAATCCGTCCTTCACTGCCATGGTGTTTTAGCCCTGCGACAGGGTCCTTGGACTCCAGCTTGGACCGCAGCTGTCGCGGGTAAAGTCACGGTTTGGACCTCAGTTTCTTGTCGGTTTAGAAAGTAACGTTTGGCACTCTGGGCTACGGGCCGCGGGCCCAATCCGTCCTTCACTGCCATGGTGTTTTAGCCCTGCGACAGGGTCCTTGGAAGTCACGGTTTGGACCTCAGTTTCTTGTCGGTTCAGAGAGAACGTTTGGCACTCTGGGCTACGGGCCGCGGGCCCAATCCGTCCGTCACTGCTATGGTGTTTTAGCCCTGCGACAGGGTCCTTGGACTCCAGCTTGGACCGGAGCTGTCGCGGGTACAGTCACGGTTTGGACCTCAGTTTCTTGTCGGTTCAGAAGGTAACGTTTGGCACTCTGGGCTACGGGCCGCGGGCCCAATCCGTCCTTCACTGCCATGGTGCTTTAGCCCTGCGACAGGGTCCTTGGATTCCAGCTTGGACCGGAGCTGTCGCGGGTAAAGTCACGGTTTGGACCTCAGTTTCTTGTCGGTTCAGAAAGTAACGTTTCGCACTCTGGGCTACGGGCCGCGGGCCCAATCCGTCCTTCACTGCCATGGTGTTTTAGCCCTGCGGCAGGGTCCTTGGACTCCAGCTTGGACCGGAGCTGTCGCGGGTACAGTCACGGTTTGGACCTCAGTTTCTTGTCTGTTCAGAAGGTAACGTTTGGCACTCTGGGCTACGGACCGCGGGCCCAATCCGTCCTTCACTGCCATGGAGTTTTAGCCCTGCGACAGGATCCTTGGACTCCAGCTTGGACCGGAGCTGTCGCGGGTAAAGTCACGGTTTGGACCTCAGTTTCTTGTCGGTTCAGAAAGTAACGTTTGGCACTCTGGGCTACGGGCCGCGGGCCCAATCCGTCCTTCACTGCCATGGTGTTTTAGCCCTGCGACATGGTCCTTGGAAGTCACGGTTTGGACCTCAGTTTCTTTCGGTCAGAGAGTAACGTTTGGCACTCTGGGTAAGCGGCCGCGGCCCAATCCGTCCGTCACTGCATGGTGGTTTTTAGCCCCTGCGACAGGGTCCTTGGACTCAGCATTGGACCGCGTGTCGCGGGTTCAAGTCACGTTTGGACATCAGGTTTTTTTGTCAGTGCAGAAAGTAACGGTTGGCACTATGGGTACGGCCGCCGGGGGCCCAATCCGTCCTTCAATTGCCATGGTGGTTTTTTAGCCCTGCACAGGTCCTTGGACTCCAGCTTGGACCAGGAGCTGTCGCGTGTAAGTCAAGTTGGACTCGTTTCTTGTCGGTTCAGAAAGTAACGTTTGGCACTCTGGGCTACGGGCCGCGGGCCCAATCCGTCCTTCACTGCCATGGTGGTTTAGCCCTGCGACAGGATCCTTGGACTCCAGCTTGGACCGGAGCTGTCGCGGGTAAAGTCACGGTTTGGACCTCAGTTTCTTGTCGGTTCAGAAAGTAACGTTTGGCACTCTGGGTTTGGCACTCTGGGCTACGGGCCGCGGGCCCAATCCGTCCTTCACTGCCATGGTGTTTTAGCCCTGCGACAGGGTCCTTGGATCCAGCTTGGGACCGGAGCTGTCGGGAGGTACAGTCACGGTTGGACCTCAGTTCTTGTGGTTCAGAAAAATGGTAACGTTTGGGCAATCTGGGCTATACGGCCGCGGCCAATCCGTCTTCACTGCAATGGTGTTTTAGCCCTGGACAGGGGTCCTTGGCTCCAGCTTGGACAGCAGCTGCCGGGGTACAGTCACGCGGTTTGGACCTCAGTTTCTTGTCGGTTCAGAAAGTAACGTTTGGCCCTCTGGGCTCCGGGCCGCGGGCCCAATCCGTCCTTCACTGCCATGGTGTTTTAGCCCTGCGACAGGGTCCTTGGAAGTCACGGTTTGGACCTCAGTTTCTTGTCGGTTCAGAGAGTAACGTTTGGCACTCTGGGCTACGGGCCGCGGGCCCAATCCGTCCGTCACTGCCATGGTGTTTTAGCCCTGCGACAGGGTCCTTGGACTCCAGCTTGGACCGGAGCTGTCGCGGGTACAGTCACGGTTTGGACCTCAGTTTCTTGTCGGTTCAGAACGTAACGTTTGGCACTCTGGGCTACGGGCCGCGGGCCCAATCCGTCCTTCACTGCCATGGAGTTTTAGCCCTGCAACAGGATCCTTGGACTCCAGCTTGGACCGGAGCTGTCGCGGGTAGTCACGGTTTGGACCTCAGTTTCTTGTCGGTTCAGAAAGTGACGTTTGGCACTCTGGGCTACGGGCCGCGGGCCCAATCCGTCCTTCACTGCCATGGTGTTTTAGCCCTGCGACAGGGTCCTTGGAAGTCACGGTTTGGACCTCAGTTTCTTGTCGGTTCAGAGAGTAACATTTGGCACTCTGGGCTACGGGCCGCGGGCCCAATCCGTCCGTCACTGCCATGGTGTTTTAGCCCTGCGACAGGGTCCTTGGACTCCAGCTTGGACCGGAGCTGTCGCGGGTAAAGTCACGGTTTGGACCTCAGTTTCTTGTCAGTGCAGAAAGTATACGTTTGGCACTCTGGGCTACGGGCCGCGGGCCCAATCCGTCCTTCACTGCCATGGTGGTTTAGCCCTGCGACAGGTCCTTGGACTCCAGCTTGGACCGGAGCTGTCGCGGGTAAAGTCACGGTTTGGACCTCAGACCGGAGCTGTCGCGGGTACAGTCACGGTTTGGACCTCAGTTTCTTGTCGGTTCAGAAGGTAACGTTTGGCACTCTGGGCTACGGGCCGCGGGCCCAATCCGTCCTTCACGGCATGGTGTTTTAGCCCTGCGACAGGGTCCTTGGACTCCAGCTTGGACCGGAGCTGTCGCGGGTAAAGTCACGGTTTGGACCTCAGTTTCTTGTCAGTGCAGAAAGTAACGTTTGGCACTCTGGGCTATGGGCCGCGGGCCCAATCCGTCCTTCACTGCCATGGTGGTTTAGTCCTGCGACAGGGTCCTTGGATTCCAGCTTGGACCGGAGCTGTCGCGGGTAAAGTCACGGTTTGGACCTCAGTTTCTTGTCGGTTCAGAAAGTAACGTTTGGCACTCTGGGCTACGGGCCGCGGGCCCAATCCGTCCTTCACTGCCATGGTGTTTTAGCCCTGCGACATGGTCCTTGGAAGTCACGGTTTGGACCTCAGTTTCTTGTGTTTTAGCCCTGCGACAGGGTCCTTGGACTCCAGCTTGGACCGGAGCTGTCGCGGGTAAAGTCACGGTTTGGACCTCAGTTTCTTGTCGGTTCAGAAAGTAACGTTTGGCACTCTGGGCTACGGGCCGCGGGCCCAATCCGTCCTTCACTGCCATGGTGTTTTAGCCCTGCGACAGGGTCCTTGGACTCCAGCTTGGACCGGAGCTGTCGCGGGTAAATTGTCACGGTTTGGACCTCAGTTAGTTCAGAAAGTAACGTTTGGCACTCTGGGCTACGGGCCGCGGGCCCAATCCGTCCTTCACTGCCACATGATGTTTTGGCCCTGCGACAGGGTCCTTGGACTCCAGCGTGGACCGGAGCTGTCGCCCTTTTGCATCTGCCGGGTCAAACCGTCAAGGTTTGCAGCTACCATGGTGTTTTAGCCCTGCGACAGGCAGCTTGGACCGGAGCTGTCGCGGGTAAAGTCACGGTTTGGACCTCGTTCTTGTCGGTTCAGAAAGTAACGTTTGGCACCTTTTGCTATACCTAACAAGTCAATGCTTTACTAACTTTGCTACAACATGCTATAACAGCTCGGTTTCACCTCTGCAACCTGCGTGCTAAGTTGCGTGACTAGGGGTCGGCGGCAGGGGGCGGCAGCCCTTAAATTAAAATTCGGCTCCGCCGGCTCCCCACGAGTACGCTGACAAATGCGTCACGAGCGTCCCAGAGCGACTAGAGCTCTAAGGTGAGGCGCGCCCCCAGCCGCCGACCCTCCGACGCCGGGCCCCGAAAACCACCAAAAATCCTTCAGGAGGGTGGGGGAGAGGTTTTTGGCCGGGATCCGGGTCGCTCATAAGCGTCTCCAAGAGCATTCCCCCCCCCCCGTTTTGAGGGTACCTAAAATCGGAAAAAAGTGCCGTTTTGACACATTTTTCGGACGATTTTTCGCTTTTCGAAAGTCACAAAATGCTGTAAATTACAGCATTTTTGCGTTTTAACATCTTTTGCGGGAGCCATGCAAAAACGCAGAAAATGCTGTAAATACCAATACTTTTTGGACCCAAGATGCACAAAACACCGCAAATACCAGCGTTTTTGAAAGCCAAGCAAAAAAACACTGTAAATTACAGCATTTTTGGCGTGTTGATCGCAAAAACTGCTGGTATTCACAGTGTTTTTGCAATTTCAAGAAAACGTGGAAGGCACGAAACACTGTAAATAGCGGTGTTTTGGCCACTTCTGGACGCCGAAACGCTAGTATTTACGCAGTTTTTTGCCCGTGGCGGCGCCAAACCCCTGTAAATTACAGCATTTTCTTCCCTTTCTGAACCGATTTTTTGCCTTGATGAACGGAAAAAACGCTGGTATTTACGCGTTTCCCAAAAAATCGAAGATCGTGACGTGAACGAAACCCTGTAAGTAACAGTGTTTTAGCCACTTTCGGGGACTAAAACTGTGGTATTTACGCGGGTTCTTGCCATCTGACAGCGCAAAATGCTGTAAATTACAACATTTTGTGCGCTGTTTATGTTCAATTTTTTAAACTGCGATGCTTTCACCTGTTCTTTGCCTTCTTCCACAAGAAACAATGTTGCAGATTGAAACTGGAAACAATGTTGCAGATTGAAACTGGACGACAGCGTGACCCGAAAGAAAGCTGGAGGGAGGAGTCGCACAGAAGCTTTTACACACACAGGGGCTTTTACACAGAGAAGTCTTTACACAAAGGAGCTTTTTACGCACAGAAGGTTTTACACAGCGAAGTCTTTACTCTAAGGAGCTTTTGCACACAAACATCTAGGAGCCTTTACACACAGAAGCTTTTACACGAAGAAGTCTTTACACAGAGGGGTTTTTACACACAGACGCGTTTGCACACAGAAGCTTATTTTACACAGAGAAGCCTTCACACAGAGGAGCTTTTACACACAAAAGCATTTACCACACAGCAGGCTTTTACACACACAGGGGCTTTTTACACAGAGAAGTCTTTACACAAAGGAGGCTTCTTTAACAACACGAACGGTTTTACACAGAGAAAGTCTTTACCTCTAGGAGCTTTGAACAAATATCTAGGGCTTTTTCACACAGAGTTTTTTACGCGAAGAAGTTCTTTACACAGAGGGGTTTTTACACCGACGCAATTGACACACCAGAAGCTTTACACAGAGAAAAGCATTAACACAGAGGAGCTTTACACAAAAGCATTTGCACACGCAAGTTTTACAACCACACGGGGGCGTTTACACAGAGAACAGAAGTCTTTACACAAAGGAGCTTTTTACACACGGAAGCTTGGGAAGCTTTACAACAGAGAAGTCTTACTCTAGGGGCTTTGTACACCAACAGACGCGTTTGCCACACAGAAGCTTTTACACAGAGAAGCCTCAAACAGAGGAGTTTACACACAAAAGCGGTTAACACAGCAGGCTTTTACACACACAGGGGCTTTTACACAGAGAAGTCTATACACAAAGGAGCTTTTTACACACAGAAGGTTTTACACAGAGAAGTCTTTACTCTAGGGAGCTTTTGCACACAAATATCTAGGTGCTTTTTCACACAGAAACTTTTTTTACTAGAAGACGTCTTACACAGGAGGGGGTTTTTTTTACACACAGACGCACATTTGCACACAGAGCTTTACACAGAGAAGCTTTACACAGAGGAGCTTTTACACACAAAAGCATTTACACACAGCAGGCTTTTTCACACACAGGGGCTTTTACACAGAGAAGTCTATACACAAAGGAGCTTTTTACACACAGACGCGTTTGCACACAGAAGCTTATTTTACACAGAGAAGCCTTCACACAGAGGAGCTTTTACACACAAAAGCGTTTACACACAGCAGGCTTTTACACACACAGGGGCTTTTACACAGAGAAGTCTTTACACAAAGGATCTTTTTACACACAGAAGGTTTTACACAGAGAAGTCTTTACTCTAGGGAGCTCTTGCACACAAATATCTAGGTGCTTTTTCACACAGAAGTTTTTACGCGAAGAAGTCTTTACACAGAGGGTTTTTACACACAGACGCATTTGCACACAGAAGCTTTTACACAGAGAAGCCTTTACACAGAGGAGCTTTTACACAAAAGCATTTGCACACAGCAAGCTTTTACACACAGGGGCTTTTACACAGAGAAGTCTTTACACAAAGGAGCTTTTTACACACGGAAGCTTTTACACAGAGAAGTCTTTACTCTAAGGGGCTTTTTACACACAGACGCGTTTGCACACAGAAGCTTTTACACAGAGAAGCCTTCACACAGAGGAGCTTTTACACACAAAAGCGTTTACACACAGCAAGCTTTTACACACACAGGGGCTTTTACACAGAGAAGTCCTTACACAAAAGAGCTTTTTACACACAGAAGGTTTTACACAGAGAAGTCTTTACTCCAAGGAGCTTTTGCACACAAACGTCTAGGAGCTTTTTCACACAGAACTTTTTACTCGAAGACGTCTTTACACAGAGGGGTTTTTACACACAGACGCATTTGCACACAGAAGCTTTTACACAGAGAAGCCTTTACACAGAGGAGCTTTTACACACAAAAGCATTTACACACAGCAGGCTTTTACACACACAGGGGCTTTCACACAGAGAAGTCTATACACAAAGGAGCTTTTTACACACGGGAGCCTTTTGGAAGCAAATTTCTGCCATTTGGCGGCCCCTCGGCCGGCTATTGAATTTCTCTTCTGGGATCATTGGGAAACGGCCGTTTTTGCCCAAATCCTGGCCGGGAGCCTTTTGGAACCAAATTTCTGCCATTTGGCGGTCCATCGGCCGGCTATTGAATTTCTCTTCTGGGATCATTGGGAAACGGCCGGTTTTGGCCAAATCCTGGCCGGGAGCCTTTTGGAAGCAAATTTCTGCCATTTGGCGGCCCCTCGGCCGGCTATTGAATTTCTCTTCTGGGATCATTGGGAAACGGCCGTTTTTGGCCAAATCCTGGCCGGGAGCCTTTTGGAAGCAAATTTCTGCCATTTGGCGGTCCCTCGGCCGGCTATTGAATTTCTCTTCTGGGATCATTGGGAAACGGCCGTTTTTGCCCAAATCCTGGCCGGGAGCCTTTTGGAAGCAAATTTCTGCCATTTGGCGGCCCCTCGGCCGGCTATTGAATTTCTCTTCTGGGATCATTGGGAAACGGCCGTTTTTGGCCAAATCCTGGCCGGGAGCCTTTTGGAAGCAAATTTCTGCCATTTGGCGGCCCCTCGGCCGGCTATTGAATTTCTCTTCTGGGATCATTGGGAAACGGCCGTTTTTGCCCAAATCCTGGCCGGGAGCCTTTTGGAAGCATATTTCTGCCATTTGGCGGTCCCTCGGCCGGCTATTGAATTTCTCTTCTGGGATCATTGGGAAACGGCCGTTTTTGCCAAATCCTGGCCGGGAGCCTTTTGGAAGCAAATTTCTGCCATTTGGCGGTCCCTCGGCCGGCTATTGAATTTCTCTTCTGGGATCATTGGGAAACGGCCGTTTTTGGCCAAATCCTGGCCGGGAGCCTTTTGGAAGCAAATTTCTGCCATTTGGCGGTCCCTCGGCCGGCTATTGAATTTCTCTTCTGGGATCATTGGGAAACGGCCGTTTTTGCCAAAACCTGGCCGCAAGGTTTTACACAGAGAAGTCTTTACTCTAAGGAGCTTTTGCACACAAACGTCTAGGAGCCTTTGCACACAGAAGCTGTTCCACGAAGAAGTCTTTACACAGATATATAGCTTTCATTCACAGACGCGTTTACACACAGAATCTTTTACACAGAGAAGCGTTTACACAGAGAATTTTACACAGTGAAATCTTTACACAGACGCGCTTTCACACAGAGAAGCTTTCACACACAGAAGCTTTTACACAAAGAAGTCTTTACACAAAGTGGTTTTTACACACAGCAACTTTTACACGCAAAAGCTTTTACACAGAGAAGCCTTCAGCCAGAGGAGCTTTTACACACAAAAGCGTTTACACACAGCAAGCTTTTACACACACAGGGGCTTTTACACAAAGAAGTCCTTACACAAAGGAGCTTTTTACACACAGAAGGTTTTACACAGAGAAGTCTTTACCCTAAGGAGCTTTTGCACACAAACGTCTAGGAGCTTTTTCACACAAAACTTTTTACACGAAGAAGGCCTGACAGAGAGGGTTTTTACACACAGACGTGTTTGCACACAGAAGCTTTTTTTACACAGAGAAGCCTTTACACAGAGGAGCTTTTACACACAAAAGCATTTACACACACAGGGGCTTTTACACAGAGAAGTCTTTACACAAAGGAGCTTTTTACACACAGAAGGTTTTACACAGAGAAGTCTTTACTCCTAAGGAGCTTTTGCACACAAACGTCTAGGAGCCTTTACACACAGAAGCTGTTACACAAAGAAGTCTTTACACAGATATATAGCTTTCACACACAGACGCGTTTACACACAGAGGCTTTTACACAGAGAAGCCTTTACACTTTACACAGAGAGTTTTTACACACCGAAGCTTTTACACACAGTGAAATCTTTACACAGACATTTCACACAGAGAAGCTTTCACACATAGAAGCTTTTACACAAAGAAGTCTTTACACAAAGTGGTTTTTACACACAGAAACTTTTACACACAAAAGCTTTTACACAGAGAAGTCTTTGCACAGAGGCGTCTTGACATGAAGTCACAAGTTGAAATTGGCAGCAGTTCTTCGGGAAAAACCCTTGGCAGGAGCTTTCGGGCACTCACTTGCTCCCCAAAAAAGCCGTCTATTTCCAACAAAGTTCCTGTTCTTTTTTTTTTTCAAAAAACGTAAGGAATATATTTCTGAAGCAGGTCCCCATCCAAAAGCTTTCCAGCCCCCACACTGCGATGAAATGGAGGGCCGAGAAATCCGGCGGAGCCGACGAGGGGCGTTAGCCCTTAAATTACGTATGTTTGTCTGTGAATAATCAAAATGCATCAGCATTTTCAAAATGCTCTGATTGAGGTACAGTGCCCGGCCTTTAACTTGTAAACCGACCGGAACGTTGTCGGCCAAGCGAAGCATCAGCGAAAATGTTGCCTGGAAATCACTTCGATATTGTGAGTATTTGATGATTTTGGATGATTTTGATGTCTTTCCTTTTTCACGGTCAAAGTGTTTCCAAGCTGAAGCTGAGCATGAGCGCCGGCGGATTGGAGAACCCAGCGGCTGCTTCAGCTGTAGGCCTAGCTTCACAAGATTCCACAAGGCCAGACTGTGTCAGTGTCACACATATCAGGTATGAGAAATGTATCACACATCAATCTCATGAGATGCTCGACACATTGAGTTTTGGCTGCTATGCTGAGCTCCATGCGAAGGTTCAGTTTCAGATCCTCACAAGTTAAGCATTTCTGTCCGAATGTCAGCTTTGAGCACCGCTTGGAGCTCCAAAATCTTAGGCATTTGCCAGTTCCCCCAGAGCCAGCAACGGGGCCCTGTCAGAGGGCGGACAGGTCTAACATCGGAACCAAGAATTTGCATGAATTTGCCAGCCAACACCAATCTCAGGTAAGGTAGCCAGCCAACAAACGAGCGATCACTGACACACGAGGACTCAAAGGATCTTGCCTGACTGCCATTGTCACTACCAAAACACGACAATGGATAAGTTGGATCTTCCATATCCTGAAAGGTGCAGTGCAGCAGATGCAGCAGTAGTATTCCAAAGTTTGAAACGCTCAATCGCCTTCTGCCCAAGCTCTAGACATGGTGTTCTTCCTCACTGAAGGTTGTTTCTGCATCCTTCGGAATATTCTGAAGCCACAATGACACGATGCTACTGCATCTACTCTGCATCTGTAGAATTAAGAAACCAAGCCTTGTTCTCGAAGTTCCACAGGCTGGTTGAAAGTGTAGGGTCGCAATGCCTGAAATGCTGTCAATGTCAACCAAGCCCGAAAAAAGAAACGAAGCCTCTGCAGAACTTGATAATATTAGATCATATTAGATACATTTAGATTTGATATATGAAAAGCTGTCTACCAATCTGCCATCGTCCAGCAAGTGACCAAGCCCACCACGGAGGAACCCCAAACAGAATGGTCAAATGCTTCATCATTGCCTGCAGGGTCTGATACGACCGAAAAAGATGCAGAAAGAATCTTCAAATGTCGATAAGTTCTTGCCATGTTGCTTTCTGCCTCCAAGTTTGCGCGCAAGACCACAGTTTCACGCTCAAGACTTCGGTGTGACCTGAGATTGTCTTGGCTTTTCTGATGTTTTCTGATGTTTTCAACATATGTTCTGTTTTCAGCTGCTTTCTGTGGGTATCAAAACATCACTGTGGCTGAGAGCAATGACTCGGTGCAAGCAGCCAGCTGGCCTCAGCAACTTAGATCGGTCCAGTATGGCTTCTGTTTATCAGAAAATGCATCGCCGTGTATTAATAAAGAAAAGGTAGTTAATGTATGTTAATGTTGCGTATCTGTCATTATCCCGTTTTGAACAAGAGCAAGATAGCAATTGGTTCGCAGATGCTTGAAGATTGGAGCTGTGACATGCTGCCACTCGACTGAGCCCTTTGACTCCGGAGTTGTTCGGTTGTTGCGGCGTGCTGCTGCTGCATAGACCTTGGCAAACGGCGTGCTGTGAAGAGTTCGAAGGACAAAAAGAGGAGTGGTCCAATCTGTCCAATGTGCAATCGGTTCTTTCAGCCGTGATGCTGGATTGTTTTCTGCCCACGCTTCCAGAGAGTCTCTACCTCAGCACACAATGTCATGGAAGTCCCTAGGCAGAAGACAGACGAACACAGGTGAATAGAGATGAAGAATGATGAAGAGAAATTAACAAAGTCACAGCGTGAAAGCTTCAACATGGATCTGTCCAATCTGTGGCCGACTGTGGGCCCAGCCGCTTCTTGGGTCTTTTGATTCACATGCTCTTTGCATGCTTCTGTGACCTGGCAAGAGACGCAATCGAAAGTCCACCGATGAAAACTTCAGACGCAATGACATTTATTACATTTTATTACAATTACAATATATTACAATCATCTACAATCTGAAAAATATGCGCAAACTTGGCAGAGAATCTTACGAAGTAGTGAATTGATGGTAACCAGCACAGAAGCTTTCTGGGATATATGGGATATTGAATCTTGAATGATCTCTCACCTAAAGAACATGCTAACTTCTCTCTGCAGAACCACAAGAGCTCCCTCTCTCTCCCCCTAACCCAGGACCAGACAAAAGGGGGGTAGACATGTGGCAACCATGGGCATCCCTTGACCCAACACTTTGCCAAGCCAACAAGTCCAAAATCCCAAGACATACGGCTAAGACAGCCAGCCTGCTTTATTAACTCCGCCTTCAGTTCCTCCAAAGCAATCCGTTCACTGGAATTTATATGTACTTCAAGCAGATTTGCCTGGAATTTATATACTGAGTTAGCCCTCCTTCGCAACGAACAAGTTTCAAACATCCTCCTTCGCAAATGCCCATGTTGACGCACACATCTAGCCCACAAAACCATCGCAAATTACCTCTTGGGAATACTCCAAGTACCCCATTGTTCCACAGCTCGAATACTGGACCTATCACCTTTGATCCAGGCAATGACTTGCCTCAGCTGGATCAAGGCTGGTAGCACCTCCGGTTGCACAAAATCATTGAGGTTTTCTGTGGCCATACCGTCTGGATGGTCAGGTCTGAGACTTGTCTCACGAGTACAAAAAGAAAGCATGCTTTCATGGCCTGCTTCCGAACAAACAGCTTTGCGGCAGCTTGCCTCCAAGTTTGGGAAGCAAAGTTAGAGCTTCACTCCACGAGCATTGAACAAAGCATTGAACAGCATTTTCAAAGCAATCCCATCCTCGAATCCAGGTGGCACTTGAACCTTGCAGCAGGTGAAATCCGCTTCATGTTTGCACATTGCAAGCACTTTAGCAGGTAGACTGAAAGGATGCTGCAAGGGTAGGGCTGAGCTTAAAAACCTAATTTTAGAGTAAGATGATCTGAAATTGAAGTTTGTTTGATTTGAAGATATTTGATTTTTTTCTGTTTGTTCCATTTTGTTCCCTGCCTGCGACATGGTTTTGAAATTCCCGGACTTTCTCCTTGACCGTACAAATGTAAAGGCTGCGGAGGCGGAGCTAGGGCGCTTTGCTACGGCGTGTTACACCTGTCAACTGATGTCAACTGCACCGACTGCACCCATTACAAACTTCAGCAAACTTCCAAAATCCAAACAAGTGAGGAGAGGAGATGCACGGAGGAGTTCAGAACACTCGCTATCCTTGCTACCTGACATGCACATAATGACGTAGTATCACATAGTACCATGTCAGCCATGTCATGTCAATTCATGTCATCATGCAGACCAAATGCATAACAGAGTCTGAAGAGTCTGAATTTTGTCGCACTTGGAGGTGAAATGTGACAGCAATTCTTCCAAAGAGTTTCTTCCAGCGATCAATCTTTGTCTCCGCGCTGTCCACTGCACTCCATTGGGGTTTCGTAGCTTGTGCGGTAGGTGGTGCCGTGGTGCCTGTTCATTCGCTGTTGTCACAAGATGTCACAAGGAAAATTTCAGGGAAGCGGATGACTCGCGGGGTTTAGAAGCCCAGTGGCACGATATTTCTGCAGCTCATGCATTGCGGCCGCAAGCGGTTTCTCAACTGCTAGGTGCCGAACAAAAAAGCTGCTTGTAGCCATTTCATAATGTGTACATATGTGTACAGTGTATACAGCATCATGAAATCTTCATTCTGAGACACTCGAGCTCTGTGAAAGTCACAAGCAGCACAAGCACATGACAATAAGGACATCACACGGACATCACAAGGACATTACAAGGACCACAACGCAGAGTAGTCCGAGAAGCTTTGATAGTCTCGACCAACTTTGCGTGCACAGTACTGTGCCATTGTACGGCTTTTTAATGACCATGTCACATAGCCTTTCTTGAGAGCTACCTTACAAGAGGTGATGATGGCCATGCATTGTATTCTTGCGGCCAACCTCTGGCATGTTCCTTGGTCCATGCCAACTCCATGGCATACTTCGCAAAAGTCACCTACGAGAAGTCCAGAGTCCCATGCCGTACATGGCACATTTTTTTGAAAATCCTGTTGCAAGGCATCGAACATTTCGTCAGGTGCTCCTACCTTTGCCAGCAAGGCATGATCCAAGGGGGTGTCAAACTCACCCAATCGGCAGAAACATGCAGTACGGGATGCCATGATTCTTTCATTTAGGTTCAAACAAGCTTGCAAATACAAAGGCCCGTGCTCTTCATCATCCGCATCTCCGATCTGTAGATGTAACATCTCGTGCAATAAAGTAGCGCACAGGTCTCTGTAGCACATGTGCACTGACGGGTCCAAAACAATTTTGCGTTTATCTGGATGAGCGCCACCCGCACCACCTCGTAAATGCCATGTGCTGTCAAGTTCAATCTGGACCGGTTCCAACTCTCCACTGAAGAACTCCTGATTAGCCATGTCAAACGCTTGAAGAATCCAGTCTGAAAGCGAAACGTTAGGTTCTTTGGGCCCGGGCTCCAACGGTCTGTGCAGTATATCCATTGAAAAAAAACTTGCAGCATCTGACGACTGCATGGTTTCAGCACACGGTTTGGCTCGAACGGCTTCCTTGCCAATGATGCCAATGCTTTGGTGGCGCTTGTCACGGCGTGTGCTTCTCCGTGGCGGTGCCACAAGTCTGAGAGAGCTCGCAGCAACACATGCAGCTGCAAGTGACGACCGGTCGTGGTTCACACAGTTCCTCGGCGCAGAACTGCGAAGAGGTCGAACTCTGCGAAGCTCTCTCCGGTCAACAACTTCGCCAATCGATGCTCTCGAGCGCCCGACTGAATTGGGCCATCTGTCCATGGCAAATGATTCAAACATATTCAAACTGCTAAAACTCTGGCCAAGAGTTGGTCAGCCATCTAAAGCCACAGCTAGTTGAGGCAAACATGCAATGCCATGCAACAGTGCTAAGAAATGCAGTGTAAATTGTATTACTCTCCGGTAATTTAACGAAGCTGTGCGTTTTCGAATTTTACAGTGCTAACGTGGCTACCACTTGGGCCTCCCAGACCAGCATGTTCCCCAGGGACCCTGGCCAAGGAAAACCAACTAACGTGGCTATCATTTTACACGTCAATGGAAGGAAACCCACTAACGTGGCTATCATTTTACACCATTCAAGGTTTTCAACATTACAAAAACAACTAACGTGGCTATCATTTTACACCATTCAAATTTTCCAACATGGAAGTAAGCCCACTAACGTGGCTATTATTTTACACCACTCAAGGTTTTCAACATAAAAAACAACAGCCAACATGACTATTGGCTAAATTAGCTATAGCTAACATAGCTGGTTGGAGATGAATTCATCGTGAATATTTCGGTAATGAAAGAAACACTTTGCGTCTGGACTTGGCCGAGCTTTTACCAGAAAACATCTCTGCGTTTTTCAGCTGAAAGCATAGCCTGATATATACATTTCACTATTTTATCCCTTGATATCTGCAGCTTTTCATGTTGGCTCTACACACGGATTCTCGTCCAGGCCTGTGCTCAGCTCCAAGCACGACCAGCGGTTCTCCTGGCGCCAACAGTTGTCCAATGTCTGATGAAAGAGGAGAAGATAAGTAGAGAAGAAGAAGAGAGTAAATAGAATAGAACAGAATAGAAGAAGATTTATTTCTTGGACTTGAAGATGTTTGAAGAAGGACCGTGCTGCGACTGTGCCACCCATCTAAAAGGCGCGAAGAAAGGGACGCATGTGTCGTCTTGAAACCAAAATGACCGTGTGTCGTCTTGAAATGTTGGAAATTCCATGGGAATATAAGGATAGCCATGATATCAAGTTGGTTGCCTGAAAACTGTCGCCTGCTTGCACTTCCCTTGCAGCATTTTTTCTTTGGCAAAGAGTCTCTGGTCTTCGGCATCTGTATGACGTCTACCCAGACTTTGCTGAACACTCGTTCTTTCCCCTGTGCCAGCTTCATCAAGCCATTGAACTCTTTGAGATCTTTGGGTTTGAAACTCGTAGGCTCCCTAACTACCATGAAGGTCAAGGTGAAATTGTAGCCTTTGTGACCATCAAAGGCAGTGTGTAGCTTTTCAAGTAACTTTGGCGCAATGCTGTGCTTGTCTGACTGTGTCACCGACTGTGTCACCTGTATTCCATGGTTGAAATCTAAGAGGTAGTCAATCCCGGGGTATTGCTTCGGAGTGTGCAACACTTCCTCCAGCCCACCTTTCTCTACCGCTGCACGCCACCTTTGGTCAAAAACCACCTCGCTGTCACATTCCAGAAGCTGGCATCCACAAGGCATCAACGGCTGACACTTCGTATGGTCCCACTTACCGGCCTTTCTCGTGATGCTGTAGCGGTCAAGACGTTGGCCCTCCAGAAGGCTGGTTGTAAAAATAGTGCCCACAAACTGTTCAAACAAGAAATCTCCCTCCGGGTCATTGGGATTGCTCCAGATCTTCATCAAGTCATCATAGTGAGCGTCAAGCACCATCTTTGCAGCACCTTTGGAGCAAAAACCAACACAGGAAGACCTGCCATTTTTGCTGAAATAGGTAAAAAGCCTGGTCAGCATCTGCCCTCCTTGAGTGTCCAAATCTCCCCGCACTGCTCGTTCCACGGCGCGCAAATTCTTTGCGTCTTCCCTTTGCAGTAGCACATACTTGTCGTATTCCATGACATTGGACAGTAACACACGAAGGTTGCCACCCACTTGCTCGAACCTCCTCAGCATTTCAGAAAGCTTTGGGGCGCCATCAATGTAGGGATGAGCTGCTTCCACCTCTGCTTCTGACCAAGCCTCCACATAAACGTAAATGCCACCATCTTTGACAAAGCCCGAGTGATGCTTCCGGTCCGGACTGCATGCCTTGATGGTCTTGGCAGGCAAAATTGCATCCCACTGCTCAGGCACAAATGCATCGATGAGGTAGAAATTCCTCTCATCCTGCAAGTACTTGCAATTCGCGGGTATCCAGTTGTTGATGGCAACGCTGCGGACGACCCACTGGTTATTTTGCCAAGTGAAGATGAACACCTTCTGTCCACGCCGTGCTTCGAAGACGACTACAGGAGGCACCTCTCTTGTCATCAGCCGCCACAGGCCATAGGTAAGGGAGCGGGACTTGCCAATGCCTGGCATGCCCACCATTGCAACCCTCAAGGCATGACCCTGCTCCATCTCCTCGAAGGCTGCATCCCAAGCCACTCGAATCGTCTTCCTTGAAAGCATCGCTGTGCCACTCATACGATAGTCTGCTGTCAAGGACCGGTTGAGCTTGAAGAGTTGCACGCCAGCGTCCAAACCTTCTGGCTGCCCGATCGATGCCAATTCATTGGCAAAGGCTGTTGCATCCCTGTCCACCTGCAGGAAACAGTCAGCTCTATGCTCAAATCGGAAACAATTGAGAATGCCATTCGAATGCGAAGAAATGTGAACGCACTTCTTTCATCTATTTTTGCACTGAAGAACTGTGAAGAAGTGTGACACTGAAGCTGCGCAGCTGCCTTCTCCTGGACTTCCTCCTTCGCCTTCTGCACCTTTTCCTCCGCCTTCTGCACCTTCTCCTCCGCCTCTTTCACGTCCTCCTTCGCCTCTTTCACGTCCTCCTTCGCCTCCCTGATTTTCCGCTCATCTCCTGTTTGCCTGGCAGTTTGCAAGTCTTCCACTGCCATTTCTTGCTGGTCCACGGCAAGTTTCAGCTGACGTCGTGCCAAGGTCAAGGCATCAGCCTGTCGTGCCGAGTGCTGCGGAGACGAGTTCTTTTGGCGAAATGAGGACAAAAATGAAGACATACAGGGGAATGAGGACATACGGGGATGAAGACGTCTCTTCAAAAACGTCTCTTCAAATGGACTTAATGTTTTTCTCTTCATCTCCAGTCTGAACAGCCTGTCGCAACAGGAGAACTTATCTCTGA
The DNA here is from genome assembly GCA_947184155.2 of Cladocopium goreaui. Taxonomy (NCBI): domain Eukaryota; class Dinophyceae; order Suessiales; family Symbiodiniaceae; genus Cladocopium; species Cladocopium goreaui. The sequence continues at coordinate 18,440 of CAMXCT020002908.1, read as the reverse complement.
TGACTTCTGTCTTTCTGAAAGCTAATAGGTCTGTCCTTCTTCTGTTTCTTTCGCTTTCTGTTAAAACTGGGCGTTAGATGACCCGTCTGGAGCAAACATGTCACATGTGACATGTTGCAGGGAATCTTTGAAGCGAAGCAAAAGCAAAGCTGTTTGAAACAAGAGGTTAAGGGTGGAATAGAAAACTTGAAACCCACGCTTTCAACAATTGAACAGAGTAAAGTTGTCCTGTAAAAGAAGGGAATTCAACGGCGGCCGTGTGCCTCATCCGTCGGCGCTTCCTGCGGGTTGGAGAAACACTTCAAAGCGTTCTGACTCTATGAGTTGCCAATTCTTCAAACTCCATGACAGAAGTTCATTCTTAAACAGGGAGGTCACCAAGCACAGCTTGGAACAGAAATACTACTTACTCAAAATTACTGCGCTTATGTGTTTGGGCAGCATTTTGGAAGGAGCAGTTCAAGTCAGCACGTAGAGTTTTGGAGACGCCAACTAGCTCCCATCTCCTCGACTCGCTTGATTCCTTGTGGGTCTTCCTGCAACCAAATGGAACAGCATACAGATGCGATAAAAATGCGCAAGTTTCAGTTTGCCTGTGAGCGTGCACAACATGCAACATGTCTTTAAAGAGTTTGGCGCGACATGTCTTTTTTTTGTTATTCCTTTTATGTGGTCCTTGTTTGGCGCTGCACGCAAAGGTCCCACACCATGTTGCTGCGAAGTTTTCTGCGGGGAGAAAGTTCTGCATGGGCACACCTTGGAGGAATGCAAGCACCAAGTTCTTTGCAACACGCTCTCGATCCAGTACGTTGAAACCTAACTAAGGGCGAGGCAACAAACCTGGAGACAAGCCATGCTATAGCCAAGATCACCCAGCCTGTCAAGGTTGTTTTCTTGTCAGCAGCTTCAAACAAGCTTGTCGAAGGTATCAACAAATGAACAGCAATACAAAGACATTGACAGACATCCTGCCTCGTTTCCATTGCTTTACTCTCATTGCAGCATGACAGGGTATCTAGGAATCTCAGGAAGAGTGAACGAGCCGCGCGCGTCAGATTTAATTAAAAGAAAACGTGCAAGAATTTGATGTAATTTCAAGTGGTTCAAAACACTTCACGACATTTCAAGACAATTTTCCTTGTTTGGAGTTACACATTGAACAAAAACAATGTCCGACACCAATTCACTCACAGCGTCGAAAAAGAGCCAAAATAGCTAAACAATGGAAAGTGCGGCTGCATTGCATATGGCGGACATGTTGCTTTGCACATGTTGTGCTCCAGTGCCAAATGCAATTTGCCACGCTGTTAATAAAATTGTACTTTGAAACATTTCTTTGAGAAGTCAAATCTGAAAAATCTCAATTGATATATATATATACATACTAAACCACTGTTTACCATTCAAAGCAAATATTTCAAGAAATGAAAAAATATAGATACGACAAATTCCCATAGTGCCAGTTCAAATTGCAGAAAACTACCCATGTATCAACCCTTCATGAGTTGACCCTACATCCCCCGCTCCTGGGGTGAATCAGTATCCAAAGAGGCCATTGCAATGGATGTGAGAACAGCTATTGGTGATTGTGGAGCCAATAGCTGCTGCAATCACCGAGCGATCAACCCCTGAACATGTGCTTGACTCTGCCCGGGTTCCAACATTAAAAAAAGAAACAACTAACGTGGCTATTGCTAGGCTATTGTTTAAATTAGCCAAAACTAACATAGCTATAACTAACATAGGAGGACGCAACTAACGTGGCTATGATTTGGATATGGCCATTTTACACTTACCTAACGTGCCAAAACATATCGTAAAATGAAGGAATTTTCCGCTACGTTAGTTCACCAGAGTGTAGTATTTTGCTCATCAAACTTGGACCACATCTACAGCACTCAGTGTGTGTGTGTGTGTGCGTGCGCGCACTACATGATGAGGTAAACTAAGAATAAACCATCCTCATTACTGGCTATACCCTAATTGGGATGATTTAAAACGACCCCAAATGTCTGCTTATTGATTATTGGGATGGCTGATCATTGCGGTTTACCACATTAGTCATGAGGCTTTTTTTCACTAGGCGTTCCAAATCTCATCGACCGCATCATCTGAATGAAGAGAGCAAACCTTGGAGTGTGAGATCACATCTCACGTGTATTTCACATGTGCAACTAATGTCTGCATTGCCAACCGTCGCTCAAAAAAACAGATTGAGGAGGCGACATGCACATGAGAAGGCAGTGCAGCCTCAGACTCAGCGGCCAGAATATTGGTGGGAAAAAATGGAAAAATGGGGGTTTCAGGGCGTATATGTTTGTATGTTGCTTGTTATGATTTTGTGTTGGGGTTCAATGTTTCATCTTCGCCTTTGATGTTTTTTCAGGTGGGGTTTTGGGGGTAATTTTGTTGCTAAAGTGATGTGTCAATGTTTGGATTGAATGGGGGTAGGATTTGTTTAGGCTGTTGGGGTTTTTGTTTGTGTTTGGGTGGGTGATTACTTCATAATATGTGTTGTTAAGATATTATGAATTAATCATTTATGCTTTCCACTTTCCTATTCCATCCCACCAGTGTTCAATCACTCTCATTTGTGTTAAGCAGGGTTTGTTTGTATCATTCAGTTCATCCATCGCTATTGATAAAAGAGTTATGTTAATAATCATTGCGTTGAATTCACCATCACGGTTGAGTTCCTTTCCACAATCAATGATGATTTTTTTATCAGTTAGGTTTTCATACATCTTTTTCATAATGTCAAAATTTACAAACATATATATCGTCATATCCTTTACCCCGTCCCCTGATTTCATCCTATCAATTACTTTCTTCCAAAACTTTTCTCCTTCCTCATCATCTGGTGAAGGCATAGGATGGCACTTTACAAAGTCTCTAATCTCTTCATCTTCTTTTTCTATTTGTTTTCTTTCCCAATCATCGTCCTCACTATCACTACCAAAGTCAGCATATATACCAATATTCCCTGTATCTATAACCTCAATTTTTGCTCTACTCATTTTCTCTTACTATATATAGATATTTTTTTCTTTAAGTATTTATCACTTTTTGTAGGTGCTCTTTTATTTCTTCTATGTTCAAATATTTCTCATAACCGTTGAACAGTTCTTCAACATATTCACGCAAGAAAATTTCCAAAATGTCTTTTATCTTGAACTCCCTGTTTCTAAACATAAAAGTTCGTTCAACATTAGGAAACCACCAGCATCTTCGTTGCTTACTGTAATTGATGAAATTAAGGTCGTGAAAGTTCTTTAGAATATGATAAGTGTATTTCCAATGGTTTTTGACATAAGACTTAATCGCTTGAAGATATATCTTATCTTTTTGAAATTCTACCTTCAGTTTATAGGTGTCCATTAAAGCGTCTATTTCTCTTTTCATTACTCTTACATTTGTTCGGTCGGTGTTGGATAAATAGATAGGTGATTTTTCCATCCTTGTTTTAAAGAAATGTATTTGTTTTTCAACTCTTGTTAGTTCTTTCTCTTCAAAATGGTCAAAATGATAGTTGAATGTTATATATCTGCGTTCCTTATCATTCAACTCTTTACATTTTGAACAGTGAAGGTTGTAATCACATATCTCATCACAAATTCCAGCAGGAAAAATGTTGTTCAATAAAACCTTAATGTCAGTCATTTCTTTTTTACAACATCCACAGTTTTTATAGGTAAATAGCATCCTCTTACTATATATAGGTAATTTTTCTTTAAGTAGTTTTTGGGGGGTTCGTTCAGTTTTCGGGCTCGGGTTGGTTTTTATTTTCCCTTTCCTCCTCTTCCGGTTCTCTTATGACCATATCTATTTCACTCATTCCTTCGTTGGGGTCTTGTCCATTGGCGAGGTTTCTTAACCTCTCAAAATCCTTCACTTTATGTCTTTCATTGGGTGGGAGGGTTTTGAGATGTTCCTTCAACTCTGTCAGGTCAAAGTATGTGTCTTCCTCCTCATCCTCATTTTCCAAAAACATTTCCATTCTTTGCTTTTCCATTTCCATAAGTTTGTTTTCCATATATTGGAATTTCATTTGCTTCTTGTAGCACTTGCCACACACATTCACGAAGGTTTTGAGCAAGTAGTTCCAATTAGGTTGGTTTCTATCGTTCAGGGTTATAACATCTGTCATTATACGACATCCACAGTCAAATTTAGTCATCTTATTTAGTCTTACTATATATAGGTATTGTTTCTTTAAGTATATTTTTTATTGTTGATAATTTTAAAAATCTAATATTATAATATATGGCAAGGAGACTATCAAGAGATGACATCATAAGCAATGTCTATTATAATCTTGAAACGGGCTTCGGTTCAATCAATGAGACCCTTAAGAAAGCCAAGGAGCAAGACCAGACCATCAACAGGGTGGATGTGGAAAACTTTATGAGGAAACAGCCCAACAAACAGATTAGAAAATACAGGGGGTCAAACTCCTACACCGCACCCTTCGCAAGGTTTGAATATCAGATTGACATAATGGATATGAAACCCCTTACCAAAGAACCAGAGACGAAAATTCCCATCAAGAACGATGAACCGAGATATGGGTTGGTGGTCATTGACATCTTCAGCAAGTTGGCAAACGTCGTACCTATGAAAGAAAAATCCGGACCAATCACATTGTCGGCGATGAAAGAGAGTTTCAACAAAATGGGTTTTCCAATGTCCGTTTATAGTGATAATGACCGTGCCTTCCAAGCAGGGGTAAAAGAGTTCTTTGAGAAAGAAGGCATCACTCACGTCGTCACCCTAACTCACGCCAATGTTGTGGAGCGTTTCATAAGGACAATGAAGAATATGATACACGACAGGGTGAGGTTTAATCGCGGTAGTTGGACTGTAATGTTGTCCAAAGCGTTAGATAAATACAACGACACCGTCCATTCATCCACCAAAATGAAACCCAAGGATGCCCACGACGACAAGAACCATATGGAGGTCAGGGTGAATTTGACAAGGAGGGAAAAGAACACTCGCAAATATCCAGAGGTCAAAGTGAATGATATGGTCAAGGTCTTTGAGAAGAAAAAAGACAACTACACCGAGAGGAAGGAGTATAACTCAAAATGGAGCAATCAATCCTACAAAATTGTCAAGATAGAATACGATGATGTCGGAAACAGAACCTTCAAACTGGAAGGATTGAACAAACCGTATTTGAGGCACGAGATTTTGAAAGTATAAAAAATTATCTATAATATTAATATATGACAGAGGTAGTCGTAAAAGAGATTGATAATGAAGAACCCAAGGAAGAAACAATACCAGAACCAATACAGGAAGAAGCACGGCAAAGCCCTGCTTCCTATCGGGAAGCACCGAAAGAAGAGGAGAAACCAGAAGAAACAATTGAACCACCCGTTGAAAAGAAACCGCAACCAGGGCCAAAGCCCAAAAGGGTAAGACCGTCAAGGGCGAAACCACCTTTTGACCCAGAAGCATTCAAAAACGACCTTGTAAAGCAACTGAAGGAAGAACTACAGAGTGCAATGACCGCCAGAGACACCTACAACAAAGCCAAAGAGGAAAAGAACAAAGCGACGAGAGAGAAATTGAAATCTTTAGCATCAAAAATTTTATAAAGTATTATATATAAAAATGAACATCAAGGAACAGAAAACGGAACTCAACAAAACTGACATCTACGAAAACGTCCGCAAGGACATCAACAGAAGACAAACCGTCCATTCAAACAAAAGTGCCAACTACAGGAGCGGAACGCCCGAAATGCCAGACAGAAGAAAAAAAGTGTATAGTAGTTATGACCACTACTACCACAACGACAGCAACACGGCAAGGATGCCAACTCACAACCATCATCTTTACCTAAAGCGTCTTCTTGAATATCACAACACCGAGCACGACTACAAGGTCTTACAAGTAAAGCAGAGGATGAAGGAAGAGAATGAGATGCTACAGAACGAAATGACAAGGTTGAGGGAGGTGAGGAAAAATCACAGATTGGAAGATTACGGGGCGAACGTCCAGAATATGAAACAGAGAATTGATGAGTATAAGCAGTGGTTGAGAGGCGATACACAAGATTAATATAAAAATCTAAAGTATTAATATATAGCAATGACAGCAGAAGTAATCAACGCAAAACAGGGATTGACACGAATACCCACTTACGCAGAACTCATCAAGGAAATAGACAGGGAAAAGTTCAAAACCAATGACATCAGAAAAATCTTTGATAGGAACGCTTGGTATTTTCACGAAAGTCCGCAGGGTCAAGCACTGAACACAAACAACATCCACCCAGCAGACTTACAGCAAATGAACTTCAAAAAGATGGCAGAGGAAGCGACCGCAAGGAAGGAAGAAGAAACACCCAACCTTGACTTTGAAGATATGACCGACTTGAGGGACGACGCCATCAGCGACTTTGAGATGTCCTTTGACAGAGAGGCAGAGTTGAGGGAAGAGAACGAAAGGAGAGTAGCAGAACAAGCAAATTTAAGTCATTCACAAGACCACTATATTATGGCAAACAAAGGGGCATACGACGCCGTCGGAGCAACAGCATCGGCAGGGATACAAGAAGACGAAGAACCACCTTCAAGCAGTAGAAGCATCTTAAAGAACTTCCTTAAATCATCCAAACCAGTCATCAAAGCAGTCGCCACAGCAGGAGGAACAGCAAAGGGAGGGTCAATAGGAGGACTAATAGCATCAAAACTGACAGACGCCATCATACCCGACGAAGACGAGGAAGAGAAACCGTCCAAGATAAAACCAACACAAAAACTAATCAACAAACAAGTCAAAAAGGTAAATCACCAAAAGAAGTTAAAGGAGGAAAAATCAAAGATGAACGTAGATGTAGTGCCCAACACCGCAGAAGCAATGGATACAACAGCAATACCAACAGCAGAAAAGAGGAAACCCTTAAGCGTGAGACAGTCCAAAGCAAAGAGACAGAAACCAAAACCGCCAACGCAGGAGAAGAGAGAATTTCAGGAAGACCCATCCACAACCACCAAACCGCCCAAAGCAAGAAGAGTAAGAGGAAAGCAACCCCAACCACAAGCATTAGGAGCAACAATCAACATCCACAAAGACAACAAGACACCCAATGTAGATGAAGCAGAAACAGCACAGGAAGAAACAGGGGCGTCATCTTCATCAAAAGCACCAGTCAGGAAACCAACAATGAACAAAGCAATATCACCAAGCAAGGTAGGAATACAAGTGATAAGAGAGAAGTTTGAAGAGATGAACAACAACAAAAGCATAGACACAGGAGACTATCAAAGGTTTCAAGAGGTATATGGTAAATGGAAATCAAGCAAGGGAGAGGAAAAGAAACAACATCTAAAGGAAGCGAAGGAACTTTACAAGTCAATCATCTATCCAAAATTAAAATCAAAATAATTAATAAAATTATTCATTATAATTTTATTAATTATCCCCTATCTTTTTTTTTAGTCATAGAAAATGACAGATTGGGCTTTTATCTCCAAGATACATTCGTGTTCAATGACGATATACATTTTGTCAGGCATCAGTCCAGTATCAGTTCCGTTGTCTGTTGTATATAGGTCTGTTCCATACAGAGGCTTAACACGGACAACCATATTTGAATTGTTCTTCAAATTCAGTCCAGTGTAATTGGCACTGTTGAGTTTCTTGAGGTTGAACCCCGCTAAAAAGGAATTCGTCCTATACATATGAGGTTTGATTGAAACGTGATTGTTTCGTGTTTCTTGAAGATGCTTGTAGTTGTCAGCAACCCCCATCGTTGGCATTTCGGGTATGACGGTATTACCAATACTCAACTGAAAGGACAAATCAATATTTTCATAGTATCTTTGAGCAATTGATGTTCCGCTTTCCCACGAAAGGGGATGATAAAGAAGATTATGAGGTTTCAGCACTTCTTGGAAACCACCCTTATAACCAAAATTTGAATAGAAAGATATGAATATGTTGTCTGCTTTACTGACATTTCTAACTATGGTCGTGAAGATGTCGGTGCTTCTACTTGTTGTTTGGGTTTGGACGGAAACGCTGTTGAAGGTTATAGGTAAAGATTGCTTTTCCAAAATTTCAGCATACTCCGCAAATAATCCATCATCAAGTCGGTAAATATCACAGGTGATGATGGGTTGCTCTATGTTCCATAAGAACGAAGTATTCGTTGTGGTAAAATCACCACTTAAATTAACAAGGGGTTCATTAGCATCACTGACCAAAGTTAGTTCAATGACAATCGGACAGTATGATAAAGGAATGATGTTTGATACATTGAAGAAGGGACAAGAAGGTCGGTAATAAACGGTCTTTTTGTTTTTAAACCCTCCGAAATTGTCAGGTTTGGCTTGGTCAATGACATTCTGAACTGTGTTTGAAACTGGGTTCGTTGCCAACTGCGTATATGTCAAAAATCTATTCCCTTCATTGTAAAAGGTCTCGCCAAAACCAAGATTGTCAGTGTAGTTTCTTGAACCGTCATCTTGTAAAATATCCATCATTGCTTCATATCGGTTTAAGTCTGGTATTTCAGCAATAACATTTGAACCCGCCATCACTCGCATTCGTTGAAAAAATGAAGATGGTTTATAGGCAGGTCTCAACTCTTTTGTTCCGTCATTGTCGGCATTGATGAGGGTAAAACCTATCAAAAGACTTCGTAGATTTATCCATTCGTTCGCCCCACCCGTTAGGTTAAAGCGGATGACACTGTTTGAGTTGGATGAGTAAGTAGAGACCGAAGAAGGGTAAAATGTTTTGATACGCTTGTCTCTAATGTAAGACGCTCCACCTTTTAGTCTATACCGAAGGACATTTTCATTAAGAACATCTGTAATTTCCAATGCTTCCATACTTGTATATATTCTATATAGAAAATATTTTAAATAACCGATATATCTAATCAAGTTATATCAAAATTATATGTTTTAAATGTATTTTTGCTTTTCTTCCCTTTGTTTTGGGCTTTGTTTTCTATAGGTTTATTTTCGTTGTTATTTATCTCTTTTCCGCTCTCTATGACCTTCTTGATTTCATTGTATGTTAGGTGTTTTTTGTCCTTGGTATTCTCGTTCTTCAACTTCTTCATTTCCTGTCTGTTGTTCTTCAAATATTCCCTTACGATGTCTTCCATATAATATGACTTATATAAAATAAAATCACATTATCTTGTTGATTGGTTAGGTTGAAAAAATATGACAGATAATTTTCTCAACCCAAGCGATTAGACAATAATGTTTCACATTATTGCTCTAATCGGTTCCGCAACATTCTTTTCTGACTTTCCCATATCTCCATAATGGACGGCGTGAAAGCCGTGATTGTATAAAGGGTTATAACTGTTCTTATTGACTGTTATATCCACGCCTCTGTCAAACATACTGACTGGGTCGCCTACTGCCCTGAACCTCGTGTTCTTACTGTCAGTGTTGTCATTATAACTTACAGTTGGCGTTCCGTAGGTTCTGGTGGTAAATCTCTTGTTGTAGTCTTGGTTCAGTTTCATCGTTGTTGCTGAACCCAAGGAATGACTGACGATAGTATCAACATTGTCAATGTTGTTTCTGATGAAGTCGTTTGCGGTCTTATACCGCTTTGACCTATGAACCATATGAAAAGGAATGAGTGTGTCGTCCAAAATGTCTCTTGGAAAATCTTTCGTCCCCGCTATGTAAAGGGTTTTGTTCTCTGGGTGGTGGTAAAGTCCTAAATCTGTTCTGTTGTTGTATGCCCTCTTCAGTCCCGTCTCGTCGTTGATGTTGCTGAACTCCTCCAAGTATTTGTTTCCCTGTTGTATCTCCTTACTGATTTTTTCCAACAATTCCTTCTGTTTGTTGTTGTGTTTCTTGTTGTATTCTTTACCGTCAATCTCTTTAAAGGGATTTATTCTTTGTAGTCGTCCCTGTGTTTTCATATCATCCATTAACCTTTTTTGAAGCATATATAATAATGTATAGATTAAAAATATTTTCTAAAGTTATTATATCATAAAAATGAGTAGATTTAAAAAGATATACATAGACAGCCATCACCGAACCCAGAACTCCAACAGTAGTAGTGATTTTGAAATCTACCTACCCGAAAGTCAAGAATGCGGGAACGACACCAAACTATACATCCACGAAATCACCATACCTAATTCCATTTATCCAGTTCAAGCGGGGTTAAACAGCAACCTATACTTAAGACTGACGGACTTTTCAAACACCACGGATGTTATAATTGAACTGTTGAGTGCTTCCTATGTCGGTGCTACATTAGCATCAAATCTACAAACAAAGATGAACGAAGCAACAAATGGGTTTCAAGCCAACAACGACTATTTTAGTGTGTCTTACGACTATGACACCAACAAAATAACAATCGCTTTGAACTATGTAGATTTTTCGTTTAAGATAATGACCGACTATGAGATGGAATATAATACCATCCAATGGACGGGAGCATCTTATGACAGAAATAACCTAAAATCCATCAATCAGGTTTTAGGAAATTACACCTCGTCGTTGAACTATCCAGATTGGAAAAGCGGATATTTGACATTATTAGCGTTGAGAAACTTATACCTTACTTGTAGTGAGTTGAGCGATGCTAAACAATTAGGTTCTACGGGTGCTTACAACATCATTAAGAAAATCCCCATTAACGCCCCTTTCGGTTCAGTCATCTATGACAACGAAATAATAAGCGTAGATTACATCAATGTTTCAAACAGAGTGTTGAGAACACTACACTTCAAATTAGTCAATAGTTATGGTAATGTGGTTGATTTGAACAATGTGAATTGTTCATTCTCCCTGACCTTCATTGAGGACGATTGATGTAAAATTTTCATTGATTAACTCACTGGGTATTCTATATAATTCATCTTGACGATGGATTAAAGGATTATCACCCCATTCACTCTTTTTACCCGACGGCATCCGTTGGGCTGTTTCTTTATGTTTATTGTTGATGATGTTTCCACAGTCTTTTTTACATAGTGGTCTCGGTTTCCAAGTTTTTAGGTTCGTCCATATCCTCGTTCTTTTTCTGTATGGAAAGCCGTATTTACAATAATCAAGGTCAAAGTAATCAAAGTCTTTCATAAATTCCTGATGTTTCAATAAGCCAGTCTGTGGATTTTCTATGAACCATACCGAAGGGTTGAAGTAGTTGATTATTTCAATGGTTTTCTTTACGATGCTGTTGGCATAATCTATTTTTCTAACACCAGTGGTTTTAGCAATGCTATATTCAACACAAGGGGGAGAAGCCCAAATGATATTAAACTCATTTTGTTTGAAAACTTTGTAGTTCCAATTGAGGATGTCGGTATTGATGTTGGCATCCTTCAAGTCCAACGAGACAACATCATAACCTAACTCTTTGGCGACTTTCCCTACACTGCCCGTTCCAGAAAACAGTTCAAGTAATTTCATATTATAAATCTATAGATTTAAAATATGAAACTACGACAGCAACACATAGGAGTTGTTGGTTGGGTCTTTATTGATTTTGTAGTATGTTAAAGTCTCTTCTTTGGGTTGAGTGATTTTACCCGTTGTAATCCACTCAAAGTATTGTTTCCTTTTATCTTCCCACGAACCGACGGGTCTGCCTATCTGCTTCTTTTCAAAGGCTTTGTTTATTCTTTCTTTGTCTTTGTCGTTGGTATTTTCTTTGTTCTCTTCCTTCTTGTTGTTCAGGTTATATTCTATGTTCTTAACAGTGTTCACTATGGTTATGAGGTTCTTATTCATTTTGCTCACCTTGTTCTTCAGTTCTTCCAGTTCTGATTGCTTTACGGGGTTGTCGCTCTCAACATCCACCATACTATTATTTATATATATATAATTATTTATTTAGATATATATTTATTTAGATATTTATTTATCAGTTTGCTTTCACGCAAAATCTACTCTTTACACCATTTTGGGAGAAACTTTTTAATCCATATCATTCATTGACTTTCTACCGCTACTTCTTGGAGTGCTCATTACATCGCTTATCATCTTGTTAGTGCTCTCTACTTTCTTATCTTCGGGTGTGATTTGTCTGTTCAAACTGAACGAGATACTGTGGTCTTCGCTGTCCAACTTTATATCCCCGTTGTCATCTCTACTTACATTCATCGTTTTGTCGTTTTTGGTAATTTTGAAGGAGCAAGGATTACAAGAACACTTTATCCCTTTCGGATTGATAAGAATTTCGTTTCTCAATTGTAATTTACCCTTACAAATGGGACAATCAAAGGTAATGAATTTACTTGACAGTTTTTGTTCCTCGTTCAGATTGACAACAGCGGGTTCTTCATCTGAAAGTTCAAAGTCCTCGGGGATTGGTTGTTTTTTGATTGGGTTAGTTTTCTTTTTCGTCATCTAATTTATATTTGAGAAAATTTAAAACAATTTTAATCAGTTCCAATGTGTGCCTACAGCATCTCTTCACCCTGTTGTCGGTGATGACTGGATATTTCGTGTCATCAATGACCCTATTTTCAATCTCTTCTATTGTATCAATGTAGGTTTCATACTCGTTCATCCTGATTATATATAATTAGAAAATATATATAATCAACATACATTCTAATTATACTATACAGGACTTTTCTTTTTGCGACACGAAGATTTCTACTGGGGGTGGGTAGAACGAAAATGTCGGGGGTTCAATCAAAAAGATTTGTCAAAAGAAAATGCACAAACGAATTCATCTTCTATTGCTTCGTTTTGTCAGTCAGAAGGACGCAGAGTTCAAAACTAATTAACGTCTTATGCGGACTGAAAAGCAACTGTCCCATTTTCACCCGACACCCTTTCAAGGTAAAAAAGGTTTCCTTTTCAATATCATATATCGGAAATTTATTTCTAAATACTTTTAATATGATAAATATAAAGCCTTACAAACACAAAGAATATAATTGTAAGCAGTCATCCTATGGGTATATGGCTTGTCTTCCAGCAAGGATTTTACTGAACGCTCCGTCGGGAACGGGTAAAACGGTTGCTTTGACAAACTTGGTCTTGGACATCTACAAGGGATGCTTTGAGAAAATCTACATTTTTTTCACCAACCATCTTCATTGATGACAACTGGACGGTTGTGAAAAAATACATTGACAAAGAAATGGACATCAAACACACGGATGAAGACCCCATTTACTTTGACACCTTTGAGGAGAAGGACTTGAAGAACGTGATAGACACGCAGGAAGGAATAATAAAGTATATGAAGGAGAAGGATTACAAACACCTATATAACATCTGTATCATCATAGACGACTGGGCTGACAACGAAAAGGTGGTCAGGAAGAACAAGGAGTTAATCAAACTCTTCACCAAAGGTCGGCATTGGTATATCTCAACTTTTATCACATCGCAATCATACACACAAATATCGCCAGTCGTTAGGAAGAATGCCACGCAACTTTTCATCTTCAGGTTTCGTAATCAAAAAGATTTAGATGCCATTTTGGAAGAATTGAGCGGGTTGTATGACAAGAAAACTTTAGACAAGATATACCGAGTTGCCACGAATGACAGGCACGGTTTTTTATACATAGATTTGATGGAAAGCGACAAGAAGAAAATGTTTTACAAAAACCTCAATCAAAGAATTCAAGTGGAATAATCATGCTACAAAATTATTTTATCATCTAATAATATATATGGCAAATTATTATAATATAAATAGGAGCGTGGAGGCATACGAGTTTAGAACAATAGACCCAAATAACGGACAGTTAAGGAACATTCTTGACATCGCAGGAAGTGGTGGTGGAGGGGGTGGTAGTGTTGATTTATCCAATTACTATACAAAAGCGGAAACAAACAACCTATTCACCCCTTATTATGATAGTGGTGAAGTTGATGGTTTATTCACAAGTTATTATACAAAAGTTGAAACCGATGGTTTATTTACCCCTTACTACACAAAAGTTGAAACCGATGGTTTATTCACCCCTTACTATACAAAAGTTGAAACCGATGGTTTATTCACCCCTTACTATACAAAAGTTGAAACCGACGGTTTATTAAACAATAAATTGAATGTCAGCAATCCCGAAATAACAGGCGTTTTGAAGAGTAATGACTTTGATAGTAAAAATAGTCTGTCTAACATACTGTTTAAACATAACAATGCTGTTTATTTAGAATATGATTATGATTACGATACGGTGGTTTAGTTTTAGGAACACCATTGGCTTTAGCATCAAGTTTAGATATACCATTGAATAGTAAATTACTTTTTCAACATACCGACAGTTATATAAATGAAACTTTAGATGCTGGAAACTTTTTGAATTTTGTAATGAAAGAACAGACAGGTTAAATTGACTTTTATGTAGGCGACCCCGCTACTGCTTCTAATTTAGTTGTGACATTAGCAAATGATTTAATAACATTTCATAAAACAACATCACCCGCTATTGGGGGTGGCGGTGTTGATGATACCAATTTAGTAAAATATACGGGTGAAACATTACAAACAATAGAAAGCGATTTAGTCATAGGTGGTGGTGCTCAATTTGGTAGTTTTGATTTAACTGTTAATGGAACTTCTTATTTTCTTTCAGGTATAGAGTTAGTCCTTGGAGGGACAGTTGTTTTAGGAACTGGTAAAGGCTATATCCGTTCTATCAATATAGGAAGTGGCAATACTGGTTATGATTACTGGAATTTTCCTTCTGGTGGATTACATCGGTTTTATGTTGGTGGTAGTCCGTTTCCTCAACACTTAAAAATTCAATTATCAAACACACAGGCGTATTTTAATGTTGATGTCGTATGTCATACTGAATTACAATCCGATATTATCAATACAAAAAATGCTGGTAATGTTGATTTAGTCTTTAAAAGGGGTGATGTTGAATATATGAAGTTTGAAGGAACGCTACAAGCAGTGGAACTAACAAAAGGTGCTAAATCAAACACTTATGATAGTATCGGTAATGCTGATGTCAGTTTTAGAAGGAACACCATAGATTTTATGTATTTCAGAAATGGTAATGTCGAGGTGAATACAGGTATATCATTACTTGCTGAAAGTGGTAAGTTAGATGTAATTGATAGTGCCACTCCTACTAATGTAGTATTTAAAAGGGGCGGTGTTAATTTCTTTACATTAAACGGCACTAAAAATATAATTGATGTTTCAACAGGTAGGGCGTTGTCTTCTCAATATATTTACGGAGATTATTTTTACAATAGAAATTATGGTGCTGATATGGTTTTTCAAGGTAGTAATACAACATAATACAACAGATGACGGTTTAGCAGAATATATGAGATACAGAAAAGCAGATGAAGATGTTAATTTTTCAAAAGATATATATGTCAATCAAGACAAAAGGGCATATTTCCATAAAGAAACTGGTGAAAATAGTTATATATTTAATGAAAATACCGCAGGTGTTAATCATTTCAAGTTATACAATGAAGATCCTAACGGAGATATAAGATTTTATGCTAATGGTAGTGTAAGACTTTTTGTCACGCCATCAAAAGTTTCTGTTCCAGCACCTTATACATTAGAAGGCGATTTAGTGGATACATCACAAAAAGATATGAAATATGATATTGAAGAAGCAAAATTCAATTTTACAAAAATGGTAAATAACATTAAACCACATACTTTCAAAATGGAAGAAGAAAAAGAAATGGGCATAACTAAATCTCATATAGGTTTTATAGCAGAGGATGTAGGAGAAAATATACCAGAAAAAGTTGAAAATATACTCGTTGAAGTTGATGGTATTAAGAAATTAAGTTATGTTAAGATGGGAATTATCACTTGGGGAGCAGTCAGAGAAATCATAAAAGAAAATGAGGAGTTGAAAAACAAAGTTGAGCATTTAGAAACCCGCTTATTTGAAGTTGAAAACTTCATCAGAGATTTTGTCAAGCCTAAAGCAAAGGCGAAATCCAAATCAAAGAATTAAAAATCTAAAATCATAATTATATATATATATACACAATAGGTTATTCAAACAGCAGTGTTGAAAACGACTACCTTGAACAAATCAAAAAGATAGACGAAGATGAAAAGACCCGAACAAATGTTTTACTCATCAAGAGCGTAAAAGAGTTGGTGGGAAGAGTGGGGAAACTGGAAAAGGAGAAACAAAACAAACTGATATATCAACTACCGAAACTACAACTCTGTAATTGGAGTTTGATATCAACAATTGATAATATTATTGTTAAATAATATTATTAATTGGAAAGTGAGTAGTGCCCATAGGGGAGACTGTCAGTATCGTTGAACCAATACCTTTTGTTGTCATAAGATGTTAAACCGACCTTGCTTTGGTTTATACTGTAGATTTGGTGGTTCTTACTTCTGATGGCATTGAAATTTACATTCTTTGGTATGTGTTCGTGGAGTGTTGCCTCATAGTCTTTCATATCTAAATCCCGTTTAACTTTCAGTTTTGGAACACCCTTTGCTTTCTTTTCTGCTTTCTGTTCGTTGAAGACTTTTAGACAATACATTTTAGGACGCAAAGCAATGAAGTTTGTGATGATTTTTCCATCCATCTCGTCCTTGAACTTGCCAAGGACTTTTTTATTAGTGGCATCATAGCAAGGGTGGTTTTTATCATAACCGCTGAAGTCCATATAATCCTTTATCCCTTTCCAGTCTTCATAGATGTCTTCGGTGAAAGTTTGTATAACATAACTGTCGGTGTCAGTGTATATCAGTCTTACATCATCCTTATACCTTGCTTTTAAGACATCATAGTAGAACGAATACATATGAACCTTTGAAAGGTCTAAAATGGACATTCCCAAATAGATTGGTTTGTTTAAAACCAGTTTTGCTTTAACCTTTGAAACTCCTACCAGTTCTTCATTGATAATGTGGCATCCTTGATAGGTTGGACTGTTGATACATTTTTGTAGTCTTACCTGTGATGAGACTAACTCAAAGTCCATATGTTTTCTCACATTCTCCATCGTTTTTCCATAAACAGCGTTGTTCATCAATTTAAACATATCTTTCTCAAAGTCGCTCTTTGCCACTTTTCGCTTTTCAGTGTTAAAATCAATCCAAGTCTTTAACCACGCCCTTTGTTGGAACTTCACCCCTCTATGAATGTGTTTAAGTTTCATTCCTTTTTGAAGATAAAACTGTAATGCCTTGATATGGACTACATACCTGTTCTTGTCTTGAAGGTTCAAAATGAGTTTTGGTGTCTTCTCATCTCTTGCTTCCTTTCCATTGTAGTAGTGTCTGTGTAGTTCCCTCTGGTGATTTGAAAGTAGGTTTTCGGTGATGTTCATATTCTCTGGTGCTAATGGGTAATCACTATGTTCGTCGTGTATCTTCTTTGGATACTCTAAATCAACTTCAAGAATGTAGGCATTGTCGTCGTTCTCATTCCAGTCCACTATCATCTGTTCCGTCAGCATCTTCTTTATCCATTTGAGTTTTCCTATGGGTAGTTTCATTGACATTGCCAGTCCATAAAGGTTGTTGGCATCTAAATAGTTGATGTAGTTAGATGGTTTTGTTTCATCATATTCGTCTTTCATATACTTATTGTTTGCCTTTGCCTCCTTATGACCCACTTGACACATTCCACCTCTCAAACCTCTCTCAATCATTTCATAAATCTCTTGGTCGGTAATCGGTTCTAACACCACTCCAGTTTTTAGAAGCATAGCATCCCAAGCAAAGTTAGGAAGTGTAAAATAATGTGCGGGGTCTAAACCGTAGTATTCCAAACAAAGGTCTCTAAAATTTTCAAAGACATCAGTAAGCAATAAAACATCAGTTCTCAAATATAAGTCGTGATATTGACCAAGATTCCTTATACAGAAATGTTCCCATATCTTAAGTGCTCTTTCATACTCATTATCTTCAATGTGACTTTTGGTGAGATTACTGTAAAACGCTTTCTTCGGTGGTAATTGTTTTTCTCTAAACTTGTCAAATGAAGTGAAGTAATCGTATGGATAGACACCTTTGTCAGTGAGTAAGTCTAAATCAATGTCATTACTTACATAGGGGTTTCTTTTACTGAACTTGAAGTTGTTTTGCCAGTTTTCTTTCTTCTGTCCATCTTCATACTTGCTCAACTTGACCAACTTGTCCAATGAGGACGATAAGAATGAAAAACTGTCTTTGAAACACATATTCTTGAATGCGAAGGTTATGAACTTCTCACTGTTCTGTGCTATTACATCTATCTTGGCATTTTCAGATAGTTGATTGGCTCTTTCAATGACTAAATGACTGTCATAGTTCTTCAAGTTATGAAGGAAGACTGGAATTTTGTGTTAACGCATTGAAAACTGTAAATTACAGTCATCGTGGGCACATCCCCTATACTTACCTGTAAAATGGCAATGGTCTCTACACTTTTTGTCTCCTTCCTTGAAGTCCTCACCACAAATGAAACATTTAGTGGCGGTTTTAAAGTCCCTCCAGTCTTCGTCCTTCATAATGATGTCCTTGTT
>CAMXCT020002907.1:62500-82308 GCA_947184155.2 Cladocopium goreaui | reverse complement strand
CCTCCATCCCGTCCTCGATCCAAATGTTACGCCAGGCCTGCAGCAACAAGGCTGCTGCGACAGCTTGAAGCTGAGCCCTTTTTCTGGTCATGCAACCATGGTAACCCCAAAACAATCAATCAATATATATATATATATATATATATTAATATGTATATTAATATGTATATCAATATGCATATATATATATGCATATATGTATAAAAAATATAATATATTGCTATCATTGTTAGTTATCTTTGTATTATATATATACATATATATATATATATTACATGTTTCGCTAAAGTGGGAGCTTACTCTTCTATACCGTGGGTTGCTAGAATCACAACCCACCAATTCAAAGCTAGGGGACTTACTCATCCGGAAGCCGTACGCAAGCGCAACGACAGGGGACCCAACTTCTCAACTATAGCTACGGAAGCCATGGTCCATTGTAGATGAAGAAACCATTACAATTACAAATTAATATGGTGATTTTCCAAAAAAAAGCTATGTTCAATCACCAAAGGGTATGTCTCAGTACAGTTGCGAAGAATATATGCTGGTATATGTACATATATACCCTCTGGTTATTCAACATAGCCATGGAAAATCACCATTTTTAATAGCTAAACCCAGTTGTTCACCATCTATTTCGATTAGGGCCATCGAAATCCCATGGCTATGTTAGTCATAACCAGGCCGGGGATGAATGTTTCATTGAACATGACACCTGTTCCACCGATGGCATCCACCTCCAGATTTCGGATCATCTGGGAATGCAAGGGCTGCAAGCCCGGGAAGACCCGGACCTCCTCGCTGTTGCATGCTGTTGCAGCATGGAACGTTGCCACTGATCTGGGAGGATTTTGCATGGTAAAATGCCCAAGTGATTGATATATTTATATGATTTTATATGTATATATAGTCCGGAAAAAATTAACATAGCCATGGAAAATCACCATTTTTAATAGGTAAATAAACTATTTCTATGGGCCATGTTCAATAGCTATGTTAGTTTTGCAATGGGTAAAGTTCTCCAAGTTATTCCACATTATCCAGCAAAAAAAAAATACGTTATATCCAGCACGGACTCCTCCGACAGTTTGGACAAATCGAATGAGACCCCATAATGCAACCAGAATCACCAAACAAATGGACACATGAGTTCATTGGTTTTCTTGGGAAAATCTTCACCGGAAAACCCATGGGTTTTTACCATGGCCATCCTACAAAATCCCATGGCTTTCATCGGATGAAAGCCACAACGACTATGGTTTTTCTAGTGGTTTATAGTAGTTTATAGTGGTTTATAGTAGTTTAATATGGTTTATAATGGTTATATAACTGGTTGAAATCTGATGTTTATGACATGAAATACTGGTTGGTGGTATACCTACCCCTCTGAAAAATGGAGTTCATCAGTTGGGATCATGACATTCCCAATCTATGGAAAAATAATCCATTCATGTTCCAGTCACCACCAACCAGTGATTATTAACCATGATTAACCATGATTAACCATCATTACCCCATACTAAACCAATGTTCCAGTCACCACCAAGCAGTGAATCAAATGATCTGCAAAACCCAACATCCAGTCACCACCAACCATCCATATGGTACCCCAACATCCCAGTGCTTGACAGCTTGATCCTTACCTATCAAAATTCATCAAAACCTGCACGACGAGCATACCCCATGTTCAGACCCATCCACATAATTTATATTGGCAACATATTGATTTGTACCAAAATTCTATGTCTTGTAGCACCGGACCTCCTGATTAGGACATATAGTTTCATATCGCAATATAGCTTTCTATATTTTACAGAATTGATGTATGTATAATATATGATGACAATTACATAATTTTGTGCCACCATGTGCGAATGTATACGTATTTGTCTGCATATATAAAATAAATAAATGAATAAATAAATACATGAATAAATAAATAAATGAATAACAATTACCAACCGTTAGGACATTCTGATTCGTGGCAAGCAGCAGAGGCAGCAACGAAAGGGGCCACCAGAAAGTTGATGAAGCCATGTTGCGAGCCAGGACGGTTCACCTGCTAGACGTTCTGATGGATTTCTCTCAGGTCGTCGTTTAAAAAATCATCGAAGTAGAGCATCGGAATTCATCAAATATGTACCCTCTAGGAAACTAACATAGCTATTGAAAATGGTCATTTATAGTGGGTTTACCCATTGAACATGGTGATTTTCCATAGTTATGTTAGTTTACCAGAGGGTATGTATGTAGAATATTATACTGGTTGGTGATTTCAACCCCTCTGAAAAAATGAAAGTCAGTTGGGATTAAATGAAAAAATAAAATTCATGTTCCAAACCACCAACCAGATTTATAGATGTGGATTTTCCACTATAAACCATCCAGTAATTGGGTACCCCCATGACTAATGCTATAATGTACCCAGATATATAAACCAGTATATAGATTAAACACCAACTATACATAGGTAGTGGTACGTTTATAAACCAACTATAGGTATACAAACCAACTATAGATATGGTTTTCCTATGGTTTTCCTATGGTTTTCCACCCATATATATATAACACAACGGCCTTGTTCATAGCGCCCACTTCTCGACCTCCGAGTCCTGCCGCCCCAAAGGAGCGCGCCTTGTGGCGGTCGTTCAACATCCCCACGGGGATTCCCAGGTCCTTCTCCTGACACATGGGATGGAAGGTTGTCATGGTTCCGGAGGGTTAACTGGGCTTTATAATGGATATTAACCAGGATATGATATGATTAGAATATGATTGTAATATTAAAAACAAAAAACAGATGTTAAGGTGATATATCTATAGTCTATGTAGCAGCTGCTTTATAAATAGCACCCCCAAAATAGATGCGAAAAAATACATTGGAAACCTGAAAATGATAGCCCTAGAGTTTCTATCAGAACATGCAACTAAAGGTGAACTCGCCACCACTCCTCCACTGTAAGAGAAGTACAGCAGCCACAGCACAACCGATAGTATGATAGTTGGAGCTGTTGATGTATAGGAGCTGAGCTGAAAGCCAGAACCTTTTTTTGGCAATACTAAGATGCTAGGCTTAGCTTAAAAAAAAGAGACAAGACAAAGAACAGGAAAGAATTGGAAAGAGAGCGAGAGAGAGAGAGAGAGAAAAAAAACGAAACTGGAAGAAGAAGGATCAAACCGAAGAGGAAGAACATTAGGAGAGAAGAGGAAAAGGGTCCAAGTAGATGAACCAAACAGATCAACCACACAACTCACATCACATCACTAAAAATCGATGTTGTCAAGTTGTCATGAGAGCTTTTTTGACCATAGAATGAAAAATGCAGAAAGTAACGTTTATTGTTGTCGTGATTATGTTTGGCTGTCTTTCGCCTGACTGTCATTACTGGATTGCTACTGACGCCATTGCTCATTCCCTCCATGCTGGGAAATCTACACGGCGAATGTGGTATGATGCAACTAGATATGCTTTGCATGGGAAAGCTTGGTGGTATCATTGCTTCTATCATCATTCGCAATATTTCACACACTCGAAATTAAACATGGAACCAACCAAAAAAAAAAACATTGCCATATCCAAGTGCGGAACGATACCCTCTCTGTTTCTTTGTCATAGCGGAAAATGGCTAGGGCATGGCATTCTCCTCGTCTCCCTGGTCGAAGAATTCGTCGAGGACCCGCCATGCCCAAGACATGCAAATGTCGAAGGGCTTCCTTAGGAAGGGTGAAGAAATAATGGCTGAAATATGTAGGTCCATTTATGAAGGAAGCCGCAAGAATAGGTCGATTTAGTCAGAATGACTACTTATGACTACTTATTGACCTAAGATTTGGCAGTCAGATTTATCATAATAGTCTAGCAAATACCTCCAGTAAATTAACATAGACCCTGCCAGATAGGGGTTGGAAGATTAGTTTCTACTAAAATTTGGTGATTCCGGTAAAGAGATTGGCTGGGAATGAGCCGCACACAGTGGGATTTTTCAGCAACGATCAACGTAGACGTAGATCACACATTGGTGACATGATTCCCATTGGTTCCCCATTTACGACATGAAAGTCATTGAAGGGACCATGATCCAATATCATAATATCCAATAATATCCAATATAATAAGTATATAAACTTAATTAAATATATATGTATGTTATATATAATAATATATTACAATATAAATAATAAATTGAAAACAACCTTGAAAGCACCAAGCGGTTCTTTCACCGGTTTTTTGAGTTCATCCCAGCTCTGTCAAAGTCATATCTCGCTGTGTGTGTTTCTTGCCCAAGGAGCAGAGGATTTGAGACATCCGCAAAGTGTAGGAACAGCTGCAGCCACATCCTTGGCGAGTCGTTCGTGGCTAAGTTCGTGGCGAGTCGTTCAGCGCTACTATAGGATGAATCTCTGTTAACATGGAGGTATGTAATGAGTCCGTGAGCAAACCTCAAGAAATGAACCTTAAAAATCATTAAAAATCATGACGCTCAAGGATCTTGCGATGAAGAAGCATGACATGGAACATCATGGATGTTCATGGATTTTCCCATCATTTTCCCATGTGATTTTCCGGTTTCTTGCCAAGTCTCATCTTGTTCTTGCCCTGCAGCACTCTCTCATGGTACGGCTGAGTGATCACCTCTGGCGAAATCGCCTGTGAATCACAGAGCCCGCTCTCCATCTCGTAGACGGCGCTCACGTCCTGGCATTTTTCCGAGGATCCCCGATGTCGATGGTTACTAACTATCATGAACTCTTGATGTTGAGAAAAGATTGAAGAAATTGGTACCATCTGGTTATTTAACATAGCCATGGAAAATGGCCCATTTATAGATGGTTTACCTACTAAAATTGTAATTTTCCATGGCTATGTTAGATAACCAGATGGTATAAATTGGTTCATGCCTGTTATAGTTACCCTGTACCTCAGAATTTCCATTGAAGCTGACGTCACAGGTCCAACCACATCGCTGCGGCAACGCCACGTCCAACGTCACCTTGACCATGTCGAAGTGATGCACGTTGTCCGTGTGCAAAATCGCCGCGATGGCGATCTTTCCTGCAGAAAATCTTGGAACCCTGGGGATGGTTTATGAATTTATGGCTTTACCCTCTGGTTATGTCAAAATAGCTATTGAAGCCATGGCCCATTGAAATAGTTGATTTACCCACTAATAGCATGGTGGATCTTTCCAGTTCGTTATGTGAAAAATTACCAGGCTTTACCGTGCTTTACCACATCAACCGAAACACTGTGTTCAGATCTGTTCAGACTGTTCCGTCCAGAACCCACTATGTCTATGGGCACAAAAAACAGTTGAATCCATGCATCAAAGGCGGCCAAATCACTGATTGATAATTGTTTTTTTTCGAAAGTTTTATGTTTTATCCCATTGCCATTCTTGTGGCAAGATAAGCATCATAACTTTTATCATTTTATCATCTTTTATGTCAGATATGTATAGATATGTCCTGTGTGTGCGCACTATTGCGCACTCACATGATCTATTATATACACATGGGTCATTAAATGTCCCCATTGAACATCACCCAACCATTAGGTATATAGTCTATAATGGCTACTATAAGGTGATGTCCAATATATCCAAAATGGGACAGTTACCAACCCCTGTATACACATTGTCCCAGATGAGAAATTGTCCCTTGCCGCTAGCGGAACCAAAAAGCCGTGGGGATATCGGCCAAGTCACGGGCTTCCTTTTGCTGCTCCGGCGTGGCAAAGGCAAACCTGGCACCGCCGCCGTTTTGAAACTAGGAAAAGTTGGGGGAAACCGTGGGAAGCCCTGGTCTTTCGCGGTCCGAACTCTAGCTTTGTGCAGCTTCAATTTTGATGAATACCTGACAGGTGTGCAGTTTGTGGAACTGAAGCGGGTGTTTTCTCAAATTCCGGAAATCATGTGCGAACCAAATATGGCAGCTGTTGTTTGAAAGCGACTACTTAGACCCTTCAAGTACCCAAGAAAATTGGTAAAAGTACCAAAAGTAGTAAAATAGGAATACAATCTCATTGTTCTAGGTATCCGGACCTTGTAGTATGATACACATATGTTGCCATATCATAACATACAGTAGAATATGTATATATACCCTCTGGTAAACTAACATGGCAATGGAAAATCACCATTTTTAATGGGTAAATCAACTATAAATGGCCATTTTCAATAGCTATGTTAGTCGTTACCGGAGGGTATTAACTATGGTCACAACGAGGTCTTCCGAGCAGCACATCCGTGTCGCCATGCTGGCACAACTGGAAGAGCATGGCACGGTGCATGTTCCTCACGGCAGTTAAAAACATCTTCGCGACGGGGCAATCTACGGGGACGACGTATGACTGATGAAAAACGGATGGGATCACGGAATGTTTAAAAATACATGAGTAAATGAATGTAAATGATATATCATCATATACTGTACTAATCTGTTGGGGCATCAACAAAATAGGACTTCACCAGTTTACAACAGAAAAAAAGCCGAAAACTGGTTGGATTTTGGCCAAGTTTCTCCAGGGGCGACTTGTCGTTATACCTCAAGGCGAGTTCCTCAGATGGGAGGACATCTTGGGTCAAGAAAAATACATACCATCTGGTTATTTAACATAGCCATGGAAAATCACCATGCTATTAATAGGTAAACCCAGGTAAACCATCTATTTCTATGGGTCATCTATACCATGGCTATGTTAACAGAGGGTACATGTTTTTCATTCAAAAGGATCCAAAAGGCGCTTTCACCAACACGAATGAGGATAAAAAATATTTAAAAGTGGATAAATGATGATAAATATCTTGAAATACATTCATCATCATTCATCAGATTACATATGGCATACTGACATGCTGTAGCCTGCGAAAATGAGTAATCGGTGCACCAAATGCCACGCATGAATGAACAAAAAACAGACTGTCTTAGGTAAGTTAGGCTGATATCAGGAGTGGATAACACATGCACAGTTCACCAACATCGAAATTCATTTGAATTTTGGCATGCTCCTGAGTAAATTGACACAAATTGAATTTGGTTGCATTCAACCCCAGTAGGTCTTTCTTTAAAGTGCGGATGCAGTAGCAATGTTCCACCGTATATTTCCATGGAACCCAATATATGCCAGCATCGTATATACATGGTGATTTCATAGTGTGAAAAAAAAATGGCAAGATATATTCCATAAATAGTTCTGGATATTATCACCATATATACATATATATATATAATACAGCCAGGTGAATATATATGCCAATAGTCCCTGGCCGGATTCCACGAAAACCTGGCCAGCCTGCAGCCGGCGAGCGTGCTTGATCTCCACCAGGAATTGGTTGGTTCTCCCGAAATGGCCAAGATCATGGCATAGGGAAGCCACCAGCAGAGCATACTGCTCAATCTCGCCCGTCCATTTGCCTTGAGCATGGGAAGTATTGGCATGTCGGGGTAGGTTCTATGGTAGATCCAAGTTCGACTAAAGTATTTATAAGTGGTTCTTCTACCATGATAATATTATAGTGTATTTATTCTAATATTCTATAAATCATCTCTATGATAGTGTATACTATTCCATTCTTCAATAATTAAAATGATAAAAGTTGCTTCAATTAAAAAAATAAGGTTGGAATTCTGATATGTTTGTATGCTTTATTATGATATTGTATCTTCAAATGCAATAATCAAACTGGCTGGAGTTGATCCAAGTTTTGGGATGCAGGAGTTGAACAGTAAGTGAACCAACCAAAAAAAACATGGGAGATTTCAGCAGCACTATAAACCCAGGATAAATCCACTTACTAAAATTACTTTACTTCGTGATCCCCACCATGAAATTTATACATTTTCTTACTGGCAAATCTTCTGGCATTCTATCTGACATATCTTCTGGCATATCTTCTGGCATATGTTCTGGCATATCTTCTGGCATATCTTCTGGCATTCTATCTGGCAAATCTTCTGCATTCTATCTGGCATATCTTCTGGCATTCTATCTGACATTCCATCTGGCATATCTTCTGGCATTCTATCTGGCCGTTGAGGTCCGGCAGTGCCCACTGGGATCTGGAGCTCGCGGTTGAGGTCCGGCAGTGCCCACTGGGATCTGGAGCTCGCGGTTGAAATCCGGCAGTGCCCACTGCGACCTGGAAGTCCCGGTTGAGGTCCGGCAGTGCCCACTGCGATCTGCAACTCGCGGTTGAGGTCCGGCAGTGCCCACTGGGATCTGGAGCTCGCGGTGGAGGTCCGGCTGTGCCTAGTGGGATCTGGACTGCGAGGAGGAGGCGGCGGGTGAGGAGGCGGAGGAGGCGGAGGAGGAGAAGAGCTCTGTTAAAATCTAGCAACCCTCACCTGGCAGGTGGGGAAAAATACTTTACATATATTTTGTCTGACACATCTACAGATACATCTTTCTGACATTTTTTCCGACATTCTATCTGGCACTCTATCTGGCATATCTTCTGATATTCTATCTGACATATCTTCTGGCATTCTATCTGACATTCCATCTGGCATATCTTCTGGCATTCTATCTGGCCGTTGAGGTCCGGCAGTGCCCACTGGGATCTGCTATAGAGCCGCTTTGGCACTTAGGAACTTAGCTGGCCGTTAGGTGGCACTTAGGAAACTTAGGTTTGATGGTGTTCTAAGTGGGAGCTAAGCGGCTGCTAAGTGAGCTAAGTGTTTCCTAGGGATTTTTTGCAATGCTTATCATTTTTGAAAACATGGATGTTGACATGGTCTTGGGGTGTTCTCCGCCCGTCAAATTTGCTTTTTTGGCTGCTTCCTGATGTCGTGGATTAACGTAAAAGCCAAAGACCGTCTTGATCTTGGCGGCGCAAACGCATACGCTCCTCGTGCATCAAAGTAGAAGCTGCAAGGATTGTCTTTGCGCCAGATAGGCGCTTCCATTTGATAATGATTCTTTGCAAGAAAGGATTGCAATTTTCGCACCGCGACGTAGAAGCCATGTGCATTTGACAGACCATGTAAGATTTCTATGCAACACGTAGCTGACATTTGGACGAAGCTACCACGTAGGTATTCGACGCAATAGATTTGGATGCCTTTGGCAAAGAAGCTTTCAGGAGATATTCCGAGCTCCATTGCTAGCACCACGTCTTGCGTGGGCTTCCATATGAGTTGTCCAGTGTACTCACTTTCGAGGTGACTCGTAGTGAGTTCCGTTTCTGTCATTTGCAGCAGCGTGCTCCGGGTGAAGCAATTCAGCCGTGTCAGGCGCCGAGCCACAATGGACTTAAATATACGATGCTTGCGTTCCCCAGCAAAGCAATCAATGTCTCGCCGCCATCTGTGAATTTGTTCTTGGACATGGAGCGCATAGTGAAACTTGGGTCTTGCCCCCGCTATCGCCCCGTAGGCGATGTCCCATGCACCTTTGATTTTTTCTCACTTTTTCAAAGAAAACCCGCAGACATCCTTAGGAAGACATGATTCTGCCGGTTGCACATCCCGCAGACATCTCGCAGACATGTCCCATGTGTCCCAGCAGGATTCTCCCTCTTGGCAGACACCGCAGACACACGGAAACCCACTCGGAAGCACCTTTTCCACGCTCCGCAGACAAGTGCCGCAGACATGTCAGTTTCATACTTTCTGTCCGCAGACATCCGCAGACATCCGCAGACATCCGCAGACATCCGCAGACATCCGCAGACACGGACAAACAACGAATTTTTTGGGTGAATCCTTATGGTGATGTTTCTGCCTCCACCTTTGCAGCCCGTAGGCTGCGTCGAGCTTGCCGTAGAAGCCATGCACAGCGTCGACACCAGAGAAATTCCCTAATGCGATTTTCTCGCCTAGAGACTAGAGAGGTGCCATGCCAAGATCGCCAGCCATTTGCCAGCAAGATGCAAGTCGTCAGACAGGTACATCTGATTCCAACCCAATTGTTCACGCCAGGCATTCGTCACTTCCTCGTAGGAAGCCGGAATCAAAGAGAAACCATGTAGTATTGGATGTGGAGGCACATCCCGATGTGTAGCGCCCCACTGCCCGTAGAGCAACAAGGTTCTCAGGCGTTTCAAGACCTTGCTGTCTGCAGCCCTTCCCTCTGCGCATGCCCAGGCTCCCGTAGAGTCCAAGCAACGAGTCTGATCGATTTCCACAGGCCTCGTTTTCACAGCAACATTCTCACCGAAGGACTCCGCTTGGAAGTCACCCCAGAAGTCGGGCTGCACCTGTGCCAGCCACGCAGCCGCTTGAGCTGCCGCGAAGCACTGCACTTTGTCCAGTGCTTTCTGCACACCCACATGCAGCGCCTGTTTATCCCTGACCTCCTCGTAGGAGGTCAGCGAACGAATTCCTCTTAGGAATTTCTGCGCAGCTTCCGATTGCTTTTCAACCGACATGCCTGCAGCCAAAATGGCTGCAAAAACCATCGTGATTTCAGAGCTAACCCAAAACCCTTGCACAAACTTACATTTCAAAATCCAAGCTAAATGGTCACTAAGTGATCTCTAAGTCATGATCATTTAACTTATAGAACTTATATCTCACCCTAAGTCAATAGTAAGTGCCACTTAACCTACCCCACACTAGGAACCACTTAGAGAATTATAACTAACTTGACATGCCACATAGCCACTTATAAGTGAACTTACTTCATGACTTATAAGTCCCTAAGTCCCAGGCTGGTCCAAAGTGGAGCTGGTGGTTGAGGTCCGGCAGTGCCCACTGCGACCTGGAAGTCGCGGTTGAGATCCGGCAGTGCCCACTGCGATCTGGAAGTCGCGGTTGAGGTCCGGCAGTGCCCACTGCAACCTGGAAGTCGCGGTTGAGGTCCGGCAGTGCCCACTGCGATCTGGAAGTCGCCGTTGAGGTCCGGCAGTGCCCACTGCGATCTGGAATTTGTGGTTGAGGTCCGGCAGTGCCCACTGCGATCTGGAAGTCGCAATTGGAATCTGGACTGCGAGGAGGAGAAGGCGGACTGCGATCTGGAAGTCGCGGTTGGGATCTGGACTGCGAGGAGGAGGAGGCGGAGGAGATGGAGAAGGAGGAGGCGGAGGAGGAGAACAGCTCTGATAAAATCTAACAATCCTCACCTGGCAGGTGGGGAAAAAAAGATCATAATGTATTAGAAAAAATAGAATCCACCAACATCACAAATACACTATGTTAGAATAAATCCACT
Organism: Cladocopium goreaui; assembly: GCA_947184155.2. Classification (NCBI taxonomy): domain Eukaryota; class Dinophyceae; order Suessiales; family Symbiodiniaceae; genus Cladocopium; species Cladocopium goreaui. The sequence continues at coordinate 71,159 of CAMXCT020002907.1, read as the reverse complement.
CATCATACATTCTTGTCATACTATTTCTGATCCACAAAAAACATAAATCCACTTATTCTTATCATCCAATATTTTTAACTGCTATTGAAAGTGGCCATTTGTAGTGGATTTACCCATTACAAATGGTCATTTTTATAATTTTTGTTGTGCCGTTTGTTTTTCTCTTACCATCCATGGCGCATCAATTCCTCACCTCGGATTCTTGGGATTCCTCCAAGTGACCAGCGCGCGTCAGCTGCAGAAGCCGAAAAACGGTGAATAACACGTCCACGGCGTGAGGGAAACAATGGTATGGCACGTCCTATAGTGTTTTCTGCTGGCTATGGCAAATCTATGTATATATAAATATATATATATACATATGATTATATACATATGGTTATATACATATATATATATATATAAACACATATGAGCGATTGTGAAAACCCTAGGTTCACGGAAAGGACATCCACAAATTTGGGAAGGTCCCATCGCTCACCACACGTTTGTACAATAATGATATATGGTAAACTTGCGGGGTATCGCTTGCAGGAAACTGCTGCATTTATATATATATATATGGGATGAATTATGAATAATATGTGATATTTGGGTATCGCTAATGTGGATATTAGAGAAATATGATGACATAACCTTGAAAAGGGGTATCGCTAATTTGGGAAGGTCCCATCGCTTACCTCGTGTTTTTAACAATTTCCATCAATTTCCATAAGCCAATGTCCGTCGAATAGATATTTAGTATTGCCGGGGTTTTTACGGTTGCTCATATATATAGACATATACATATATCTAAACACACACACACATATATATATATATATATTTATATGATTATATATATATATATATGATTATATACATATATATGCATATGATTATATATATATGATTATATAATATTATGTCATATCATATGTGTATATATATATATATGTTTGTGATTATATGATATTATATGATATTATATGATATTATGTCATATTATATGTATACATATGATTATATAATATTATGTAATATTATGTAAATGTAAATATATATATATGTATATATATATGGGCACAACACGGGCACAACCTGGTGCCAAATTTTGATGAGCTGTGTTGGTTTATAACTTGAACATAAATTTGGAGCTATGGTAGACATATCGATAATGAATGGTATGACATGGCACAGCATCCATTTGATTTGGGGGATTGATGCCCGATGATGTTTTAAGGGATACCCCGCTGGGAAAGCTATGGCCTGCCATGCCCAACATATTAGGCATCCTCAAGTCGCCACTGAAGGATTCCTTCAATGCATAGGTGCCATGGTACAAACTTGCTATCTGGCATATGGTCATCCCACCATCATTTCGGATTCCCTTTGAGGGTATAATCAACCCCCGTGAACTTGGGAATCACCATCCATCCCCATGGGAAAACAAAGCATGGCTGAACACCACGAGCTTGGATCAGCAGTGGGGAAAAAACTTGGAGAAATCCCTAGTTTGCTGATGAAATCCCCAAGTTTTCCCATGGATGTTCTTTTCCTCTCTTTTCCTGTGGATTTCGCATCTTTTCCTGTTTGTTTCCCATCTCTGTCGATTTCACCGGTCTTCCCGTGGATCTTTTCCCTGAAACTCATGGACCTTCCATGCCTTCAACCACCGTAACCGCAGGTCCTTATAGTTGGCCTCGACATTGTGTGCGAACTGCTGGAAAACCGACTCCTCCACGAAGTGGTACGCCACGCCGAACTGAGATCTGAAGAACATGTAGGTCACATAGTCCTGCATCCTGATGCTTTACCCAGAGGAAACATGACTTAAGTGGGTTTAAAAAGGTACCCTCTGGTAAATAAACATAGACCCTGAAAATAGCAAATTTTCAATGGAAACTAGTCTTCCAACCCCTATCTGCCAGGGTCTATGTTAATTTACCAGAGGGTAATGTATACAGTATACAGATGTATACCAACTAGTAATATTAGTAATGTAATACCATTAACCAACTGTTGGTCAAACAATACTGACACCAACAGTACCATCCGGCAGGCACTGACCCTTTCCGCCTCTACACCATGTTTTTTTTTAACAGAGCCAAGAGTCTCAGTTTGCGAGGCATTCAGCAAGTTCAGGTCCCACTTCTGAGTCCATTCAACCTGCCATTCCGGGAACCGAAAAAAGGGGTTCTGACTGGCCAATTTTTCACAGGATGTCCTGTGACCACCGTTGGTAGATCGGGTAAAGTAGCGATCGGCTGCTTCACAACCCAAAGCATATAAGCTCGTCGCACAAGAACTTACGTTGCCTTAATTAGGTTGGAATTCACCGGCCACCAGCCAGTACAACTCATCTTGATGATTGAATGAGCTGGACGATCACTGTCAAAATCAAAATCAAAAAATGGCTGCTGGACATCCCATGTTTTGAGATTTGTCTGCATATTCCATGCCAACTTGGGTGTTCAAAACACAAGACTCATATTTATAATTTATACCAAACATATCCAAACACAAATAAGCTCTGGACTTGTATGGCATGAGCTTGGCTGCCAAGTTCATTGCAAATCAAAGGATCATCATCAGCCATTGAATAATGCATCAATGTAGTTTCAATCCTCAAATGTGTAGCTTTGTAACTTGTATGCTCGTTTGCACATCTGAGGGGCCCATTATCCATCATGCAACAATGTGTGTGCCTGAAAATGCGGATTAGACAATGAAAATTCATGAACATTTGAATGCAGCTAATGGAACAAATAATGAACAAACCTATGATTATATATTACATAACTATGACGAACCATTTCCATCGGTTGTTGGTTTTCCATACTGGTTTTCCATGCGAACCCTTAGGAGAAAGCCTGGTTTGGTGGATCCATCATTCAGGGATATGTTTTCATTATTTAAACATATCTGTTCAATGTTTCCATATTTCCATCATCCATTCAGTTGTCTTATGTATCCATTTTAATTACCGTATGCTAACCTTTAGATATTCCCTCCCATAAGCAGACATCAACCCTCATTTATTGATGGATTTTTTCTAGCTAGAAAGCTGCATCATCCTGCATCTCTGAGACCATTTCTAGAGGCATTTGTCAGCCACAAAAATGATGACACCGACGTCCGCTCCTCAAAGTCCATCTGCATGGAGCGTTTGGTCCCGAAACCGGCCACTGGAGCTGCCAGGACTTGCACGTTGAGCATGTCCAGCAACACCTCAAATCCACGGCTGGGGGCACCACATATCCCCGATTTTTATGGTACACGCAATGATCCAACTTAGGGGGGGTTGAGACATGGCCTGTTTCTGATGAAAAATGGATGGACTTTGAGGGGAAATGGTGCAGGAAACCGTGGGATTTTTCGCATGGTAAGATGTAATTAGTTTGGGGTGTCCTCTAACTTTTTCCCAACCAAAAAATATATCAATTTACAGTACCAAAATGTCTTCCCAACATGGCGCCAATGCAGGAAGGGTGCGCAGTGAAGGTAAAGTAGCGAATCATTATTAAATGAAGCAAAATATCTGGGTGCTCCATTTCTTCTGTGCAAATGGGATACCCCCAAATCAACTGATGAAACATAATCCCTATATTATGTATATACATACTGTGGATGGTAGAAATCCTGCACCAGTTGATAGATGGCAGACATCCCATTATTTATAGGGTTTCAACCCTTCAAGGTGGTGCAGAATTTCGCTGGCCCATCCACAGTATGTCAGATGTATATCCATGTATATCCCATTGTATCCTCATGACATCCCCAGTATGCTTAGGTTTTCTATGGTTTTCTACCCATCTTTGGTGATAATAAATCTCCATATATCTCTTCGCCACCCAACTTCCAAGGACCCTTTACAGCCAATGCCCAGGTGCTGCTTTTCTCTCAGCGTTCATGTTCCTGGGGTGCATGTGGTTGCAGCAATGAGCAGCTATGATCAGGGGGATGTACCCCTCTGTGGGCTATCCCTAAATGGTTGACGTTGACAGGCTTGAATTTGATGAACCTTGCTTGGAACCATGACGGACATGGGTGACTTAATGAAGCTTCGCGATCAAAAGGCACAAAATTGGACTCCAAAAAATCAAGAAACATAGCAACTGGGGTGAGCTTTCCATATGCCTTTGCATGCATAACTATAGACTATAATGTCTTACGTATTTTGGGGTAGGTGAGGGTCTCTGACTCTAAAGAGAATCTCGAAAGTTTCACATCAAGAAATCATTAACGTGGACAACATGTTCAGGGAGCTAGGTACCAACTACACAAGGTGCTTCCACATTAAGTAATTTGAAATATCGATCATAATCATAACCCCCAAGTTAGTTATTATAGATTATAGACCCACCAGCTTACTTCACATCAATCAATTCAAATATTAATCAATCAAAATCACCATCAAAATAAATATATAAGTATGTATCAATGTATCTATCTATGTATCTATCTATCTATCTATCTACCTACTCTTCGTGGCTTGAACTTATGGCTTCAACCCCATCAAAGCCCAGTTTCAAGCCTTCACCCGACCAGGCCCCATCCCAAACCCCCCATCCGCACCGAGGATCTCCAACTCGTTCTCCGTCACGGCCTTCATCGGCACCTCCGCCAGGGTGGCCAGGCGAGCCAACTTCTCCAGGATGCGCTGGGCGGCGGGACGAATGGGGGAACCATCTGAGAATCTATTGATCTCCATGAATTTTATAGATGAACATCTATTCATATGGACCATATATGACCATATGATATGGATAATCCTATGGGTCCGCTGTGGGGGTTAGGGGTGGTGCTCCGTACTTTTCTGGTTTGGGGTGGTCCGGGGCAGACGCGAAAAAGCGAAAAGTCGAAAAGTAGCTGTTGATTCTTAGGGGCGGAGCCCGAAAACCCGAAAAGTAGAAAAGCCGAAAAGTCGAAAAGTAGCTACTTTTCTCGAAAAGTCGAAAAGTAACTACTTTTCTCGAAAAGTAGCTACTTTTCTCGAAAAGTAGCCACTTGTCTCGAAAAGTCAAAAACATGAAAATGAGATCCATGGGTATTCTTTGGATTAACTGCAGCTGTCGCACTGTGATTTTGAAGGTTGTTCCCTCCGACGGGGTGTTCACGCGCAGACACACTGCTGAATGTGCATTTTGTACTGTTTTTTACAGTGTTTTCTGCTTCTCTACAATGCTTCCTTGGGGGGGGCGGGGGGGGGCAGGAACAACTGATGTAACTGATGGTACAGGGGGGGGATGCTAACGTTCCATGTAACTTGCTCATGTTGTTGATGCTTCGCCACGCTGGGGTGGGGGGGATGTTAACGTTCCATGTAACTTGCTCATGTTGTTGATGCTTCGCCACGCTGGGGTGGGGGGATGGTAACGTTCCATGTAACTTGCTCATGCTGTTGATGCTTCGTGGGGGGGATGTTAACGTTCCATGTAACTTGCTCATGTTGTTGATGTTTCGCCACGCTGGGGTGGGGGGGATGTTAACGTTCCATGTAACTAGCCAAACTTCTGACTCAGCAAAGATGACAAACCAAGTCGGCCGCGCGTGAACAGGCCGTCCGACCGAGGTTGTTGTATCATGTTGTATCTTGTTTTTTTGTTGGGACGCAGTTGTGCCACATGTTTAGCGTCTGTTTTATTTGTGGGAGGGTTTGTTTATGGTATCCAAGCGCGTTGGAGAGTGAATGAGTCTGTCAACAGTTACCCCCACAATTTGGTACTGTCCTTGGTTCAAGTGGCGTTTAATTTTTCAAACCTAATACTTCTTTCTATGTTGTGATGCTAGCGTACTCGAATCCACGCAATCAGGTTTGAAATTATGAGAGGACATGATTTGCATGCATGATTGGATGTATCTTTTTAGCTTGCGGCTTTCAAACAATTGGAAAGGAATATGGCTAGGAACGACATGGTCCACGTTGCAGTCCCCAAGGGGAGGAAGAAGGTTGGCATCGCAGTCGGGCACTAAAACAGTCAAATTATAACTGTGAATGGAATTGCGAATTTCAAGGACGAGATGGGACAAAAGTGGACTAAATCAAAGAAGAAAATGTAGAAGTAAACACACAGAGGTTCAACCAGAACAGTCTGTCTGTCTTTGGGTGTCGAGAGAGAGAGAGATATATAATATATATATATATGGTTCCGTTTTGGAGGGCAAGATTTTTTTGGAGCACGCAGCATATTCACAAATGGGACCTTCCTTTTTCGGTTAGTCTTCTTGGCAAGCATTTTGCAAGCGCAAGGCAGAGTACAGGGCGTCTGCAAACAACAAAAACCGTTCAGAACGTTTGAACTGTTTTCGCCTAATTCTGAGAAAATTGTAAATCTTAAATTTGCTGGGAACAAGTTTCATCAACTCAGGGATTTTATTGTGAATGTAATGTGTCACATTGGGTCTAGAATTGCATGTAAACACAAAAACTTCAGTACTTGCGTACTGTACAGTGGGGAAACTAAAAATAGGAAAACCATTTGCTGACATGTTTTTGAGCTTTTTTGTAGGTAGTAGCTTTCCTACATTGTGTCAAAGTAGGTGGGCGTACGGCATATGCAGTGTGCAGTTTTGTCTAAAATTGTTTAATCTATATCGCTCGGATGTTGATGCGCCGTTTTCTTGCGCCACATGTGTGGCGACAATCCTAGATGGGGAAAGTCAATGTCATAGAGCGTTCCATATAGATGAATTGTATCGATGGTTTTTGGCCTGTCTTTACAACGCTGCACATGTTTCTTTTGTTTGGCAATCTTCTGGATGTGAAAGATAGAACTTCGTTTTTTCGTTTTTAAGCTGGGTGGAAGAATTGAACATGTTCGAGTGACAATAGTTTTGGGGTAGACACGAAAAGGTGATATGTTGTCAATGTGTGGTTCCAGCAAAATATCTGTGGGCTTAAGCGAGCAGATTGTGAGAATACGCAAAACGAAAAATTGTGTTGGTTCACAGCGTGTGTTCCAGTCTTGGAAGAAAACAATTTGAACATAGGGAGGGCAGTCTGGATGGTAATCATTGGGTTTATTCTAAGCAGGGACCCGTGAGCAAAATATAGTTAGATCATTCCGGGTATTCCAGAAAAACTAAGGGGTACAAAAGGCACTGGCAAGTAGTACGGCGCCGCAGGGCGCCAAGTGCAAACACTTCCCACCATATAGATGTGGTTTCCCAAAAAATGTGGACAATAGATTGAATACATAGACTTCTTGGATTACTGTAGTCTGTGGGTGGTTTCTTCGACGTGGGACTTCCAAGATCAAAGGATGTTGTGCTTTCCATTGTTCCGGTTTATCTCTGTAGAGCATCGGCTAAGCAAGTATGAAAATCACTTTGTGGCGTTCTTCGGTCGCACTGCTTCAAAAACAATACGGAACAAGTAGGTCTTTCCAACTTGTTTCTCCAATGCGAAAACTGGCGAGCAGCTGCACTTGACTTTTGGTTCCTTGAACTGACGTTGCTGTCTAGGCCGAGTTTGCAGGACGTGTGGGTTCGCATATCCTTTTGTGTACCATTTGGTATCACCGCAGGACCTGTCCCTGCTTTGGCAGGGGCATACACGGCATATGATCCGGACTTCTTGATCCAAATTATTCTATTAATCCGAACTTGACATCACCTATTTCAAGCATACCACGCAGCTAGTCTTTGACATGAAGGTGATCCAACCATTTCGACAATCCGAGGCGTTCCAACGCATCCGACAGTTGGAACATACCGCAACCTTTGAAAGCAGCTGCATACTGAAGTCCTTGCAACCTTCAAAACCGATCCCCGACCATGACAACACGTTGAACTGTCCAAACTATCTTGACCTCCCCAACTACCCGGAACACTCCAATTGGTCAACGCACCATTCCAGCAATTCAACGGACTGATTGGTCATTACATTAGAACTAGAATAATCAAAGGAAGTTCAGAAGTGAAACTTCAGACAATATGGACAAATGGAAAAGCCAAGATGGGAAGAGCTACAGAAGAAAGAAGTGAGATAGGAGAAAGTCAGAGGAGAGAAGGTCAGACTACAACTACAACTACGGCCAAGCTACAACTACTGTACAACTACAACAACCAAACTACAACTAGAACAACAACTCAACCACAACCACAACTACTACCAAACTACAACTACAACTACTGCCAAAGTAAATGTGCAATCACGACCAAACATACAACAACAACAACAACAACAACAACAACAAAACCACAACAACAGCAACAACGACAACAGCAGCAGCAGCAGCAACAGTAACAACAGTAACAACAGTAACAACAGTAACATCAACAACAACAACAACAACCACGACGACGACGACGACGACGACGACGACTCCTGCTACTACTACTGCTACTACTACTCATACTACTACTACTACTACTACTACTACTACTACTACTACTACTCCTACTCCTACTCCTACTCCTACTCCTACTCCTACTCCTACTCCTACTCCTACTACACCTACAACTTCAACTATGTGACAAAAACATACAAAGACTATAGCTACAACAACTACAACTAGAACTACAACTGCAACAACAACTATAGCTGCGACTGCAACCACAACAACCACTACACTGCACTACTACTACAACTACAGCTACAACTACAACTACAAACACAGCTACATCTACAACTACAACTACAACGACATTCCAACTACACCGCGCTGCCTCCAAC
>CAMXCT020002907.1:0-57500 GCA_947184155.2 Cladocopium goreaui | reverse complement strand
GCTCCGTGCGCGAAAAGTCGAAAAACACGAAAAGTAGAAAAGTCGAAAAGGATCGCTTTTCTACTTTTCTACTTTTTGTATTTTTTGCACTTTTCTTGTTTTTCTACTTTTCTATTTTTCTACTTTTCTCACTTTTCTTATTTTTCTTATTTTTCTATTTTTCTTGCAAAAAACGAATGGCAAAAAACGTAAAGATTGCAAAAACCATCGTTTTTCTACTTTTTGACTTTTTGACTTTTCTCGTTTTTCTTGTTTTTCTTTTTTCCTTACTTTTCTCAACCAAAAACGTGCACGGACAAGAAGATACCAAACGTCACGTCTAACTGACTTAGTCCGCCTGTGTCCACTGGCATTGCTACCGGCGCTGGAAGTCACTGGCGGTCACTGGCATTCAGTGTGGAACAAGCTGAAACTGCAGTTCACAAAGGAAAATTACCTTTGATGACCTTTGAAATTGGCAGAAGTGAGATGAAATGAGGTGATTTCACACAATCAAGCCTCTCACTCATCCACAGAAACTGTGAGAGATTTGCAAAAGACTTCACTATAGCTTGCACATCTTGCATTTCTTCATCTCTGGCAAAATCGGACGCGCGCAGTCACACTCCATAGCCGATGTTGCTATGCAGTACCGCTGCAACATCCTGCAACATCATTCTTGTTCCAGGATAGTCATGGGTTTTCCAACTTAAGTCTGATACCCCGGGCCTGGGACTTGCAAAAGCTTGGACGGAAAGTGCACGGTACAGACAAAAAGAATGCCAAGTGGCAAGCGGGACTGATTTCAGTTCATTGTTGCCTGCTATGGTCATGGACCCATTTCATTCTGAAGTCGTTTTGAATCTTTGATGCCATTGATGCCATTTGCAAGCCCCGTCATGGCCCGGCTTCCGTACCTCTTTTATTTCTTGTCGGTATATCACACTATTATCACACTCAAGCCGCTGAAGGCGGAAAAGCCAAAGCCTCACCATGCGGTCTTGTACCTCGTCTATGCTCTCAAAGTCATAGCTCTATATTCCGCACAAATCTATCTCCTCAAGCATCAAATTTGCTACAGCGCGGTTTATCGACTCTGAATGACAATTCGGTTTGCCAGAGCATTCGTTCCCTCAAAGCTGCCAGCAGTGTTATAAAATAACAGAAACTCTGCAAGTAGCCCTTTCGCATCCTATTGCTATCTATTGCTTCATCTCCTGGCTTTGATGAAAATATCAGAGCAGCCGCTTGAATCAGACTTCACGTCTGCTTTAGAAGTCTGCTTCATGGACATGCAGGACCTTTCACACTGCCAGTCACAGCTTTTGCCCAAATTTGGAGCAGAGGCTGCATCTACTTTGCTTGGAAAATGAAATGAAGCTTGCCAAAACCGGATCCATGTAGCAGCCTGCAAACACATGGATCCTGCCTCAACAAGTCAACAATCGCAAATTCACTGCTTTTTGAAGTCAGGTTGAAGTTGCGAAAGCAGCTCTTGGATGTTCATCACCAGCTCCTGCTTCAGTCACTGCTCCATTTGAGAAGTTGCCACAGAAACACACGCCCACTCGCCCACTCGCCCACTCGCCCACTCGCCCACTCGCCCACTCGCCCACTCGCCCTCTCTCTCACCTCAAGTTTTTGAAGCCTCTGCGCTGGGCGTGACATGGTGAAACACTATATACATACATCGATCATACATCTATGACATCTATGTCAATACAAAATCAAGAGCTTTGGAAATCTGCGCTGATTCAACGAGTCGGGGTGGGACAGCTACGCTTCCGCCACTGAATTGGAAATCTTCTTGGTCTCGTAGTAGGTGTCCTGACAGTTGTACTGCCTATCTATGCTTAACAATGCTTGACATGTTTCACTGCAGTTTAGCGGCTCGTGCTCCGCTATGAATCTCAATTGAAAGAACAAACATGAACAAACAACATTTCCGCCTGTGACCCCATGTGTGGCCAAGTCTAACCATAGTCACCAAAGTCCTCACGTCTTGCTCTGTCTTTGTTTCGGGTCAGGTATTCTTCTCGCCCGCGTATGATCCGCTCCACCACTGTATCATGGCACAGGTCCGGCCAGCGCGAAGGCAGCTCCTTGAAAATGCCAGATTTCTTGGGCACTTCAAAGCCTTGGCATATCTTGGCATATCTTGGGATCAAAGAGTGAAGAATCCAACTGACATCAAATTTTATTTTTTTGCCAGGGCTTCTCAGAGGACTCAAAAGATAATGAGTCATACATTTACATATTCATAATCGATAATGAAATGAATATCAAAATTGTTCCATATCTGGCATGCCACCTTTCCCCCTCATCTCCAAATGAATCACCGGAGACCGGCAAGAAAGCGAACAACCCCAGTGCCTAAGGATCCTAATGTATGTAGACAGTTATATTAATGGTTTGGAGATGTTTGGACACTCAGACTGCCGCTAAATCGGCTGAGACACGAGGATCATATTTGGGTTCCCCTGCATTGCACTTGTGACCTGATCCTTTAGCAACAACATGAATGTCCCATGTCTTCACTAAATCTTCGGTGACACTCATGGGAGCACCGATAATGACTTCGTCGACCCACTTGCAAGCGCAAACGTTGAGGACCTAAGCACACTGCACATGACAATTCCTCTTTGGAAACGGGGACTGGGTTGTCAAATGGGGAGGAGATTTTGGCACGCTCATACACAGAAAAAGGTCAACATGGTTGAATTGATCAGTCCGCTTCAAACATAAACATATTATTATACTACTACTACTACCACCACTACTACCACCACGACGACGACAACTACTACTACTACTACTACTACTACTACTACTAGACTACTACTAGACTACTACTAGACTACTACTAGACTACTACTACTACTACAACTACTACTACTACTACTACTACTACTACTACAACTACAACTACAACCACAACCACAACTACAACAAAGAAGCTTTTCCAGACCTAGGCACACGCTCATTGAGATTCATCACAGGCAAATTCTGACCCTTGGCTTTGCTTATGCTTGCATCATCATGAATCCCCACCAGCAGAAAAGTGCCAAGTTCACGAGCGTCCTTCAGAAACTCAGCATGGCCGACATGAAACATATCAAAAGAACCACTGACGTAGACAACGCAATCATCGGATGTTGGTTGCTTTGCCGAGGAAAACTCTCGAATACGCCGCGTGCTGGCCAACAGTTGCACAGGTACCTGGGTCCGAGCATATCCGCCTTGGCCTTGGCTTTGGCTCTCGTCTCCCTTATCTTGCATGTCTCGTAGGTCTCGCGGCTTCTGGTTCAGCACTGTCTCAAGTGTTTGAATCTGATCTTGCAGAGGTGCGGCATCTTGGCTGCTGATGTGATATTTTGCCACCAGCTGCTGGACCGATTCCCTCAAAAGTTTCACGGCATTTGAATCTCCTGCAGCTGCTGCCTCAATGACCTCATCTGCGCTCATGCGTAAACCCATGGTTGGGGAAGCTCCGCCCAAATCTGAAGGCTGATTGCGTGATAAGGTCAGGAGCCTCCCAATGAGATCAGTTGTTGAGACACCTTCAGTTCGTTTGATGATGCGCAGGCGTCCAGCATTTCGCATCTCATCATAAGCACAAAAACCCTGAGAATTCACTGGCATGTCATCCCCATGGATGCAGAAATCTGCTCGTGCACGTTCAAGAGTTGCAATCTCTGGTGAGTAGGGAACGTCATAAAGGATCTCATCAATCCACTTGATGTGGTCCAACAAACGATATCTCTCTTCTTGACGCATTACGGGCATGGACTTGTTCTCTGCAATCTCTTGATCTGAGTGGATTCCAACCACTAAAATGTCACAAATGTTCTTCGCCTGACAGGGATGCGACCAAAAAGAAAAGTGAAAAAGAGAGACACCAACTGAGCATGGAAAAGAACAGCATGCATCGTTTACATCATTTGAATTCATGTCCCACAACTACAACCTATCAAGAATCAGTGCAATAGATTGTGGAGGATTGTAGAGTGTGATGACAACCATGGATCGTGCTGCCTGACGAATGGCATTGTAGTGTCCCGAATGCATGATATCAAAGCATCCATCGATGTAGCCTCTAACTGGCCTGTCGGCACTCACCGCAGACATCTTGACAATTCTGTCGGTTTCTTCACATCTAAATTGGCGGTGCCAACCCCTTGACCCCAAAGGCCACACCAGGAGATCAGCTCTAGTGACGCCATATGTCTATGTTGCAATGTAGCATCAATTAGCATCAGTAAAGTACACATACACGGTTATATAATGTTATATACATCGGTATGATTAGGTATGTATGATTATTATGTATGTACTTACATATATGGTCGTACTTACATATGTGCGCTCTATTTCATAAAAGAATCGTACGAACACCTGACGTAGGACTCCCAATGATTATTCAATGACTATGTTTGAAATTTAGGCACTTATTTCATGGATCATGCACCTTAAAGTCGTGTAGTTCATCCAACTGGTCACAGGCCCGCCGAATATCGCCCGTATCGCCCCCCCTGTGCGTATTGTGTCATGAATTGTCATTATATGTATATTTATATATATATACATAAGTATCATTATCATCGTGTATCTACTGAACATGGAATGTCAGAGCTAGCTGCACATGATGAGCCGTCACGATACGGTACACCTACAGTACAAAAATGCTGTAGATCACTGTGCACAATCACATGGCTGACATAGCTCAATGGTCACATAATTTATCACATAATGCTCACATAGTTGCAGTATGTTGCAGTATGTTGCAGTATGTTGCAGTATGTTGCAGTATGTTGCAGTATGTTGCAGTATGTTGCAGTATGTTGCAGTATGTTGCAGTATGTTGCAGTATGTTGCAGTATGTTGCAGTACACTCAGTATACACTCAGCATTGACGATGAAAAAACACGATACGCATCGGCAATCGCACATCGGTCCTGGGCCATCCAGGCCTGGCGGAATGCACCTTGCGATTCGTTTGGACAACATAAGACAGTACAGATAGTCCAGGTCGTATAAAAAACATGAAAAACATATCATCAACTTAATCAAGCGTACTATAATTATGTACAGATACTATATTCATATATTCATAAATGATTCAAAATTATTCATAAATTCATATATCATAATATATATATATAGAAAGAGAGATACTGCATAGATCCCACTTGCTGTTTTATATTGTTTTAGTTTTATATAGTTTTATTAGTTTTAATTATTATATTTTATTCGCATGTCAAGGCAATGAGAAAGCCAATTCCACTCATTTGCGACCTGCGTGACAATCTGACATCCATGGCCGCCATGGCCTCCTATCTTTACCTAAGCAGATCTAAGCAGCATGATGATTGGCAGTGTGATACTCTCAGACGTGGTGAGTGCCAGATTCTCATGGGTTCTCGCGCCATGACTTGCCCTATTCTGGTTCTTTCCTTGTTACTTCTCCATTCTTGCTCAATGAGAAAGGAACTGATCGCTTTACTGAGGTTCCGCATGGTTCTGCCTTGTCTACGTAGTCACAGCTCTAGAGCATCTTTCAGCCAAGTGGTGCCGCGAAGTATCAGCAAACGGAGAAGACAAGCCACTGAGAGCCAAATCTGAAGATGAAGAAAATGCTCACGTTCAATGTTTTGATTATATTTTTGATTATATACGTTTTGCACTCTCAAATTTCCGAGTGTCTTTCCATGTCTGCTCATGTCTTTTCATGTCAGCTCGCGGAGCACCTAAGAGTCTCCACATCCCTTTGGGACCAGGAAGGAGCGCAACCCTGGCAGCTGCTTGCAGCTGGAAAGGTTTGCACTGGACAGTTCAACGTATTCCATCGTATTCCGGGCATCTGGAGGGAGCATCGCCCACATCATCTAACCATGATGAGCCCTTACCAGGTAAGTCTCTCCAAGCCTTCGTGTGTTTGATTATTTTGATGACTTTTAGATTTTAGAAGACGTAGATTGGTAGATCTCAAAGTGACTCGTTGAAGAAACAACTGACAACTGAATCAACTGAAGACTCTTTGAAGACAATGGATGTTGGCGCAGCCCCGCAGTTCGCAGGGGACAGATGCACCCGGCTTACTCTCTCCGAACCAAATCGCGCAACACACTGATGACACGCTACAGAGGAACGGAACAAATGTCATAAAGGAAGCTGCCAATGCCACGGGTGCTAGGCTGCTAGGCACACACAAACAGCAAACACACAAATCTTACAAGTGCCAGTCCAAGAATGACAAAAGGACAGAAGAAATAACATAATATCGTATAATATCTGGTTTGGCATAGATCAACTTTGACTTCTGTCGACGCAAACGTCGAGATCGATCTGTGTGGGCATGTGTGGGCATGTGTGGGCATGTCGCAGCTAGAATCAGCTAGAACCCGGTATTTGACTCATTTTGACCCTTCCGACTTCACTCTGAAGCTTTGGAGATTTGGCTTGAAAATCTCCCCGTCCTGATCTTGCTGAGTGGCAAAGTGGAGTTTGTCAACTGATGCAGGTGTGTGCGCCCCTCTTGCCTGTGACATCCTGTGACACTGTATGCGGTGCCCCGCCAAAATAGCATGTAAAGGCAAAGGGTTGTAAGGGATTCAATTACTGGCAAACTATGGCATACTTACATACTTGATCATACTTGCCGAGGACGTCTAAGAGAGTCTAAGAACATCACGCGCATCTAGCATCATGATGCAGCATATGGGGAGGAGTGCGATCAAGCAACTTTGTTGGCAGCTCAATGGTAGTGGTGGATCACGTGGGTGTGATAGCTGCCACCGGAATGGTAGCTGCCACCGGAATGGAAGCTGCCTCCCGAGGAATGCCAGCTTGAAGAGTGAAAGCTTCCTCCAGCAGCACCACCAGCACCAGCGCCACCAGCGCCGCCTGCAGGTAGCCGACCAAAAACATGGATCAAAGTCCAGCAGGGTCCGCCATCTCAGGTGCAAAAAAAAGAGGAAGAAAGTGCAGAAAGCATGTCAAAACGAAACTCTCGGACATATTGACCTGGAGATAAACAAAGGGGCAAAAACAGGACCTGACCACCTCAACGACTGGAAATCCATGGAAATCCTTATGAGAACCAAACCCGGGAGCCTGCACCTTCGCAGCCCAGCTGCTGATTGCTGCAGCACCAGGCCTCTCATGAAGTCAAAGGGAACACAGCATGCCACATCTGGACGAGCACATTGGTACAAACTTCATCAAACTTCCCCAAATCTTCTAAGACTCTCTCCGGGCCTTCTTGGGGGCAGACCAGCCGATGTGCCAGTTCTGACGCCCGGCATGGCAATCATACGGAAGCTTCGTGTGGATGCCGCCAGCAGCATGCACAGCTTGCCAGGTCCAGTAGCCGTTCACCTTTGTTCGTTCTAGCGATGTGATTGCAATCCAATTCGCCCTTGAAGCATTCTCAAAATACGACACAACAAGCCAACATGGCAACTGCCAAAACAATGCGAACCGACCCTTCTTGACCCTCCCCGCCTGCACGTGCTTCCAAACCATGCCAAAGCCAGCGTCCACAGCAGGTGGGCTTGATCCTTCGCACCCTTTGCCGCGCTGCGTGCAGCACCAGTGCTTCTTCGAAGGTGACCATGCCTCGGTTGGGATTGATTTCGACGTGGCCTCTCTCAATTTTGTCAATTACAAATTATCAGAACCATACCATGGGCGTCGCGGATGCCATGGATACCATGGATACCATGAAACATGAATTCTTGATAAGGTGCACGGAAGAAGTTGTTCAAGGCAGCTTGGCAGTCAAATGGGTCTTTGCCAGCAGCATGAACTTCACAGCCAGCTTCCTGCGCCAAGTGGGGCAAACAGCAGTGAGCAGTGAGACACTTTTGGACACTCACCAGTTTGAAAGAACCAGCATCCAAGTGATTCTAAGTGCATGGGTGCATGGGTGAGTCCTGGATGGAGCAGGCTCGGCAAATGTCACACTCGACCTGCACCTTGCTGTAGGCCAACTCGCACGCATTTGCCTGGCGGGTGAGGGTTGCGGGCTCTACAAACGCCATCAAACAAATCAAACACACTGCGGCCGGCTTCCACCAGCAAGCCCTCACCTTTGATCCGAACACATTATTCTTCGTCCAGTGGATGCGGTCAACGCACTTGGAACTCTCTCCTGCAAATTCCGCAAACGCGCAAACCACGACAACTGTAAGCACATGGGAACACACAGCAGTTGAGAAATCAACGAACAGTGCCCTAAACGCGTGCCCAAACAAGGTTGTGTGACGTCGTGTGAGTTGTGTGATGTTGTGTAATGTTGTGTGATGTTGTGTTATGTTGTGTGTGTGTGGCCTACCTCTATATCAGGCAAATCTAGCCGGGAGAACAGCATCTTGATAATATGTGTTTAGAATGTTGTACTATCATCTCATCTCTTCTGCTCATTATCGTGTATGTCAAGCTAGATCATAATCTACCCAAACAATCACTCCAATGATTGCCCGATTATCGATAGTGCTTGTGAGCCTAATGTGAGTTTACATTTCAGCTTTGAGATGCTTTGAAGGTTTGCTAAACCAGCATGCAGAGTTTACCTATCCAAGGTTCTTCTCGTCACTTATTTCATCCCATCCAGCAATGTCGTACATTGTGCCTTTATGTTCGCACATAGCATCGCACTTCAGAGCAGAGAGGGTGGTATGAGGGCAGCCCTTCTGAAAGTTGCTGCAGCACCTCAAGATACCCAGAGGGACACGTAGCACATCGTAGCACTGTCTCATCATGATTGGGATGAGACATGATGAGACACATCATACTTCTGCTGAAATGAAGTGTCCAGGAGTCCAGGGGGGTTGAAACCAATTTTGACAGGTTACTTTCAGCTACAGTTTACTTTCACTGCCAGGGCACCATGAGCGTTTCTCTGCGGCCCACATATGAGCCTGACCCAGAGAATATCTGCCGAAATGGATCAAGATCATTGAACATCATTGAACTATCAAAGGCCATCATCAGCAAATGCCGAAAAACGATAAAGGCCACTTGGATACACTTGGTGACATGATAGTCATGATATGTCATGATTCATGATAGTACGCTTTGGTGAATCTTAAAAATCCACTGCAGTCAAGGGACAGCACCAGAGCTGCAATGGAATTTCACGCAGCCCTTGTTGTGTTTCGAGCAGCACCAGTCCTTCTTGGAACCCGACCAGCCCTGCATCCAATTGGAGAAGCCAGCGTTGCAATCATAAATTCGCCCATGTGCGTGTCCCACTCCTTTGGCAAAGACATGAGTGTGGAGGTGGTAGCTGCCATGCCAAGTGCCAGGGCATCCCATGGTCATGTGGTCACAGCACCAGGACTTCTTGTGTGCAGACCATCCGAAGAACCAATTGGAGTAGCCTTCATGGCAGTCATAGTGGAATTCATGATGCGGGTGCTCATAGATGATTTTCGGAGGCAGATGGACATAACGGTTCTTGTAGACGATGTGGGGTGGGGAAGGCACCGGCACAGGCACATAGTGATTGTGAGCACGGTGGAACACTGGCACATGAACCACCTTGTCGATGACCTGCTTTTCTTCAGGGCAGCCTCGGCCCTTAAGCGAACAGCATTCTTTCTGGTGCCATTCAGTCCAAAGATTTTCCCAGTCGTGGTAGCCATCATCGCAATTGAGCACGTCAGAGTAACCATGGGAAGGATGGGGCCAAAAATACCACACAAGGATGCCTCACTAAACTCACAAATTCCAAGAAGGCCTCCCGCCCAAATGGATTCAAGATGATTCAAGATGATTCGAGTGGTTCTAACATGTTAAAATTGTTCAAAAGCCTTTGTGATCAATTCTCTCCTAGGCGTCCTATGCTTAGAACCACCTTCAACATGCTTCAACCACGCTCAAAGCCAGAAAAAGAAACCTACGAAAAACATCCGAAAACGTCAAGCGATGTCAAGTGATGTCAAGTGTCAAAGCGGCAACAGCAGCAAGGCAGCTGCGACTCCAAAACACCAAGGACGGCAACGGTATCCCGTGTAAGATTTCACCACCTCCCTCTCATAGGCCCCGTATCCTGAGGGAAAGCATCTAAGCCTCAAACTTGGGCAAGATTCAGTGGTAACCAAAACAACGAAAAGCGGTTTTGCACATTTGGCATTTGGCATCAGACAACATCATGGCATCATCTAGCAATCAAACAGCTTTACTTGCTGGGCTGTCATAGGCTGTCCGCACTGTCCTGCTCCCATCCATTGCATAGAAGCAGTCTGGGACCATGAGCCTTTGCTCTCGCCAACATACACGAACTGCTCTGCAGTCTTGACCTCACCTGAAGTTCGATGCGGGTCACAATCTGTCACAGAATGATGCCATACGAATCCTATATATTGCATTATATTGCAATATATGAATCCAACTGCCATCTGACAATGCCTTAGCTCATTAGTGTCTACAGTCTACAGTAGCATTGGTAGCATTGTGCGCGCCTTCTCCCCCACAAGCAGCGTAGCACGCGTCATCTGCAGCCATGGGAAAATGTTCCGAGTGTGGTGCCGCGAAGTATCAGCAAACGGAGAAGACAAGCCGCTGAGAGCCAAATCTGAAGATGAAGAAAATCTGCTCATATTTCGAAAGGCCCCGGAAAGAGTTGCATGGTTGAACTCCACTTGAAGAGACGGGAGCAGGTGGTACTTGCAATCTTTGCATTGCTGCTTGCCTACCTCGTGCCTACAGTGTGCTCACGATGTGAGAAGGCATGACATCATGAGCACATATCAGCTTCCGAGATGAGTCACACACAGATTTACGATGACCGAAGACAAATTGATGCAAAATGGTTGGCGCGAAGATACTTCATGTCTTTTGCCTCACCGCTGTTGGACAACGTTCGGCAGGACCTTGTGGGGGCATCCAAATCATCCAAGACAAAGAAAAGCATGGCAAGACAGCATGGAAGCAATGGCAGCAATGGCATGCAGTCGCTGCCTCCTAGCTGATCCTGTCATTGGCTGCCAGTGTGACCGGGTGGCCACTCAAGTCATATATACTTGGACCTGGCGCGCAGACGACGTAAGTCGACTTGTTGGGGAAAGATTCAGAAACATCTCCGATTGTTAGCACAACCTGCTCTTGACATGGAGAGGGCCAAAACTATGTTCAGATGTATATACATATTTGTATACTGTGCACATATATAACTAGATATAATCATGTTCATATATCATCGTATATATACATTACATTATTCACAATGTAGATTAATGTATATATTAATATATACGTGTATATATATATACGTGTATATATATATATATTATTAATGAAAAAATGTGGCTTGCCGTAAATTGCCATACTTTACCTTGCTGAATCTCCCGGGACGCGTCTCGCCTTCTTGTTGATCCCTCGCAACCTTTGCCCTGCTGCAGCACCAGTGACCACAGAGCCCTGAAACCCGGAAGCCGATTCTCAAACGAGCAACTCCGCAGAAACAAATCGACCATAAAAAGATCAAAAAGTTAAAAACAACAAATTATGCCAGCAGAGACCCCGGATAGCAAAAATATGCAAAAATGATAATAAATATATTTTAAAAAACCGTGGGCAGCACTCCAAAGCAGCGGCACTCTGCAGCGGCACCCGGCAGCAGCACCAACATGCCCGCTCCAAAACGCAGACGTGCAACTCGTCCTATACTTGAAGTAAGAACCCCAGAGCTTCGCTCTCTGGGGAAAAACAACAAAGGCACCAACGCATGGGAAAACCGTTGGCCGCAAACCCACAATCGAAGGCAGCGTTCGATGCCCTTAGGCCCTAGTCACATGGCAGCCCGCTTCCTGTCAGGAAAACAAAGATCCGGGAGTCCTGATTCTGCAGCAGTCCCTGGTATTATTGATGTATCTTTACAGCAGGATATAGAATGCAGAATGTCTGTTGATATGTTAATATGATCGCACATTGTATCACACCGTCATTCTGTTGCAATTCATCTTCACCGCGTCATCTAAAAAACTTATCGCATCTCATCGAATCTCACAGCCTCATCATATCTCACAAAACAAAAAAAAAACTTTGTCGCAATTACGGACCCATTTCAGTCCTGGTCAGGCATGAAGAAGGCACACAGAGGCAGGAGGCACCATTTGAAAAGCCGAGGGTGCTCGACTTTTCCTCTTGAGCGAGCCAACATGCCGGGCAAATTTCCTCACAGCATGCAACAGATCCAACAGTCACAAAATGGATGTGCAACTGTGCAACCTCAAGAGTGAAACCTGCAAGAGAACTCCAGGACTTCAAGGTACAAATGAAATGCGAAGTGTTTCTCCGCCATCTCCACGGGTTCAGCTGGCGAAAACTAGAATATACTCTTAATATACTCTTAATATCTGTTAATATACTAGAACGTACCACATCGTACCACTGTACTACTTGTAGAACAATCTTTACATAAGAATTGCCTAAGAATGATGTGGAGCGTTTTATTTTGTGTTCGTCATCCAACAACTACCCGCAAATGCTCACTTTTGTAGCCGATAGCGGTCCAATGGTGAAACATGAACCGGAATGAACCGGGGGCATCCCCACTTCGAGACGCTGACCTCTAAGCGCTTTGACTCGGAGGAACTTTCAAACAGATTGGCATCACTGCAGATGTGGCATGGGGAGAAGCACGTGCCAAAAGGGGCTCAACACGCACCGTACAAAAACAACATTTGGAATAAATAGATTTAAATAGATTTAAATAGAACGTCTTACACTCTCATACAATGGTACTTTGTTTGGAAGTCTGGCTCCCACAATCTGCTCACAAATCGCAGCCCATTCGCCGCTTCTACGATTCAAGGTGGATCTATGTCTATGAGGCCGGGATGAGTCCTCCAGGGCGAGAATATTGCAATATATTGCAATACTATTCGAATCGAGATTCAGACCCTGATGAAAGTGTTACGCAAACATCAAAGTGCTGAGGCATTGCGCAGGGGGCTTCCGTACTGTAGCTACACATGCATCTGGCATGGCTCCTATATGATGTGATATGCATTGATATGCTACATATACACATACGATCACATACAACATACAGCTACCACAGGATCCACAAGGCCCTGGAACACTGCACAACATGCGCAACATGCGCAACATGCGCAACATGCGCAGCATGCGCAGCATTTGCTCAGCTCGTCAAATATCAAAGCTCCTCCCCGTGTCCTTCATGTCCTTCATGTCCTTGCACTGTAGGCACCTCCCAAAAGGTGGCAAAGAAGTCTCCGAGTCGCGGAGAATGTTTGGCACAACTACTGTAGCAAAATATGGTTACTCTTGGTTACTCATTATTCATAAATACATATAAATACGGTCATACCATAATTCATCATGGAGGATTACATTAGGATCTTCATGATTCTTCATGATTCTTCATGCACCTATCGTTTGGCACCATTGACTTCCCCGGACATGAACCCCATGCCACCACCTAGTGAACCTCCATCGGACAACCTGCTTCCTGCGGCGCTTTGCCAAAGCTTCGGATTTGAAGATGTCTGACGTGTGGCCCATCAAGCTCCATAGGAGATAGTACCACTAGCATGTTGCTGTCCTGTATGGAGCAATCTCTGCACACATCGCAGTCAACTTGTACCCGGCTGTAGGCCAAAGCGCACGCAGAGTCCTGCAGTTTTGTTTCGCTTGGGTGAAATTCCTGATCATGTGTGTGTGTGTGATTTCCTCATGTGGCTGAGTCAAATTTATCAATTTAAGCAGCATACAACCGTGTTGGAAAATCATGGAAAATCCAACTAGTGCATGACGTCATCTTTGACGATCTTTGCTAAATTGGATCCTACCTGCAGAGTCTGCAGAGTGCAAAACGCAGCAAAAAAAACCCAACGAATGTATCATAACTTCATAGCAGCGCATCGTGATCGCTCCACGCCTTTCCGGCGAAAAAGTTACGCTTCGCCCAATGGATGCGATCAATGCAGGTTGACTTCACCTCTTCGCCATCATCCCTGCACGAAGCAAGGCACGGCTATGAAACGAAGTTGAAACACTGCCTACTGAAGCCGGGTCAAGCGTTTAATTATGTTTAATTGGTAAAGTTCTTCTCTTCCCTCAAATCAAGGGAAACATGGTCTATCACCGTCAGTCTATTCATTGTCTATCCATATCTATCCTCAATATGTGATTCTGACGCACTCTTCCACCTTCATAGTGTTACAACATGTTTCAACTTGGGGCTCCTTGTGATGCAAGATCTCACACAGGGAGAGGCTGGGGCCACTGGGCCCGCTTGGGCCACTGGGGCCATTGGGGCTGGAGTGGAGGCAGGAGAACAAATTTGAGCATTCTCGCAGCACCTGCACAAATTGCATAATGAAAAATATGAAAAGACGGCTGCAAACACTGTGAGATACTTTGAGTATTCATGTCACCATATGTCACCAGTATTCATGTCACTTTGAGTATTCATGTCACCATATGTCACCAGTATTCATGTCACTTTGAGTATTCATTGTATTAAATAAATGTATTATTCATGTATTATTCCAATGTCACAAGTTGTCACACGTTTTCGTTCCGTTTTCTTCGAGTCCCCATGGCCGATAGGCTCCCGGCCACTGGCTCTGAGCTGCAGCCCAAAAATGCACCTGGACGGGACGTCTGACGGGACACCGGCAGTGCAGCGCGAATCCAACCGGTGAAGCTTTGGAAACTTTGGTTGAAGTTGAAGAAGCACTGGTTGAAGCACTGGTTGAAGTTAATTGAAGTTAATTGAAGTCAGTTTGACCTTGAGGAACCTTGAACCTGGAGGAACCTTGCGATCATACCATGAACTGCGATGAACTGCGTGCAGTCCAGAGCACATCGCCATCACAATCATATTGCGCGCAACCTCGCCCTTCTCTCTCACAGCACCAGTCCTTTTTTTCAGTCGACCAACCGTGCCACTTGTCATCAAAGCAATCCTCGGTTCATGACCCGGCCGCAGATAGGACCAGGCCAACGCAGGAGGCACCGATTGGATCCGATTGGCACTACATCGTGGTCCTACCCTGTTCCAAAGGCCTCGCCAGTGTCAAGGTGTGCATTGAAACATATTGAAACTGAGAAATCTGAGTGCCTGGCAAACCTCTCAGAAAAATCTGAGCCGTAGTCCTGGATACCTGAGCCCGAAGTGCCAACACTTTCATCTCCCCCTCTTCAACTCCTCTCCACCTCCTCTCCATCCCCACTCAGTGAAGCTGCCCTAACTCAAATTCCACAGGACGATTTTGGCAAAGCACCGTAGCAGTTGCTCCCATGGCGCTCGCAGCAGTAGTGAGCTCTCTGCGATCCTGCATGCAGAAGGACAAGCGTTTAAATTGAACCTTTTTGTTGTGGACAATAAAAAGATAGTGGTGAAATAATGGTGAAAGTGGTCGCATGCCCATCTCAAAGAAACGCCACAACTTGAACGAAACCCTCCCATGACGGCATCATTTTGCTGGATGCTGCTCAATTATAAATTATATATATATACACATACACACACACACTTATATATATATATTATATACATATTAAATATATAAATACGTATATATATATATATATTTATTTATGTATTTATCTATTTACATGTCATATACATATATATATATTGTTGATTTATTTATAGTTATATTTGTAAATTTATGCTCTATTATAGTCCTTCCGGAAATAGCTCGTCACAGTCCACGAAGAGGCTGCTCTGCCGTTTGGCATCTGGTGCCTCCACAGAATCAAGTGCGTGAAATTTCTGGAGGGTCCACCAAAATGGAGTCCATCGGCACACGACATCTTACCCTATAGGTCCTGGACGGTCCTAACGCTCCGCTGTTCACTTTGTAGATCGGATTCCCAAACTTTCCTCCAGGATCGTTCCAGGATCGTTTTGAAAGCCTTGCCTTGTGAGAGCCCACTAATAGGTAGAGCGCAGGAACCTGAAGGAGTAACAACGTGCCTGCTCAAAAGACTCCAAAGAGCCAAAGATCCAAAATCCGGTGTATCTAATGATCTAATGTGTATCTTGCACGCTGGTGTACTCGTGTACTCTTGTGTGCTCTTGTGGCTGGAAGACTTGGCTAGGCTTGGCCAGGGTATGGGATGGTATGGGGCGAAAATTGGCGCTGATGTGCAACAAGGTCACAGCAAGAATCAGGACAAGGAAGAGACTGGCCACAGTGGCGGCCACAGGCAACATGCCGATGCCAGTGCCACTCGTTTCTGGCACCGGTTCAAAATCGCCCTGCCCGCGGCCAACATGGTAATATCTCACCACCTGCCTGTAAGCACCCTGACCATCAGGGACCTGCACCTCACACGCAAAATCTGGAAAATCTATCGCAGCCAAAGCTGCACAAGTGTCCACATTGGTGTCAACTCATTGAGCAACTCATGTTACTACAATCCACACCGCCAAATCACCAACTGTTGGATCACAAGTCTTGCAATTCTCTGGCCTGTGTCAGCTTCTCTTCATCGTCCACTTCCTCGAAGATAGCATTGAAACACCTGGGACCGCACAGTGGCACTTTCGCCTCCCTCACCATGGCTTCGGACCTGAGCCATTCTTTGGCCTGCGGGAGACCAGCCTCTCAGCCTGATTCAAAATTATTCAAAATATTTCAAAATATGTCTCAACATGTCTCAACAATCTTCAAAAACAATATTGTTTCTTCATCCTTTTATGCCCATTGGCAGACGTGTCATCGGGATTGACCAGCGATGGCAAGTCTGCTGACAGAGACAACTCTTGCCGGACAAAACAAGATGTACCTCAAAAGACAAGCACAGCAAACACGTGCATACAGCATACAGTTGCATTTTTGTCTTGTCCTTGCGAAGATGCTTGGCCGTGTTTGGCCATGTTTTGTCTTCGGTCTGGTGGATTTTGGTGGACTTTGCACCTTCCTTCCATGTTTTTTAACTCCTCATGGCCGCAGCTCACGCAGGCGACTTCGCCTTCGGTCCTGCGGTTCTGGCTCAGCTACGAAGATTTCCGGCCTGTCATTCGGGTCGGCCTGAGCCAAATCAACTTAGATCCAGCCCATTGGAGTCCTATATGGGAAATCTTATGTTCTCCTCAATAGTTTATTCTAATATATTCTAATATATTCTAATGATGTTTAAACTTTCGGGAAGCCTATCGCATGCGCATTGGGATCATCTCCATGCAGATCCTGCGTCATGTTGCACGGTGCTGCATGGTGTTGGGATGGTTGAGAAACATAACTATTTGCCCAGCACACTTCCCTGGTCCAGTCCGACGTCAATGTGGAACAATATGCGACGGCTATCAGCTGCTGCGGAGCACTATTTCACTGCATCAAGATGGAAGTTGTCAGCAAAAAAGCGTCAGCACAGCAGCCAAAGAGAGCATTGGCCTGCACAGGCACTGTGAAGACAATCACAGTCAACGATAAACGACGCATGGGTTCAGCGAGCCCTATCATTTGCTCTCATCATCATTGATCATCTACGGATGCGTGAATATACTCATACTGCTTGATGAAACCACGCATCGAGTTCACATTTCCAGATGCTCAAATGATTCTCCGGTGCATCCATTTTTGGCCCATTTATAGCACACACTTGTGCATGTTATGCTAATTCTGTGATCAAACTTGATCAATCCAGGATCATTGTGGTGAACTACTTGGATGTAGCCGAAAGGAATAGAATTAGAATTTAGAATTAGAAATAGAACTAGAACAGAACAAAACAGAATAGCATAGATAGGATAGGATAGAAAAGAATAGAACGGAAGAAGAGAAGAGAATAGAATAGAAATTAGAACAGAATAGAAAAGAATAGGATTAGAATTAGAATTAGAAAAGAACAGAATACGATAGAGTAGAGCAGAATAGAATAGAATAGCATAGGTAGGATAGAATAGGAAAGAAAAGAAAAGAACGGAAGAAGAGAAGAGAATAGAATAGAAATTAGAACAGAATAGAACAGGATTAGAATTAGAATTAGAATTAGAATTAGAAAAGAACGGAATACAATAGAGTAGAGCAGAATAGAATGGAATAGAATAGAATTAGAATCAAATTGCATGTTTTAAATAAAAAACTTAAAATTCAAATTAAAGAATTAGAAAAGAATAGCATAGCATCGCAAAGCATAGAACAGAATAGAATAGAATAGAATTAGAACAGAATAGAATAAAATAGAGCAGAACAGAATAGCATAGGATAGAATAGAAAGAATAGAATAAAATAGAATTAGAATAGAATAGAAAAAATGTAGAATAGAAAAGAAGAGAATAGCATAGCATAGGATAGGGTAGAGTAGAATAGAATAGAAAAGAAGAGAATAGAATAAAATAGAATAGAATAGAATTAGAATAGTATAGAATAGAATAGAATTAGAACAGAATAGAATAAAATAGAGCAGAACAGAATAGAATAAAATAGAGCAGAACAGAATAGCATAGGATAGGACAGAATAGAAAGAATAGAATGAAATAGAATTAGAATAGAACAGACTAGAATAGAATAGAAAAGAATAGAACAGAATAGAATAGAATAGCACGGCATAGGATAGAATAGAATAGAATAGTATAGAATAGAATAGAACAGAATAAGGTGGAGTAGAGCAGAATAGAATAGAATGGAATGGAATAGAATAGAATAGAGTAGCAATAGAATAGAACAGAACAGAGTAGAATAGAACAGAACAGAACAGAATAGGATAGAATAGAATAGGAAAGAATAGAATAGAAGAGGATAGAATAGAATAGAGAAGAAAAGAACACAACAGAAAAGAATAGGATAGAATAGAGTAGAGTAGAATAGAAAAGAATAAAATAGAATGGGATAGAAATAGAAGTAGAAATAAAAATAGAAATTATGGAAATAGAAATAGGGATAGAAAAAGAGAGAGAGATAGAAATAGAAACAAAATTAGAAATAAGAATGGGATAGAGTAGGGTAGAACAGAATA
Source organism: Cladocopium goreaui (assembly GCA_947184155.2). NCBI lineage: Eukaryota > Dinophyceae > Suessiales > Symbiodiniaceae > Cladocopium > Cladocopium goreaui. The sequence goes on along the minus strand of CAMXCT020002907.1, from coordinate 38,576 downwards.
GAAGAGAATTAGAATAGAATTAGAATAGAAGAGAATAGAATAGAATAGGATATAATAGAATAGAATAGGATTTAATAGAATAGAACAGGATAGAATAGAATAGAACAGAATTAGACCAGAACAGAACAAAATAGAATAGAGTAGAACAGAATAGAATAGAATAGAATAGAAAGGAATTAGCATTAGAATTAGAATTAGAATAGAGTAGAACAGATTGGAATAGAGTAGAACAGAATAGAATAGAATAGAACAGAATTAGAATTGAATAGAATTAGATTAGAATAAAATAGAATTAGAACTAACTTTAGAATTACAGCCGAAGAGAATGGAATAGAATAGAAATATAAAGAAACATGCGAATATGAATAGGAACATGAATATGAACAGAATGATCATCGTATCATACCTACCATGAGCTCAAAGTCATCTCACGTCGTCTCACTCCCAACCTCGACCAGCTGCTGCTCCTCAAGTCTTCCACCTTGGTCCCGTTGTACACCTGGATTCTGGATGAGGCGGGATGAGATGCCAACCAAGCCTGCTGGAGATACTAGATACTCAGACACCATCTCAGAGACCATCTCAGAACTAAAGAATGCCGAAGCAGACGTAACAATGAAAGAGACATGAAAGGATGTGAACCATTCTGATTAGAATGCTTTAGAATTGTTACAAGTGGTCTAGGGACATCTAGGGGACCAATTTCTTCTTGGCAAAGGCCTAAGGTGTTGAAACAAAACCGTCCAGCACGGACGCACCACTCCTGGTCAGCGCTGCACAGCTCTGGAACCACCAACTCCTACATGGCTGAGGTGGGCTGAGGTGCTGCTTGGGTTTGCTTCATTGTCGTTGATTTTCGGGGTTTGTGACGCTTAGTTCAAAATTTATACATGTTCATTCTGTTTTCGAACTAATAATCCTAGTGCTGAATCCCGAGTCTTTCTCGAAAGCTGCACTGGAAGCAATTTCATTCAAAGTGAGAATGAAACAGCAGCTGCTAAAGAATCTACAGAGGGTGAGGAAAGTGGCACAACTTAACCATTGGTCATTGGTCCCAAGAACCGATTAAGTTGTTGCACCGTCCACCACACCGGGACAAAGGGACGCGGGCGCCCCCAAAGCCAAAAGGGCAAGACCCAAGCCACCTGCACCAACTCCCCAAAACCATACCCTCACAAGAAAAAGAAAGACGCAACTTTCGTACCACCCCAGCTCAGCGCTCAATAGCGCGAAAGACATTGTAGCCAGGCTCAAGCCAAGGGTAGGACAGGCGGCAGAAAGAATTCAAGGAGCCCAGCGGAAAGTGGGGAGGAACGGGGTTGTTGGAGGGGTGGTGTTTTCAAGAGCAAGATTGTCAGATTCACAATATTTCACAATCAGGACGGCAAGAAGAAGCCAATTGCCTAGATCGCATAGGTGTCATAGGTCCCGTAGGTGTCACCACTTGCATCCTGAAAAAAAACTTCCGCATCGAGTCACCAGGATTGTGCAATCACCGCACCCGGATGTACCCGGTGTCCTTTCCGAAACAACTCGATCCACTCCAAGCACATTTGGGCAGCAAACCGCAGGCCTTCGGAACGCATGGCAGAGCGATGAAATTGTCGAAAGCGTGGGAAAACACTATGCTCGCAGTCTAAGTTGTCTTGGTTCAGTGACTCTCTTTTGTCTTATATGACCATGTCATGCTGTCTAATGCATTTGAATGCTGCGTCCTTCTCATCTTTGGCGTTGATACCTCAAGGTACGGAAAGCACAAAGCACTGCAATCTGAATCATTCTGAATCCAACAAAGCCAAGCGAGCACGTGCTTTCTTGTGAAAAGTCGCTGATACCCTGAGGCAATGGCAAGCATTCCTTAGTCAGGTTCTGAGCAAATGCTGTAAGAACTTTGGTCGTGTCAAACGTCTTTATTTCATTTTAATGTATGCATGTGTGTATATATATATGCGTGTGTGTGTGTGTGCGTGTGGAGACTTACTTATCTATTTATTTCAATACAATGTGTGTGTGTGTGATGATGTGCAGACTAACCTTCGATCCCCTAGAATTCTGGACGAAAAGTTGTCCAGTATCTACACCCTAAGAAGGACACCATATATATATATATATATGTGCCGATGTCGAACTCCCAATGCGTCCACAGGCCGCCGGCTGCGACCCAGAATCTTGTTATAGCCCAGGGTGAAGGTGTCGTTGGAGCCGCAGGCTTCATAGGAATAGTAGACGGTCTTGCCCCTCCTCAGCTTAGCCCATCAGGACATATCAGGATGCTCAATGATGCTCACCATGCTGTTGAAATCTGTTAGATTCTCTAGACTCGCTGTGCAGGTCAAGCGGCATGGTGGCATTGAAGTAAACAGCCTCGTCAAAAAGGAATGTATCATTTGTTGGAGTCAGGTAATTGCAAGCTGCTGGCAAGTTCCAACAACCAGCAGCCTCTTTCGGCGGTGCTTTAACGCCGCACTTGCCTTACTCTGCATGAATTTGAGACATCTTTCTACCACAAGAATTGCAACAGATTGCAACATCTGGCGACAAATTGCGACCGATTGCAACCTGTGGCTGTGGCATTGCCACACGTTGGAATATGTGGGAAATCTGTGAGAACATCCGTCCAAGTGGCAAGGATCAACGTAGCACCACTTCTGTGTGCAAAAGCTGGGCTTGGCACCTGGCACCGCAACATCCCCCCAGTCCGACCTAATGCCAGGTGTTCTGCCGCAAAATGCACCAAAATGCATTAAAATAACACATATCCACATCAAGCATCATCAAGCTACATATACAGTATCATATCTATATATATATATATACATCATTATACATCACTATACACTCCACGTAGTCTCTACGTAGTCTCTACGTCATACACTGGAAGTGACAATGGTGACTTCAATTTTGCTCTGCCTTTCACCGCACACAGCGGATTTTGCTCCAAATCCCAAGCCTTTGGCACAGGGATGAAAAATGATGAAAGCATGGCACTGGGAGATTGTGTCATGAATTGTGTCATGACACTGCGCCACATTACGCCACTGCGTCACATGGTCCCGGCCTTGCAGCTTCCACCCGCCTCCCCAGGATAGCGGATTGGGACACCCTCCAAGTTGGCTTTGATGCTGCCAGCCTAACGTGGAAAATCGTGGAAACCAATTGATATCGATCAACATCACTCAACATCAATCAACATGCTCGAAGCGTGAAAGTACAACGAATCAAAACGTACAATTGGACTTGAACCGGAACCCAAAGGGAGCCAAACTGCAGGTGGGTATGGCAAACCCTCCTCTGATCTCCTCTGCGGGGGCTGATGTATTCTTCTCAAACAGGAACCAATCCATTGAGAACAAGGCATCCACAAGGCATGATGCGGCATAGCTGAGCTAGGCCTTGTTCTCAATTCCAATGCACTCGCAGCCAGGCTGCATGGCATCCTTTGCTTGAAGCTCCTGTGAAACCCGGAGATGACAAAGTTGTCACAACTCCCCTCCTAAGAATCCCAAGACTTCATACAGCTACTCTTGCGTCTTGTCTTTGCCAATCTGGGCCTCCATCTCCCTTTGTGCAGCACAAGTGTGGCAATTGGAAGGGGTCAGGGAATGCACGGCCTCGCCGCCACAAGTAGCATAGGAATAGAAGAGAGGCATGTTCCTGGGCGTTGGTCAATCTTGGTTTACAGGACGGAGAATTGAAAGCAAAATTAAACCTCTATGGGCAGGCAGCCAAGGCTCTGGTATCTTGCCGTAGGTACGTACTCAGACAATCTTGGCGCAACCTGAGCGAGGCCGGTTGCATCCGGTTGCATCCGGCTGCACGAAATCCGAATCCGATCATCGCTAGCCGCTGGCCTTCAAATCACAGTTCCTGGGATCGACATAGCACCTCGGCCAGCATGGTACAGCATGGTACAGCATGGTACAGCATGGTACAGCATGGTACAGCATGGTACAGCTCGCACCTATGGCCCTACAACCAACCTGTGAAGCCTATCAAAACATTATGTCTGATACTATAATATACTATATTGATACATTCATGATCGTGAAAATACTAATGCATCAACACGCTTCCGATTCCACAAATACATACCTATTATATGTTGGAGAAAGGGAGGGAAATCAGCAAAACAGAGCGAAACTGCACAAATCCAGTGCTGACAAAAAGCCAAGGCTGTTTGCACCATCCTTTGCCCTTTCCAGGCATCTGACCCTGCGACAAAAACTCTGCCATCAAGATGCATCAAGATGAATCAAGATACCATTCTGTCAGAAAATGGTGGAAACAAATGCCATCATGATGTCATGAAACAAGTGCGATATAGTGCCATCCGCATTTCGCATTTTGCATTTTGTTTCAAATGCATTTTGCATTCCCAGCATCGCCCCGCCTCGCGACAGCTTTCAGGATGCTGATCATCATCCCAGGCTGCGCAGCGGCTGCCCAGCTCACCTCGAACTTCCGCGGTGCACTTGAAGATACTTTAAACTTCAAAATTAAATATCACCTTTTTACAAAATACATAAATATAGGGTGATATAAGTATCATGAAATGGTCTTCGACTGTCCTCACAATTTTATAAGATGTCGTTGATGTTCTTAGCTATCGGAGATTGGCGAAATCCTTCATCTTGTGCCAGCTGAGCAGTTGCAGGATCTCACAACTTGGAAGTCGAAAAAGGCTGAATTCAATCGAATATGCATCAATATGTGTATATATATAATATATATATATATATATACATATGCGTGTGTGTGTGTGTGCGTGTGTGTGTGTGTGTATGCTTGAATCATGACTATGAATCCGTTCAAAGCCTGGAGTCGAAACAGGAAAAACAATGCCACTGCACGGGCCTGGGTAGGCCACATAATGTTCCCCCACACGAACCATCGCAGTGCCATCCACGCCGGCAAAGCCGATGCATGGACAATTTTGCGAACCGAAAGCCTGTCAGCTGGGGCATTTTGAAAGGCAGATTTGAAAGTACAACCGCACAACCCCACATGGCAACAACATATTCTGGTATATTTTTTTGTTTTGCAGGCGCTAAGTAGCATCTGTTTTATATACTGTGCTACTTGACAGTTTAGCGCTGATCTTTGATGCTTGGCAGCCTGTCACCCAAGCACCAAAGGCAAAGCGGCAAACAAAACATCGTGAGACCATGTGAAATTGCAATTTCCTGAAGCACCGCCTAACTACCGAATGGGTCGCCTTTGCTCCAATGGTGACGTTTTGCGCCGGCGGAATTCCTGCTCACTTTCCAATCAACCGCGTCAAAAGTCATTTGGACTCAATGTTCAACAACAAACGCAACAAATGGCCAATTCATCATGTGCAGTTCGATTCTCTGACGACTCTACAGCCGTTTACATGTATCTGTATGATTCGTTTTGACCATGTGTGATCTTCTTGTGTAAATTTCACGGTTTGGTGATGTAACGATATTATATGACATTAATAGTTTCATAATCACCAATGGTCTGGCACAGGCATCTTGGTCTCTCTTCCAGGCTCTCCGAACGCGTCCAAAGTCCTTCCAATCCGAACTTGAATGTGGCCCCCAGGCCAAGCGTTGCGGCAACAACCTCAGTCCACAGCCGCATGGGTTTTGACAATTTATCGTTACCATCTTTTACCTATGGACCTATGGCATTCAGAATGCATTCAATACAATGAACATATTTCAGACTATTTCCGCTCGGCTGGCCTCTGCTGAGGCTTGCTGGCACACGATTGCGAGATTATGCAAGTTGATGCTGCAACCCTAGTGGGAATTTCCAACGTCATCCCAAGCTGCAGACCAGCTTCATTGCTCCCGCCACGTGCAGGCGGGATCGGACTTGAGCCAAGTCCACGTTCACAAAATTCCCACGCTTCCCTGATATCCGCATGGCCACTGCATGTGCTGCAAATATTCAGAAATGTTTACAAATTAGTGGATGAACTATTTGGAGCGTTCCTATCTTTCCATCCAACAGAAGGGATTCCAAGTACTTCAGGTCTCAGCGGCCTTTTTGGTTCCACCCCACTGAAACCTGATTCTTCAATCGGAATATTCACCGGGAAGCAAGCAACAAGTATTGCTCCTGAATGCCGCTGAAAAGGATGGGAAAAAACAAAGTCCCCAGTGCCCCCTGCAACAAAATCTTAACCCGGCCTTTGCGATGCGTCGAGGCACTTTTTTTGAAGTGCCTGGTACTGGTAACAGGCTCATTGCAATTGTTGTCAGAGTCTGCAAACCCCAGTTTGAGAAAGTTGGATGGTGTTGGGTCCCTAGTATAGTAGATTTATGTATATTTTAATATTTGGATATGTTCGGAGACTTGATTTCAATGCTTTCCTGCCTTTTCCACTTTAATTTGTCGGACACATCTGCCTCTTTTCAGACCTTTTTCTCAGGGCTGCAAGCTCCAGCTGCGCAACTCTAGATTTTGGTTTCGTAGATTTTTTTGTCCTCGTTCCATTCAAAGAGTTGCGGCGGGCACATCCCTGGGACCCGTGTCAAACAAACGTTCTCTGTGGGGTCGCAGTAGCCGAACTCTTTGCAAATCAAATCAAAGTCCCTGTGGTAGACCTGCAGCACATCATGTGGGGAGAATGTGGAAGAACATGTAGCCATACAGTATGCATGTATCTGTCTTGAATTGGGAAAGGCAAAGAGTCTAATGTTGTGAGTCGTGTTGCATCAGGACTCATCGTTGTGCAAGTTGTGTATTGCTCCATTTGCAAGACGCCTGCCATGTTGACCTCACTGAAACGATCTGAAGTACTGTGAAGTACTGTGAAGTACTGTGAAAATTTGTGAAATATTGTGTACCAATAGTGAAGTACCCACAGGCATCTCACAGGCATCGTGAGGGCCTTGTGAACCAAGGCTTTGGTCTCAGGGCTGAGATCTGCTGCCCATTTCGAATCGCAGCCCGAAACGTGACCGACCTTGCAAGCGGCAGAAATGTTCCTATAAAATGTTGCTACAACGAGCAACAAGTCCTATCAGCCAAATAGTTCCATGTTCCAACGTGTAAATTTTCCTATCAGCAAAGGGTTCTGAAATTTTCCAAGCTCCAACGTGTACCCTCTCCACCAAACATCATTGCACATCATGCAGTGCCATGCAGCAACTAAATCATACCAATCACTGTGTTGTCCACGTGGTTGTAAGTTGTTGAATCGGCATAATTGGTTACAGGGGTTATGATGGGATTATGATGAGGTTCTGACAAGATTTTGATGGGATTATGATATCTGCGATAAATCTGCGATATCGGCATGCTCTGTCCAGTGTCGACACGTCGATGTGAACCTGAACAAATCTGGTGACCGTCCCGTGTATTCTTTGGCTTGCCTCCTCCGTGAGGATCTGGATGTCGTAGCCATGTTTCTGAAAGACCCTGGGCATGGCATGGCCATGTTTGGATCATGTCCGAGCCTCTTGATAATACTTTTTAAAACTTTGACTTAGATAGATATATGATATATGTATGTATATATACATAGATTGATATTGGTATACTATATTTATATCGATCTATCTATCTATCTACCTATCCTATCCTATCCTACCCTATCCTATCCTATCCTACCCTAACCATCTAGCTATCTAGCTATCTATCTATCTTTCTATCTATCTATCTATCTATCTCTCTCTCTATCTATCTATCTATCTATCTATCTATCTATCTCTCTCTCTATCTATCTATCGATCTATCGATCTATCTATCTATCTATCCATCTATCCATCTATCCATCTATCCATCTATCCATCTATCCATCTATCCATCTATCCATCTATCCATCTATCCATCTACCCATCTACCCATCTACCCATCTATCTATCTATCTATCTATCCATCTATCCATCTATCCATCTATCCATCTATCCATCTATCCATCTATCCATCTATCCATCTATCCATCTATCCATTTATCCATCTATCCATCTATCCATCTATCCATCTATCCATCTATCCATCTATCCATCTATCCATCTATCCATCTATCCATCTATCTATCTATCTATCCATCTTTCCATCTATCCATCTATCCATCTATCTATCTATCCATCTATCCATCTATCCATCTATCCATCTATCCATCTATCTATCTATCCATCTATCCATCTATCCATCTATCCATCTATCCATCTATCCATCTATCCATCTATCCATCTACCCATCTATCCATCTATCCATCTACCCATCTATCCATCTATCCATCTATCCATCTATCCATCTACCCATCTACCCATCTATCCATCTATCCATCTATCCATCTATCCATCTACCCATCTATCCATCTATCCATCTATCCATCTACCCATCTATCCATCTACCCATCTATCCATCTATCCACCTATCCATCTATCCATCTATCCATCTATCCATCTATCCATCTATCCATCTATCCATCTATCCATCTATCCATCTATCCATCTATCTATCTATCTATCTAATTATCTATCTATCTATCTATCTATCTATCTATCTATCTATCTATCTAATATATGTTTTAAAAAATATATACTATACTATATTGTGCTATGCTATGCTATGCTATGCTTTAGTGTCCTATACTATACCATACTATGCTATATTTTGTATGATTTGTATGTCACAAAATTTGAATTGGTCACTGGAGCAAAGCCCCTTGCCTTTTGAGCCTTGGGATTTCCCCCCCTTGGCCTTGCATCATCTTGCATCGCCAAGGATCTCGTTCATTGAATCAGGAAAACGTCGGTTGTCCACGGCCAAAGTTGCACCAAAGGGTTGGTCGAAGAATTCGGCCTTGGCAACCGAAGGCTTGCTTTCCGGCTTTCCACGCACATGTTACGCACGTTTCTGCAGCACTCCTTTCATGCATTTTCATGCCATGCCTGCGGCAAATAGTTGCAATTGTTGGCCCAAGGATTGCCAGCTTCGACGGCTGCTAGGTACTCTTCCATCATTTTCCTCAAATTTCATCGTTCCGATGGGAGGGCCTTTCATTCTCACAATCGTAGCCGACTTTCATGCAATCCATGGGTATGATACTGACATGGATGTTGCAAGTCAGACATGTTGAAAGCTGTAACATTGCAAAAACATCATCTAAAGGCTGGTAAAGCATGACATGACAACTGGAAACATGTTTTGCCAGTAGTGCCGCACAAGGCGGTGGCGAAAGTTTCATTATATAGGACACTATACGAGAGGTGAATTGTTGCGACACGCATGGATGGCAGAGCGAATCCACGTGGTTGAGGTTGGAGCTGTATTTTTTGGAATGGCTGCAGTGGTTGCAGCGGTCACCTCACCCACAACTGCTGGATGTAGTGTGGTGTAGCGCAGCTGTAGCTGTAGTTGTACTGTACTGTAGCGTAAGTAGTGTAACGTAATGTAGCGTAGTATATTTGTATTTTGCAATGGTAGTTGCAGTTGTAGCTGCAATTGTCGTAGTAGTGTGGTATGGTGTGGTATGGTCTGGTGTGGTGTTGCGTGGTGTGGTGTAATGTAGGGTAATGTAATGTAATTGTACATGTGTTTCGCGCTACAACGGCGTGCGCTTTCGACATCTGAACTTCAAGAAGTGCGCCGAGACCGCCAGTTTTTTAACACTTTTGACTTCGAAATGTGCTTCGCGCCACAACGGCGTGCAATCTTTCATCTCTCATCTGGCCAGATGGCTCCGCACCCGCCGCTTTAGCCTACTTTTCGACCCTCCAGAGCCACAAAACATTGGAAAACACGGTGTTTCGCCACTTTTTCTACCCTTTCGCGCACCTGCATCTTCTTTCTTCTGACCCTTTCTCTTCTCTGATCTTCTTTCTTCTCTTCTCTTCTCTGACTCTTCCCACCTCTGCTTTTTCATCTGTCCATATTGTGGGGAAGTTTGACTTCTAAACTTCCTTCGGTAATGTTTTCAGCTAATAGGATCTGGTAAGGGAGTTACATAAGTGAAGAATGACTGAAATTAGCAATTTGCTCTTCGCACCTCTTCGCTCTTCAGCTCAGGATCTTGACCCCTGCGTCCACGTCACAGCCCAACTCAGGGTGCTCGAGTCGGTAGGTGCCACGGAACTGTGCAACCATCCTCTCATAGGGATCACGCAGGATTCCGAAAATGGTGCCTGGAAGCGAAATCGTGGAGTCAAGCAGAGTTCAAACAGAGTTCGAGGAGAGTTCAAGCTGGGTTTAGTGGCTTTCGTTTTCACTCGTGGCTTGTGGCTACCCGTTTGGTTCTTGTAGAGTCACAGGGCAGTGCGGAAATGGAGAAAATAACGCTTGCAGGTTTGAATTGGAAGTCTGTTAGTCCCGTTTCTTTATCACATGTCAATGATAAAAACACCAAACATGACAACAAAATAGCGAGATACGACTTCCGAAGTGACTCTCTGCTGATTTCAGCGGCCAAAGCTTTCCAGGCACGTACCTTGAGAGCCGACCAATGCTGGGGAAGGTCTGACTTGAGCACTACTGAAGGCAAATTCCAAGTCAAGCCAAGTCTCATCAGATTACACCCAGTAGCATTGGAGATTTGCCACCCCAAGCAATCCTGGCCCGAAAGAAGCATGCGCCATGCTAGTATGGGGAAGATGCATGGTTTGCTTGAAGCCGCAGCCGTTAAGATGACAAGTCCCACCCTACCATGCCAATTTGTGCGGAATGAGAAAATAGTGCTAAGCACCCACCTGGAAAATGCAGTATGCGAATCCGGAATTACCTTGTAAACACCGTAGGCCCATCCTCTTTTTCCGACAAGGTTCTGCTTCAGGGTCGCGTGAACCGCAATCTCCCCACCGAATGCCGTGCTGCAAAACCTTCTCCGACACTGTATGACCGAAATTGAAAGGTACCTGGAAAAATTGAGTCATGAGGGTGGAAACATGTCGCGACGGAACATTAATGGAATGTCCGGCTTTCAGGCAAATCGGATCAAATCAAAAATGATGCGCAGCCACCATTGTTCAACCACCGCGCAGAAACATGCTTATCCCTTGTTTGCATCTGAAAATATGGGTGTCCTGACTCCTGACGGATGCGCAGAAATGTTCTGATCATGTTTTTGCCGCCGTGGCTGCCAAACGGATTGCGATGGCTACATAAGGGTTCTGCACGTGTTCTTGCAGGGCCGTGCTATTGTGTCTTGTGAACTGTGCATGTTTTGTCACTTGCAAAAGTCGTTTTCTTTTCTATGTTTGCCTACACTGGGGTGCATGTTTTTTTTCCGGAAGGATCGTTTCACAAATGCATATGCTGCGCGGAATTCGATCCTGAAATGTGTGTTTTCTGTTCCTTAAGGTGTAGTTTTGAGGAAGTGTTTCAAAATGCGGTTGGCCCGTCTCAATCCTGTGCAATGGTTTGCCCGTTTTGCTTTTGCACTGTTTTGTTCAGAATGGATTGCGTTTTTCGACCGTTTTTGGGGTTGGGCTGTGTGCGACATCTTGGAATTTGGATCTCTCATTTGCGCGGTATTTGCAGCATTTTGCAGTTCGGACCTCTAATGGGAATGGAAATTGCATCATGATGGAATCTGGATTTTGCGCCTGCATAGTATCTACACCATGTTTGGCGTTTAGATGTTTCACCCGCATGGAACTGGCAACATTTCGGATTATGGCCGGCAAATTCTTGCAAACCTGTGTTTTCAAAATTGCACCAAAAAAAACACGATTGAAACAAGAATGCCCAAAACAAAAAATACACAAAACCACAAAGAAAACAATTGAGAAAATGCAAAAAGATGCGATTGGCAATGGAGGAAATATGGAAATCCGTAAAGACTGAGGAAAATCCAAGGTAAATTCGAGAACAAATGCAAAATAAATGCGACAAAAAATGCTAGATCAATGCGAAAAAACAAATTACTTTACTTCGTGTGATCCCCACCATGACATTTATACATTTTCTTACTGGCAAATCTTCTGGCATTCTATCTGGCATATTTTCTGGCATGCTATCTGGCATTCTATCTGGCATAATTTCTGGCATATGTTCTGGCTGGCAATCTATCTGGCATACCTTCTGGCATATCTTCTGGCATACTATCTGGCATATCTTCTGGCATTCTATCTGACATATCTTCTGGCATTCTATCTGGCATTCTATCTGGCATATCTTCTGGCATATATTCTGACATATCTTCTGGCAGTCTATCTGGCATTCTATCTGGCATACCTTCTGGCATAAGTTCTGGCATATCTTCTGGCATTCTATCTGGCATATCTTCTGGCATATGTTCTGGCATATCTTCTGGCACTCTATCTGGCATATCTTCTGGCATATCTTCTGGCATTCTACCTGGCATATCTTCTGCAATATGTTCTGGCATATCTTCTGGCACTCTATCTGGCATATCTTCTGACATTCTATCTGGCATATCTTCTGGCATTCTATCTGGCATATCTCATGGCATTTTATCTGGCATATCTTCTGGCATTCCATCTGACATTCTATCTGGCATATCTTCTGACATTTCTTCTGGCATTCTATCTGGCATATCTTCTGACATTCTATCTGATATATCTTCTGACATTCTTTCTGGCATATCTTCTGACATTCTGTCTGGCATATCTTCTGACATTCTTTCTGACATTCTTTCTGGCATTCTATCTGGCATATCTTCTGACATTCTATCTGAAATCTTTTCTGATATTCTTCCCGTTGAGGTCCGGCAGTGCCCACTGCGGTTGAGGTCCGGCAGTGCCCCCTGCAATCTGGAAGTCGGGTTGAGGTCCGGCAGTGCCCACTGCGACCTGGAAGTCGCGGTTGAGGTCCGGCAGTGCCCACTGCGATCTGCAACTCGCGGTTGAGGTCCGGCAGTGCCCACTGCGATCTGCAACTCGCGGTTGAGGTCCGGCAGTGCCCACTGGGATCTGGAGCTCGCGGTGGAGGTCCGGCTGTGCCCACTGGGATCTGGACTGCGAGGAGGAGGCGGCGGGTGAGGAGGCGGAGGAGGAGGAGAACAGCTCTGATAAAATCTAACAACCCTCACCTGGCAGGTGGGGAATAAATGCAAAAAAATGACCAAAAGATGCAGAAAAACCAAAGAAATACAGAAAATACCAGGTAAACGCGAAAAAAATATAAAATAACTGCAAAGCATGCAAAACATTATGTAGAATTGCCGAGTCTGGTTTGCTGTTTGCCTTTTGTTTTCTGCCATGTTTTCCAAGTGCGTTTGTTTTTTCACGGTTCTCAAACTGGCTAAATGTTTTTCTTGCATTTGGAAAATAACGTTCACTTTTTGGAATTAGCTTGGTCGGGGCAGCCAAACATTTGGAGCTATAAGTTCGTATGCCCCGATTCTTTGCAGCATTGCTGGCGGGCGCATAATGATTGCCGGCAAATCAAAGAGATCGGGAGATAGGTAGGAAAATATAGATAGGAGAAACATAAGACAAAGACCGGATGAAAGACAGGCAGAATCAGATCAGAGCGATAGACGGGATAGACAGGAAAAACAACATAGGCACAAGAGACCAGATTGACAAGACAGAAACAATGCATGAAGTAAATTGGATGGATAAGGAAGACACGATGCATAAGGATGGACAAGGTAGATATCATCAAAAAACAAACCAGAAACGGCAGATTAGACAGGAGACTTAAAAAAATGGACAAGGCAAGATGCCGAAAACTTCATAGATAGATCGAAGAGAGCTAAGAACAATAAATAGCCAAGAAAGAATGAAGAACCATTGGTAGATAGAATCTAAAGATCTGGCTCAATCAGGTAAGATAAGGCAAGACAAGACCAGATACTTTCGTTCATCTTTGCCGTGGTTGTAGGAAAGAAACCAAGAGATCGGGGTATGGGTAAGAAAATAGATTGGAGAAGCACAAGATAAAGATTGGATAAAAGACCGGCATAAGATCAGATCAGGGCAGATGGAAAGGGGTACTTTTTCTGTCGGCGCTGGCGCCGGTTGCCGGTTGCCGGTTGCCGGAAGACAAGACATGCATATTATGATAGAAAGGCAAACTGGAAAGACAAAATAAGCCAGATAGGCAAGATAGCCCAGATAGACAAGAGAGACAAGACAAAAACAACACAGAAAGCAACATAATAGAAATAAGGTAAGCGAGTATATTCAAAATGAACAAGACTGAAAACACAAACAAGCTAGATATGACAGATGCGTTAGATTAATTGACCAGTTAGCTCAAATAGAAACATGAAAACAATAAATAAAAAAAAACGCCTCCTCTTTCCTTCCTTTCAGCCAACGTGCTGTTGTAAAAACGAAAGCGAAAATATGCAAAGTGTTGTTGTCGGAATTGGCCGGGGGCGGGGCCTGCACTGACTTTCACCACTGTTCCAAAACCGAATGCTACGCTTGCCACCGATAACTTTGCTCTCACGAAGCACTGCGCCTCATGAATGGCTCTCTCAACTGCGTCGCGCCTCCCTGCACACCCCAGCTTTGCGAAAAATCTTACAAGTCCATTTGCGAATCCTCACAGAAGGGCTCGGCTTTCAGCTTTGGTGCCTTCACGCCGTCAATAGATGGCGCAACACTTCCTATCGCTTGTCGTGGTACTTGGTAGCAGGGAGCAACGCATCTGCTTCAACAAAGCCCAAATCAGATCAGGTCAGCGCGATGCGTCAAAGCAAAAAAACATACGGCACGGTCAAGGCAGGATGGTGAAGGATCACCGCTCCCAGTCTGAGCCAAGCTGCATAAGCCATCACCAGGTCTTCCTGTTTGAAGATACTTTTGGCCGTGTCGTCCTTCTTGTCCAGAAGGATGGAACCCCGCTCTGGTTCCACCTGGTGAGTCTGCAGTAGCATCATGTTGGGCACATCATCATCGCAGTCCTCCAGCCGCTCCAGCAATCAGTTTAAAAAATCGCTCGTAAACGGCCCAACTCTTTCGTTCCAACACCGTCCTGGGAAGCTGCCCTGAGCAGGAACAAGCATGCAGCGCAAAAGGCCCTCATCGCTTTGACTAATCACCTGTGATTGATCAAAATCTACCATGTTCGGATCTAATTTGAAAATCCTTGTGCATGCAAAACACCCCGCGGTGTTGCTAATATGTTTCCAACGTGGCCCCGTGACTTTTCAGAGCCGCAACGCCTTCACTATGCACCAACTCAATGCCATCTGTTCAGTCAAGCACCCTCCAGGATCCTCCAGGCACATTGAAAATTGTGGGCCGCGACTGCAGACTGCCAATTTTCTGGTTTATGTTGCTTTAAAACTCCAAACTGAAAACAGCCAAGGTCAAACTAATTGCCATTTCCACCCCGCCCCGCTTCAGGCAGTTAGCTTCTTTCTCGCACGGCAACTCTGGAAGCTGGCCCATGCCTGGTTTCCCTTTGGGAATTCTCGGGCATACTTGCACAGATACCACGTGAGATGTGATGCCAGCCTCAAAAAGACGTTGAGGATTTCGAAGCATGTTCTTAGCATCCCTGGGGACTACTCGCTTGTCTTTTTCCCCCATGATCCTTCAAGTTTGGGTCAAACAAGTTGCTCCACTTCGAGCGGGGGCCACATACTCAGAAAACCATTGAAATTTCTACAAGGAAGCGCCAGTACACATCGCGTGCGTACGAAACTTTCGCGTGCTCCATGTTTATCTTTCACGGGGCCCATGTTGGGCAACAATGCCTTTTATGAAGCTTCATTCATCACCTGCCAAATTATGCCAGCTTATCACAGATCACTTCTTGACAGCATTGTAAACATGTAGCTAGCATCACGGAACGCCTTCTCAGGACAGATTGTTGCTGACCAGGTTACTTTTTGCAAGGTTTCCTGGGCCACCCCCTCCAACATGCACTTTGACTCTCGCTAGCTCCTTTGTTTGCAGAACTTTCGCAAAACCTTCGCGAAAATATCCTTATCCGCAGACCCCAGCCATCAGCAGTTTCTTGGAGCTTGGCGTTTGGAAGCTTGGCTGCTGCGTTTGGGTTTTTTCTTTGAGACTTCAGAAGTAACATTGAGCAGTACAGTACATGGCAGTACCAGTGGCAGGTACAAGGATGCGCTTCAGGACCGTGGTATTTGGCTTTGGCAAAGCCTCACCTCTGGAAGCTCGGCTGCTACCTATTGAGGGAAATAACACCAAACAGAGAACTGAACCACAACCAAACATTCTCCAGCACCTTCTCCTGGGCAGCAGGGAGGTAGCCCGTGACAAATTATATACAAGAATGATCCATAATATCCAACTTCCGCGAAACTTTCGCGAATAAAAAGTTCAGTTTCTCTTCGCAATTAAAACTCTTTACAAGGAATTTGGGATCGATCACCATTGAAAAAAAATGTGCAACAACAAAATAAATACGTTGTCATGTTTTAAACAAATGAAACATTTCCAGCTGAAATCACGCGCGAGCATGCGCGCGAGCATTAAACACGGGCGGGCGCGAGACACGCAAGCAAAACAGGCGCGCGAGGTGCGTGGGCAAGGCGCGCAAGCAAGGCGCGGGAACAAAGAACGCGCGAATAAGCGCGCACTTCGGACACATGCGCACGCGCAAGAAGCTCACATAAGCTCACCACGCGCGCAAATAATAAGCTCTCCAAAATTGGATTTGTTGACTTTATTTGCCCGTGCAGCAAACTTATGTGAGCTTTTTTGCGAGCGCACGCGCGCGCATGCATGTTGACCCGCGCCTTGCTCGCCCACATCGCGGGCGCGAATGTCTTTACTCGTGCGTCTCGCGCGCGCGCGTGTCAAATGCTCGCGCGCTCGCCCTGCGCACCCCGCAGCCGGTGAGGCACCACACATGAACTCATATCGGAATCAAGCCAAACTATAGGTATCAATGGCTGACATACAGCACGGATTTTTTCTAGTAACGTAAACGCCGACCAAGCTACTGAGATAGTAGCTCCCATCTTGATTGCTTGGCTGATAAATAATATAGTTTGACATCCAGATTGACGCAGGTGTGCTGATATGTCCATGAACATATTGACTGACCCTTGTAATGGCGCATCTTGCCACATATGATTCCATGGCATGTGTTGGGCCCGGAAAAGAAAAATACTACGAAGCGACTCTGGACCTGCGCAGTGACAAGTGTTCGCACCTATGGGCTGCCACATGCCTTCTGACATATAGACGGACATGTTCGGGCATACGGTCCGGTGTGAAACACAGGCATGCAAGAGTGGCCGCCGCAGTGACACACAATATGCGACCATATGCTACCAGGCGAAACTTCTGTGGCTGCTGCAGGCGCTAGCGCGGGGTGGTAGGGCAAAGAATTGCGTGGAAAGTGGCAAACAGAGGAACTGGGAAAGTGGAAATCAACTTTCAAATTTGGAACCCTTCAGGTTGCATCTGAATCAACGTAACCTCATGTCACTTTGAGACTGTCTGAAAGTCTTCAAATGTTCTGCCTTTTCTTTGAAGGCTTTTTGTCTCCGTTGCATGGGAGATAATAAAGAAGATTTCTTTTTGCAGCCCATGTGTTTACACAAACCTTCCAACCTCTTGGTCACAAGCTTCAGCTCTGCATGCATGATGACTTGGTCAATCGCGCGTGCTTCGCCTTTGCAATGCATGATGCCATTGATAAATTCTTCTCTTGTTACTTCTCCATCGCCATCATCTAACAAGTGGAACAACGCGGCACTCTCCTGAAGCGCAAGGTGGATTTCACTGTAGGCTATAGGGCCTATATAGGGCCATCTGTGGACATGAATTTGTCACACTGACCAACTCCCCAAGCACCGCAGTCCTTCACATCCAAGCCCAAAGTCTCAAGGTAAGCGTGGACATTCGGCATCGAGTGATTTGCGATAATTGTTTCTCATTGATCATGCCACTCTTCTTGGTATCAATGGCTTCAAAGAGGGCCTCTAGCTTTGTCACATACCTGGCCAGAAACCCTCGAACTGTGCGACCGCACGGCCTAATCAAATATAATTTGCAAAAATGATTTTTCACGACAGCAAGAACGAAACAAGTGCAAGCATGACAACAACCCTTCTTGCTATTCAAAGAAACCAACAAATCAAACAAGTTCATCGCCCCGGAGGCAAGATGCACTCTGCGGCGCTCTTTCTTGTCCACCACTGCCAAATCTGCATCGCTCTGCGCGGCATCTAATGTGTCCTTGGGGCAGCTGCGGCCGCATTCGTATGTGCACATGCTCTCTCTGCACACGTCGCATGTACACGGCTCACGGCCAAATTTCAGGGCATGTCAAATAAAACATCTTACAACCGCTCAGGTAGGCCAAACTGAAAACTGTCTGCCAACACAACCATGACATCCCAACAAGCAAGGCCAAACAAAGTCCCCATACCGGGTGTGTCAAATTTCAGGCCAAGGGTCTTTCAAAAAAAGCGCAGAGATGACCCGTATCAAAGCAAACACAATAACCTGCATCCGTCCGACATGAAAACAAATAAACCCCGCGCAACTTCCATAGTTTCACCTTCAAACGGAAAGAAAGCAGGAAATTACCGTGGGCAGAAACCCAAAACAGTGTTGAGGAGAACATATACGAACAAAAGCTCCTGACCGGGACCTCAAACCAGGACCCCTCAAAGAATGTCACGAAGTCGTCCCAAAAGGGCCTTTTAGAATTTCTTACAACGTCTTCATACAAGAGCCTCCTAGGAGCATCCTAAGATCGATCTTACAAGATATTTGACAAGAACCTCCTGAAGAATCCGAGAGGAGCTTTCAGATAAGCACCTCTAGCACGGGATATCTTCAAGATCTTCATGCAAAGGACTTCTGGGGGATTTCACCACGGGCCCCACGTCACAAGACCTTCCCACAAGGAACGCAAGATCGTCATAGAAGGACTTCCAAAGAACTCACACGATCTCTTTGTCATCTATGCCAGGATCTCTAGAATCCGAGGGGCCCAGAGGGTTGCACGAGCGATATCAAAAGGAGCACCGCGCCACAACGAGAGCGATCTGACACCCACAAAGTAACGAAATGGTTCCGCGAGCAATTTCACAACGAGCACAGCGCCATATCAAGAGCGATCCAACACACACAAGGTGACGAGAGAGTTGGGCGAGCACAAGGTGGAATTTCACCAAGTACTGCGCGCACCACTAAAGTACAGGCGAAATATCGGAAAAGCGTTTTACCTATATTGATATAGGTTTCAATCGCTTTGCTGTCGAGGTCTCTAGGGTTCTGCACCTGCCACGAACATGATCACCAAGCGCCAAATCCAGAAATGGCGACAATCTCACATAACCAAAAGCATCGTCCAAATTCACCAAATATTGCGTCCACCAAGGAAATGGCAATGACACCCGAAGCACGTCTTAGTTCGGCCCACGCCTACCAACGTTTTAGCAACGCGCACGCCGTACTGCGCCTGCCACTCGGATGTCCGATGTCCTGCGCATGCTGGTGGTGCTGACCCTCCGAAAGTGACGACTCTCTTGCGCTTGCCACGGAAAACGTATCATAGCCTCAGAAATGGGCACGGCACGCACGCGAGAACGCAACTCTGCAAGAGCGGTCTCCGGGCCAACGTTTCGTGCCAGACTTCGTTCAGAAACGGAAGATCCAGGAACTTTTGCGCCGGAAGGGTTGCCAAATAAGCCGGGTACGGATGCGACCACCTTCGATAAACACGATTTTAACCAAGATTATCTGTAGTAGCTTGCTAGCAGCCATCCACCAGCAGCTGCCGCACCGATTGAAACATAGGTATAAAAGCTGTTTCAGAGAAAAACAAAGGGCCAGATCGTTAGTATTTGAGGCCAGCGCTCACTTGCAGCCAGCGAACTTACGACTACCTGTTTAGTAACTCTTGTGGGTTGTTTAATGATGGTTTACCTTAGCAGGTGATTAACAAGCGTGGTTTGTAAGTCGTCGTTTCGTTGGTCATAACATCTTTGGGTGTGCTTATAATTTATAACTTTGTTTATTGACCATTTCATCATTGACGCAAAGGGTATATGTTAACTGGTGGAGGTTCGAATTCCATCGTCATACATATATGTCAAATGTTATGAACCAGGCCCTGCGGAGTTTTGAAGTCGACCATCAGTGGATTGGTTAAAGGAAGCAGAATGTTAATCTTGCTTTTGCTGTTGCGGTTTTTGTCTTTGTCCGGCAAGGATGAGAACTTGTAGCGTATTGAAAGTTAAGGACAAGGCCTTTCAGCAGCATCAAACATGTTTGAAAGTTACGGACAAGATGTTACACCGTAACATCCAAGATGCTGGAAAGTTAAGGAGAGGATCTTACAGCTTAGCATCAAGCATGTTTGGACCTTGGGGTCAAGACCTGACGCCGTAGCATCAAAGGTGTTTGAAAATTAAGGGCAAGGCCTTACAACGTGACATCCAAGATGTTTGTAATTCAAGGACAAGGTCTTAGAGCCTTAGAGCATATCATGCAAGATGTTCAAAGTTAAGGACAAGTTCTTCGAGTGTAGCGTCCAAGATGACTGAATGTCAAGCGCACGATCTTACACCGTAGCACTCAAGACGATTGAATGTTAAGGCTCAAGTCTTACTCCATAGCAACCAAACTCACACAAGATGCATGAAAGTTCAGACAAAAAACAAAGGGCCAGATTGTTTGTAGTTGAGGGCCAGCGCTCACTTGCAGCTAGCGAACTTACGACTACCTGTTTAGTAATTCTTATGTAATTCTTTTGGGTTGTTTAATGATGGTTTACGCCATCATTCCTTGGCACTTGGCATCTCGCGCGTTCAAATCTGAAAAGAAGTTAAGTGACAAATGCAAAACCATTCCTTTTTCTTTCAAGTTTTGAAACTTGGAAAGAAAACAGCTGCTCGGACAAGCAGCCACGTAGCCACTTGCAACCACTTGCAGCCACTTGCAGCCACAAGCAGCCACAAGCAGCCACAAGCAGCCACAAGCAGCCACTTACCCCCGCAGCCACAAGCAACCACAAGCAGCCACAAGCAGCCACAAGCAGCCACACGCGGCCACGCGGCCACTTCAGGCCACTTCAAGCCACTTGCCCAAGCAGCCACTTGCAGCCACAAGCAGCCACTTGCAGCCACAAGCAGCCACTTGCAGCCACTTGCAGCCACCTCAAGTCACTTCATGCCACTTGCCGCCACTTGCCCCGCAGCTACAAGCAGCCACTTTCCCTGCAGCCACAAGCAACCACTTTCCCCGCAGCCACAAGCAGCCACTTGCAGCCACTTGCAGCCACCTCAAGTCACTTCATGCCACTTGCCGCCACTTGCCCCGCAGCTACAAAGCAGCCACTCTCCCTGCAGCCACAAGCAACCACTTTCCCCGCAGCCACAAGCAGCCACTTGCAGCCACTTGCAGCCACTCGCAGCCACTCGCAGCCTCTCGCAGCCACTGGCAAGTGGCTGCAAGTGGTTGCTTTTTTGAAAATCAAATTGCGCACCTCCTGCGCCCACAATGAAACACCGGCTTTACCTTTCAACTTAAGAACCCCAAGTGTCAACATACTGCGGAATTAAAAAATAAAATAAATAAAGCTCTGCGAGAATATCCCAGCAACAGTAATGTAGCCAATGTAGAAGATCGCAAAAAGGGGGTTGACCGACTCAATGACTGGCCTTGCATTCGTTGGCCTTGGCGGGCCGCTTTTCGACAACACGCCTTTGAACCCGCATGAACTGTAAGAAAGGACAAGGAAGCTATGATCTACTGTCTGCCCATTTGAGCCCAAGTCCTCACCAGCATTCTCCCGAATCGACGCAACTAAAGCACCAGCGGTTGCCTTCCCCCAACCTGGCGCCTAGCCACCAATTCCCGGCAAAGGTCACTTCCTCGGACTGTGTAGCTTGCAGCCGCTGAAAAAAAGTTTTTGCCAATAGATGCGTAATTCCAAAATGGTGGATTGGCCGGTGGGGAACTAAAAATCGCCTTCAGCAAATCAAGGCTTCATACATTGTGTAAATTGCCCGGAAAGCAGTACCATAGCGGCTCCACACCCAAAGCTTTGCATCAAGCTCCACGGCATCATCGGTGATGAACGTTTGGAGTGTTGTTCCAAGGGTCAATGCCCCCATTGTCATGAAAACAGCGAGGAGAACCTTGTGCCGTGAGGCCAGGCAGAATTAAAACAATCCACCCTATATCTGCTCACTCACTCATACTTTAGGTCAAAAAAAAAACGTGTGAAAACTCCGGCATGAACGAAGTTAAGCCTACGCCCAAATCCCAGCATTGGACACCTTTGACAGCCACTACAAATTGAAACGCGACAAGCGTAGCAACTAGGCCGTCAAACCATACTTCTTGAAACTCCTTCAAGCTGTGATTTTGCAACCCCTAACTCTAACTTTAAAAAGGTTAGCTACCGATTAGCTACACCATGTTCCTTGCTTAAAAACTAGACGACAGTGTGGCTCGACAGAGCAGCAGAAGGGAGTGGATCAAAAGAAGGTATGAAGATGACGGATGATGACTGATGTTGAAATATGAAAAATCATGATGAGGCTGTTGATGCATAAATGCAGAATGAATGATAATGAAATGTTTTTATGATATATGATCCTGTATGCCCCCATGCCATCTATTCAGATGACTGGGATGACCTCTTTAGCATCGCGACTGGCAACGTCTGAATACAGCGTCAAAGACTAGAAGCAAGGCACGCTGCAAGACAGGAAAAAGATAGATCCAACAAGCCCCAAGTCCACATTAGCTGTCGTGGATCCCGCTTTTTCCACGAACATGATTCTTGCTCAGGCCTCTGAACCGCGATTCTGCTGGTGAAACAATCGATTTCGTTCACTAAACGCAAGATGGAAGAAAGCAGCTCAGTAGCAGTACAGTAGCCAGCTGCATTGGGCAACAGCCATTCATCTTCAACTTGGCAGCTGCGGAAGCACATCAACATCTGGATTTGCGTCAAGAAAACAGACATGGTCAGGTCAGCTGCGAGAAGGGAAATTCAAACCTAAACGAAACAATGAATCTTAGAAGTCGCGCATCCATCTTAAACTGCCGTCTCTCCAACTTTTCCTGCAGAGAAAACGCTTGCTCTAGCCAAGGGACTTGAAACCGCAATTCTGCTTCGAACAAACATCGGTCGCACTATCTTGATATCTTCCTCTCCCTTCGCATTTCCAGCCGCAACTTGACTCATACATAGGCTTTTACACAGAACAGCTTTTACACACAGCGACTTTTACACACAAACGCCTTTCCGCATACAAAATTTCACACTGAGACGCCTTGACACAGAGCAGCTTTGGCACAGAAAAGCCTTTGCACAGAGCAGCATTTTACACAGAGAAGCCTTTGCACATAGCAGCTTGTACACGCAGAGGCTTTTACGCAAAGAATGTTTTATACAGAGAAGCCTTTACACGGAGCAACTTTTACACGCAAACGCATTTATGCATAGAAGATTTTATGCAGAGAAACCTGTACACAGAGCAACTTTCACAGACAGCCGCATTTACACACAGATATCCTTTACACACAAAAGCTTTTACATTGGCGAAGTTTTACAGAGAGGAACTGTTACACGCAAACACCCACAGAAGTTTTTACACAGGAAAGTTTCTACACAAAGAAGTCTTTACACAAAGCCTGCAGACTACATGGCTGGGCGCGTGCAGAAGGCCGCGTCACGAAACAGTGTTTTTGCTAGTTCACTGCACTGGCGCCACAGCGAGAGCGTATTTTTTTCCTTTTTTACTGTGTTTCGCCTCAGTGAAACCTCTTTTTTTGTCTTTTTTTGTTGTTTTTTTTGGCGTGGTGTTGGTTGGGGGGTGGGAGGTGGGGGGCGGTGGGGGGGGGTGTAATAACGTTCTTTGGACTTGAACACATCTGGGATGTTATGTCATGAGATCTTTTCTTGGAATTCAACACATCTGGGATGGTACGTCATGAGATCTTTTCTTGGAATTCAACACATCTGGGATGGTACGTCATGAGATCTTTTCTTGGAATTCAACACATCTGGGATGGTACGTCATGAGATCTTTTCTTGGAATTCAACACATCTGGGATGGTACGTCATGAGATCTTTTGTTGGAATTCAACACATCTGGGATGGTACGTCATGAGATCTTTTCTTGGAATTCAACACATCTGGGATGGTACGTCATGAGATCTTTTCCTGGAATTCAACACATCTGGGATGGTACGTCATGAGATCTTTTCTTGGAATTCAACACATTTGGGATGGTACGTCATGAGATCTTTTCTTGGAATTCAACACATCTGGGATGGTACGTCATGAGATCTTTTCTTGGAATTCAACACATCTGGGATGGTACGTCATGAGATCTCTTCTTGGAATTCAACACATCTGGGATGGTACGTCATGAGATCTTTTCTTGGAATTCAACACATCTGGGATGGTACGTCATGAGATCTTTTCTTGGAATTCGACACATCTTGGATGGTACGTCATGAGATCTTTTCCTGGAATTCAACACATCTGGGATGTTATGTCATGAGATCTTTTCTTGGAATTCAATACATCTGGGATGGTACGTCATGAGATCTTTTCTTGGAATTCAACACATCTGGGATGGTACGTCATGAGATCTTTTCTTGGAATTCAACACATCTGGGATGGTACGTCATGAGATCTGAAAGTAAATACACCTGAAAGTGTCTCAACTGAAGTAGTTTTTTTGGACGTCAAAATATGACACGCCGAGATATAAACATGGACATGTGAAGTTGTACATGCATTTCGAATGGCCAGCGCGGAGGATTTGCCATATCACCATTCATACATTTGTGTCAAAACTGAGATGAAAGTGCACGAAACCATACGGCCATCTATGAGCGCCCGACCGACTACATGCATATCTCTTAGCCAAATTATACATGTATATCTCTTAGCAGAGCCATGACATCCCAACCTCAACCTGGCGTAAAAGCTACTATGCAAAAGCATAACCTAGCACTTTTGTGGGAGCTTGAGCCGAAGTCACAGTGCTGATGGCAGGATACATGCTCAACCTCCCAGAAGGATTACTGGGGTTCTGACGAATTGATTCCCAGATTGGCTAAGCTCAACAATGCTAACCAAGGAACCATAGACCAAAACAAGGAGGGAATGAAACATTTGCAGGCAGTGACCAGCAGCCGCAAACCACGCACAAAGCGGAAGGTTCGCACCAAACGGAGGGCACGCATGGACTTTAAGCTTCGCATCAGCTTCAAGCTGGGCTGATCCTGCGAGCAGCAGCACTGAATTGCCGTGAAGAAAGCTGGTCGGAAGCCCTGGACGACCCATTCAGATGTACCATCCATATGGTCCATATGTTGTTGTCCTCCATATCCTGTTGTACAATCCTCATTCAAATGCTAGGTCTGTATCTGCCAATGACCAAATAAATGCCGAAAAGTGTTCGAATCTGAAATGGGGGCTTATGACACGGACTTCGAAGTCCTCCACAGGGCTCTTGACCCCATCAAACGGACTGCTGACAACAACGTCCACAATGCCGAGAATCACCAAACCGCAGTCGAAGAGATTGGGCACATCCTTCAAACAGGAAGAACAAGTCGCAATATGTCGCAGTAATCACGTCACTATGGAGATGGAGATGGAAAGCACATGAAAGCACAGAGTAATGCAACATGTGCCAACATGGCCAACATGGCCAACATGGCCAACATGGCACACAAAGACATACTTAGACATACTTAGACATACTTTAACATAGACCGCATAGACTGCACGGTCCACATGGTCCACTGAGTCACAGCCACTCTCCTTGAAGAAAGATAGACGCTCTACCCATATCCTGACCGTTGGGAAACTGCAGAAACCCATCCAAGTACCAACTGTCCCCAAGTGGAAAGCGCAACTCGGACGACCGGTCCAGCACTACTGCAATTGAAACGCTGACCCAAAACATATCATATATCAAAGTGATGCCATGGATCATGCAGCGTGTTTGTGGCGGCTTTAGTATTTAGTTGCAGCATGCCTCAACAAGAGCTCGACAATGTAGAAAAAAACGAAGGAAGCTTCAAAGCCCTGCGCGGGTTGCCGGGGTTGTTCCCTAACTATCCGCCCAACTATCCACACATACACCCCAACCAAAGCACAAACCTGGACATGCTTGTCAAACTGCCAGTAACCCAGTGACAAACATAATTCGTCCATGCACCGGAAAACCCCAAAAATCCAAGCAGATGGCTGCAGGGAACCTGCATCACTTGCAGCGTATGTGTGAAATCACGCGATTCCAGGCCCAGAACAACTGCAGCAGCACGACCATCCAGTTCCAACTGCGTCAGCATCAAGATGGTGTTGAGCAAAACCTCAAACAAATGAAGCAGTATATAGTATATATATATTAGATATATATCAATTGAAAACGGCTATTCTGACAACACGGATAACAAATGGCATCACATGGCATCACATGGCATCACATGGCCCTCGGGCTGCATTGGGTGTACTATGCTGCCTTTGCGTTTTGCATCTACGCACCCTGGTGACGTTTGTACGGGATCCAGTTAAGGTGAGTCAGATACAGCCGCAAAGCCCTTGTAAAGATTCGTAAAGGCTCTATGACTATGATGATCTATGCAACTCTCTGAGGGACAGCAATCCCTGCAACGTAGTCGAGCCATGGGAATATCGTGCAGCGAAACCAATGATTGGAGTCGTCGCTCATGAGGCTTCGCAGCTCTGCCACCGATTGCGGAGATGGACCCCTGCCCGATGCACGAGACTCCGTGACAGACAACACCTTGCTGACTTTTTCTTCCTCACTTGACCTGAGATGTCAAGATGCGTCAAGCTCTTAAGCCGACGAAAACCCGGAGCCCTTGGTTCCAAGATGTTTGTTGAATAAAAAAAATGTTGGAAAGAGTTCAAAAGCCTTTCGGGAGCTAAGTTTCTCCGAGTCCAGGCGGTCCAGGCAGTCCAAACAAATCGGCACAGGATCGATGTCCTCAGGCAGGATTGGTTGGTCGCCCGGACGCACGTCGAGCAACTGGGCAAAGACCTCAGACACACCTGGCACCAGAGACGGGTCGACACATCGACACTGTGTCGACCCTGTGTTTCATTTATTTCATTTGGATCCATTTGGATCCATTTGGTATCATTTGGCCCACTGGCCTCGAAGACAGTACTTATGATCCAACATTTCCCTTGGTAGTGATCTTCCGACTTGCCTTCTTGAGCGAGTTCTCTTTGTGTGAGACAACGAAAGCTTTCTTGGAGCGTCCGCCTCCATGCTTGGTGCTCCTGGTGTCAGCAGGACAGAGCTTCGAAATACTTGACAGTATCCGACATAACGAGTTTCAACATCTGTCAACCCTAGCAAAACGTTGAAACGCAATTGCATGGAACATCCTCAAGTTGAGATAAGTTGAGTGTATAAAGGTGCACATGGCATCAATTGGCACCATGCTGACACTCCGGCTATCTCCGGCTCCTCGTCCGCTCGCCTCAGCAGTCTTTCTTGCTCCAGCGCCAACGCTTGCAGCAACTCCTGACGAGCGAAGGGAACGAAGAGAACGAAGGGAACGAGTCGACAGCAGTGACAACAGCAGGGCGGTGGCAAAGTACGACAGCGTGACAACTTGCCTCGAACTGCCCAGGCTCACACATGGCACCGAGGATTGCACCAAGCGAAAGATGAAATGTGTTCGCAGCTCAGTGACAATCTTTGTAGAGGGGATAGGAGAAATTAGGACCGGCGTGGAGACAAACATGCATCATGACATGCTATGGAGCTGGTGCTAGTATTTTCAGGGACTTTGCTAATCTTAGATTGTTATATTTGTTATAGATTGTTTATCTTTTATATCTTTTACCAATATGGTGCGCCTGCAGGGCCACCTGCATGGAATGTCACTGTGTATCATGCGACACGGAGGTGGTTGGCAAGGTAAAAGTCTTCCTTGAGCATTGTGGCGTGGATTCTGAAAGCTTGCAAGGCTAGGCTCAATACACCTGCGTGTTGACTGCAGACTGTATAAACTGTATAAACTATAACTATACACTTTTCCGCAACATGTTCCATCATGTTCCATATTTCTCCCGTGTCAGCGAGAATGACTATGCAAACTCTTCGGTTCTATGCAATTCTGTCTGCTGTGAAAGCCACTCAGCAGAAAAAAAATACCAAACTGCCAAACACTAAATCTGTAATGCAGGTGGCCGAATAGGTTTGTTCAGCTAAATTCTACTTTCAATTCCCTTAATGAAGGACAACCCCAGGACAACCCTGGAAATCTGCGCGCATGCCTGGGATTGTCGCTTTCCGAGCTCACGTGCCTCCAACCAAGTTCAAGCCAAGGTCATTTGGCAACACATTGCAGAACTGCATCAGGGACATGTGTCTACTGCTCACACCTCTCTCTGTCTCCGACAGTATCTGATTCTGTTTGAATATTTTGAGTGATGGTATGGAATGGGGGTAGGATGGGGGTAGATGGTATATAATTAAGAATGTTCCATGTTGCTCCCACCATCTCCCACCTCTCCTCGCGCCACGTCCTGGCCTGCTCATGACCTGACGACGATCAGATTGGTTCTTCAGCGCAGGCTCTTGAAAGGAAGCAGCACCAAGTTGACAAACTATCAAGACATATCAAGACTCTATCATCTCTATCAAGTTAACAAACTGGCTCCGGTGATCAATGTGGCCGGGCATGAGGTCTCCGAGATGTCTGCCGCCGGACTTTTCCTCCAGTTTCAAGTGCCAACCACTAGGTCCTTGCGCACGCTGCAACAAGCTTCGCATCGCTTCACCACGTTCCTGCAACATCTGCAACTCTTCCATAGACATTTCCCAAAAGGAAACCGAAACATAATTGAGACTGACCAGGGAACACATTCCACATCATTCCACATATTTCCAAATGCCTCCCATGGCACTTCTGGATTTGCCCACGCACGATAATCGTAGCGGCCTCAGCTGTCAAAAGGGGCTTGAAAGTCTTAACGCAGCTTGAAGACTGACACTTGGGAAAGAGAAGTTCGCGTACGTGTATGCTGTATAAATAAATGCTTATATATATATATATATTATATATATGCATGCATGCAATCTCAAAGGCTCTCTCTGAGTCTCAGAACATCTCAGAACTGAGGCCCGGGCCGAACCTGAAGTTTTCCCCAAAGCGCAGAAAACCAGGATTGCAGAAAGCGCCAACCAACCACTTGGCATAGAGATCGTGATCACCTGGCTTTTTCGCAACGTCTCTATCTAAAAGCCACCCACGCGCAGTCAACATGGGGTTCCTTGATGTTCCTTGTCAAAAGGACTTGCTGACTCTTCAGCAAAGTTTCAACGTTTTCAAGGCATAACAGGCATAACAAAATCCAACGATGCCAAATGATGTAAAATGATGCAGCGAAATGTGTGATGGATTGCCAGGTGACTGCCAGGAAAGGCGTCCAGATAGTCCTTGCGAATCCAAATGGCATCGTAGAGCTCCACCTGGAGCAGCTCGTAGCCGAAAGGTTTCACCACCTAACGCGGTACACCGGTGCACGTGGTGATACACGAGGCGAATCGTGTCGATACAGGCAAGACAGGATGGATAGTGATGGATGCTGTAAGATTAATGTATATTACGATAACATATATATAAAAATATATATATATTTATGCAATCATATACAATCACTACCAGTAGGATGATGTGATGATGTAGGATGCTTGTGCCGGTTGTGCAGTTGGTCCAGCAGCACATGCAATAGGTGAGCGGCTTCTTATGCAATCCGAAGGAACTAGAAAATAAATATTCATGAGACTGAGCTGGATGACATCAACCCTTACAAACTGGCCTGTGAGAATGTCGTCGGCGGAATGATAAGGATAACAAATGGCAACAGCGCTTGCATGCAAGAATCATAAGAATTTGCAAGATGAAAAAGGTTTTGCTCTGTGCCTCATCCACCCTCGAGAGTGAGGGATTCAAACCAATGATTTCTGGGCGAGGAGTGTAGACCAGCGGCTCTGATAGACCCTCAGCTGCACTGCGGCACTGCGTCAAGCTTTGTTGGAGAAATCCATTGAGAATATTTGAGAATTGTGAAGATCCATGAAGACCCGACATCGGCTTTCAAAATCAGTGAAAGTTGAAAGAGTCGGAGATAGGCCGAAAGATAGATTGGAGGAGTCTGAAAGAATCTGAGCATGTCTAACTTGCCAGAACTGAAAGATACTGAAAGTCTGTTTGAGAAATGTGTCTTAATGAGTCTCAAGTCTCAACATATTTTGAGATTTGAGATTGATGCATAGTCTCGCCAGTACTGCGCGTGTGGTGGAAACCATGGGCCGATCTCCGTGTGGAGCACCTGGTCGAGGCGCGGCCGGTGCAAAAAGCCGGTGCCGGATGTGCCAAATTGGCACCGCCTCCGGTGGATTGGCAGATTGTGCCAGTGGTATCCGGTGCCCGCCTTGGCACGCAGGCCGGAAGATAGCAAAGCCACCAGGAGTGCATCATGCGGAATGGAATCCACGTCGATTTTCAGCAGGTCCACCTAAATCATCCTAAATCCGAAGAATTTCCTTCAAAAATCTTCAAAACACAAAGTTTTCAAAGGCTCATATCCAAAGATAGCAACTGGAGATGGTTCGTTGGCCTTATTTGACTCAAAGACTCTCAAGGCATTTGACACGTGCATCTGGATAGAACAAGAAAGCGGAATGAAAATCCTACAAAAGGCTGCAGAAGAATCGTGAAAAGCGGTGAAACATGATGAAACTCTGTAAAGCATATAAGAGCACTTGCAGCACACATCCCAAATGATTGGATGAAAAGTATGAGAAGTTTCACCCAACCTCATTGACGGGCAACTGCCCGAGCACCAGGTCTGCTACTGTGGAAGGTGTGATGGCAGCCGCGCGGACCAACACATCATTCAGCCGGTCATCTCCCAACCTGCACAACTTCCAAAAAACGTCAACAAAATGTCAAGAACTCGCGGATCCCTCAAACGGTTCATACTTCCGACATCTTCCCACTATATAATTTGAACAAAGAACAAGTCGATCAATCTGAGTCAATCTGGAAAAACGCGCCTCGCATGTGTTGCCAAAGCCAAGGACTCGTTCCCCTCGATCAGCAAGCCATGGAAATTCTGTTCCTCCACCAAGCAGTTGGCAGGATCAAGGACCTCCTGACAGTCGCATCATGCAGTGCAACTCGCAGGGGTTACTAGGGACATGTCACAATTGTATACAATTGTCACACTGGGTATCATCCAAATTGATCCAAACTGTGGGGACTACCTAGACCTAGACTACCTCCACCAAAAACATGCAAAGACGACTCAAGACAAACTGGCCAAAGGCTCTGTTCCACGCCCACAGCGGCCATCGGCAGCACCCAAATTTACCACCCATCGCGAAAGCTGCACGTTTTTCCGCCTGCCAAGAGCGAGGCCGTAAGATTTGAAACCCACGAAACATATCGAAACATCGCATCCACATGACTTTGATTGGAATGGGACGGTAATTACTGAATGCAAAAGCCTGCCTGATCCGCTTCAAGATGGTTTCCATGGACATGTGCGGCACGCGAACACCTTCACCGCATAACACGCAGCAACCCATGGAGACACAGAAGTGGCAGTCAGTGAAGCGATTGCATAAAATCAAACTAATCTTCAGCAACGGGCAGTTGGTGACTCCATCGAATATATATATATATGTGTGTGTGTGTGTGAAAATATTTCAAAATATTGAAGCCAAAGAAGTGACTAGCTGACTAGCAGAAAAGATGTGAACAGTGAGCACTGAAAAGATGTGAAAACATGTCAACTATAGAAACACCCCAAAGTCATCCAGCAAGGTCGATCTCTCTTTCTATGATCGACCAGTCCACCTCGGTAGTCCACCCATCCGGGGCCAAAGGCAAAGTCTCCATTGGTCAAAGCTCGCAGGGGCAATGTCTCCGGATCGCAGAGAGATGCAGGCGAGAACTCTTTGGGGAAAAACAACGGGAACCTGGCATCACGGCATCACGTCGTAAATCTTTCGCGTCGTGTCACATGATGTCACAAAGCTGACATAGCAAATCTGGCAAATCACGTGACGGCTCGGTGACATGTGACCGCTCCGCTCCGCTTCCCACTTCAAACGTTTCCAAGGGAAATCAGGCTGCCCATAAAACAAATCCAAAAATGATCATTCCCAAGGAAGGTCTAATTGGCACGGTCGTCTTAAGGTTTTCCATCTTCCGCAAAATTCTGCAAAATCAGCAAGAAAAACACTCGTGACAACTTCAAATGAAAGCTCAGTGCAGGGGCAAAGGGGGCCGAAGCGTGGGTTTCCGACGTTGCGCTGTGACGCTCCCGGGGGCGGGTGGCGCTGCGACGCTGCGACGCTGCGACGCTCCGGGGGGCGGGTGGCGCTGCGACGCTGCGACGCTGCGACGCTGCGACGCTGCCGTTGGGCCAGTGACGCTGCGACGCTGTTGGCGCTGCGACGCTGCGACGCTGGAGTGACGCTGCGACGCTGTTGGCGCTGCGACGCTGCGACGCGGGAGCGACGCTGCGACGCTGTTGGCGCTGCGACGCTGCGACGCTGCGACGCTGCGACGCTGCGTCGCGGGGAGCGACGCTGCGACGCTGTTGGCGCTGCGACGCTGCGACGCTGCGACGCGGGAGCGACGCTGCGACGCTGTTGGCGCTGTTGGCGCTGCGACGCTTCCTTCTGCAAGAGTGCACACGGCGTTGCGTCGCTGCGCGACACGGAAACCCCCATTGAAGATCGTCAATGAATGTAGAAGTTTATATATAACGGGGCTGAAAGAATTAAACCCTTATTGAAGATCGTCAGTGAATGTAGAAGTTTAACGGGGCTGGGGAGAATTAAACCCTCATTGAAGATCGTCAGTGAATGTAGAAGTTTAACGGGGCTGGGGATAATTAAACCCTCATTGAAGATCGTCCATGAATGTAGAAGTTTAACGGGGCTGGGGAGAATTAAAACCTCATTGAAGATCGTCAGTGAATGTAGAAGTTTAACGGGGGTGGGGAGAATTAAAACCTCATTGAAGATCGTCAATGAACGTAGAAGTCTAACGGGGCTGGGGGGAATTAAAACCTCATTGAAGATCGTCCATGAATGTAGAAGTTTAACGGGGGTGGGGAGAATTAAACTCTCATTGAAGATCGTCAATGAATGTAGAAGTTTAACGGGGCTCGGGAAAATTAAACCCTCATTGAAGATCGTCCATGAATGTAGAAGTTTAACGGGGCTGGGAGAATTAAACCCTCATTGAAGATCGTCAATGAATGTAGAAGTTTAACGGGGCTGGGAGAACTAAACCCTCATTGAAGATCTTCGATGAATGTAGAAGTTTAACGGGGCTGGGAGAATTAAACCCTCATTGAAGATCGTCAATGAATGTAAAGTTTAACGGGGCTGGGAGAATTAAACCCTCATTGAAGATCTTCAATGAATGTAGAAGTTTAACGGGGCTGGGAAGAATTAAACCCTCATTTAAGATCGGCCATGAATGTAGAAGTTTAACGGGGCTGGGAGAATTAAACCCTCATTCAAGATCGTCCATGAATGTAGAAGTTTAACGGGGCTGAGGAGAATAAAACCCTTATTGAAGATCGTCCATGAATGTAGAAGTTTAACGGGGGTGGGGAGAATTAAACCCTCATTGAAGATCGTCCATGAATGTAAAGTTTAACGGGGCTGGGGAAAATTAAACCCTCATTGAAGATCGTCCATGAATGCAGAAGTTAAACGGGGCTGGGAGAATTAAACCCTCGTTGAAGATCGTCAGTGAATGTAGAAGTTTAACGGGGGTGGGGAGAATTAAAACCTCATTGAAGATCGTCAATGAATGTAGAAGTCTAACGGGGCTGGGGAGAATTAAAACCTCATTGAAGATCGTCCATGAATGTAGAAGTTTAACGGGGGTGGGGAGAATTAAACTCTCATTGAAGATCGTCAATGAATGTAGAAGTTTAACGGGGCTCGGGAGAACTAAACCCTCATTGAAGATCGTCCATGAATGTAGAAGTTTAACGGGGCTGGGAGAATTAAACCCTCATTGAAGATCTTCGATGAATGTAGAAGTTTGACGGGGCTGGGAGAATTAAACCCTCATTGAAGATCGTCCATGAATGTAGAAGTTTAACGGGGCTGGGAGAATTAAACCCTCATTGAAGATCTTCAATGAATGTAGAAGTTTAACGGGGCTGGGGAGAATTAAACCCTCATTGAAGATCGTCAATGAATGTAGAAGTCTAACGGGGCTGGGGAGAATTAAAACCTCATTGAAGATCGTCCATGAATGTAGAAGTTTAACGGGGCTGGGAGAATTAAACGCTCATTGAAGATCGTCAATGAAGGTAGAAGTTTAACGAGGCTGGGAGAATTAAACCCTCATTGAAGATCGTCAATGAAGGTAGAAGTTTAACGGGGCTGGGAGAATTAAAACCCTCATTGAAGATCTTCGAAGAATGTAGAAGTTTGAAGGGGCTGGGAGAATTAAACCCTCATTGAAGATCTTCAATGAATGTAGAAGTTTAACGGGGCGAGGTAGTGTTCAGAGGGGGTCGCTGGCTTGATCTTCGAAGATGCAACATATATTCAAAGGGGTGGCGGGGCTGATGTCTCAAGGTGCAACGTATTGTTCAGAGGGGGTTGGGGAGTTGATGTCTTGTGATGGTGAAGATGCAACATAGTGTTCAGAGGGGGTTCCAGGGCTACTGTCTCAGCTTGTCCGGTGGCTTCTCGGCTTCTCGGCTTGTCCGGTGGCTTCTCGGCTTCTCGGCTTGCCCGGCGGCTTCTCGGCTTCTCGGCTTGCCCGGCGGCTCCTCGGCTTCGCGGCTTCTCGGCTTCGCGGCTTCTCGGCTTGCCCGGTGGCTTCTCGGCTTCTCGGCTTCTCGGCTTCTTGGCTTCTCGGCTTGTACCGGGCTTCTCGGCTTCTCGGCTGTCTCGGCTTCTCGGCTTGTGTCGTACTTCGCGGCTTCTCGGCTTCTCGGCTTCTCGGCTTGTGTCGGGCTTCTCTGCTTCTCGGCTTCTCGGCTTCTCGTCGCATTTCTGGGCCCCTTTTGCCCGTGCTTTGAAATATCTTGTTCACCAGATTCTATGCGTTGATGGGTAACCGGATGGAGGGTTTCTAAGATGCTTGTCGGATCCAAGAGTTGAAGTTTGCTGGATTGTAACCACAGTGAGAACAGGAGGATCTTAAACCATTGAATTCTGGGGTACCCTATTTTGAAACAATCCATTCATTAGGGAAATGGAATGGGTTGTAAGATGTTGTGACTCATTGTGGTGATGACGACTTCACCGCGACATCACAGGGATGACACCGTAGGGTAAATGGTAAGTGATCCCTTCCCTTCTTGTATTCGCAAGGCTTATATGATTGTGTATCCCATCATAGTCATATTCTAGTATACCACTACTTTGATCTGTTTCATCCCCATTATTGTTTCTTATTTTCAAAGGTTGATCAATGTTCTAATCAAACATCACCGAACAAAAAAGGCACATCTATATTTTCTATATACAATGATGATATGCTATTATATCCAACAAAAAACATCACCTGGTTTATATCCAATCAGTATAAAAATAATCAAACCGTAATATCCAACAAATACAGACGTTTCAGGTGACGTTCAGAATCCCTTGGCCAAACCCTGCCTCCCGCAGCACTGGCAGCGAGAGCCTTCCCAGCACCTGGAAGGCGGCCACGCCGGGATGGATATGACCTGCAGTTGTAGCCCCTAACAGTTATTAAACAGTTAGTTTTTCATGATATAGCCTTAATTATAGGACTTATAATCGCATTTCTAACTGTCAGGCCCATAATTGTGGATTTTCATCCCCACATTTACGGCCCGAAATACAAGTTATGGATGCCAATTTATGGTCAATTAGACCCCCATGACAATGACCATATGGGTTTTACTGGCCAGAAATGGCAAGAATATGGTATTTCAGATTTCATAATTATATTTCCAGCCCCACAGAAAAAAGAATATTTTTTTCATGATTTGGCCAGCAAAGAATGGACATATATATCTATATATATATATATATAATGGAGCCTTGAACATCCAGAAAAAACCACACAACAAAATGTTTCATGTTTTTTTCTCTGTGGCGGTTGATCCAAATTCCTTTATCTGCAACCGGCCATTCTTGGCGAATATAAACAATATTTCGCGAATCTTTCGCGAACTCCATATCTTTCGCGGAACCCATGTTGAGCAACAATTCCTCTTATGAAGATTCATTCGTCACCTGCCAAATCACACCAAATTACCACGGATAACTTCTTCATAGCCTTGCAAACATGCAGCTAGCATCACAGAATTCCCTTCTCAGGACAGGTTGCTGCTGATTAGGCAATTTTGTTTGCCAAATCACACCAAATTGCCACTCCCTGCAAAAATGCACTTTGACTTTCGCCCGCTCCTTCGCAAGACTTTCGCAGAATTTTCGCAACAATACCCCTATATCCGCAGACTCCAGCCATCAGCAGGGGGGAGCAGAGGGAAAGCAAATGCCAGGGGCCTCGGTGTTTGGCTCTCGCAAAGCCTCACTTTTGGAAGCTTGGCTGCTGCATGTGGAGCTTGCTTCTTGAGACTTCAGAAAGCAACATTAGGCAGTAGCAGCGGCAGGTCCAAGGATGTGCTTCAAGACCATGGTATTTGGGTGTGGCGAAGCATCACCTTCGGAAGCTCGGCTGCTACCTATATGAAAGGAAAGGTAAATGTGCAGTACCCTTCCCCCCCCGGGCGGCAGGAGATAGTAGCATGAAATAATCATGGTTCGTAATATCTTTACATTTGGCGAAACTTTCGCGAATAAAACATCTTTCCGCAAAAAAGCTTTCGCGAGGGTTCCCAGCATAATATGAACGGTCTTCGCAATTAAGACTCTTTACAAGGACCTTTAGATCGATCACATACCGGTACAAGTTAACCTGTGGTCAGGTTGGCACTATAGACAATGTATGTGGTATAAATTAGGAACGCAAGAAACTTAGCAACGAACATCAAATCAATTTAAGGTATCCTAGAATATTGGCCACGTATCAAACTGCATGTTCGAAGCCATTTTGAGCCTTTTGTCTAAGAAATCACCTCCGTATTTGAATTACACATTCTTAACAATGATTTCCATTTTTTGTAAACCACTTCAAGTTTCTGGTAACCATTTTCTAGTGCCCGACATCCAACCCACAGTGCGCAGTTTCGAATTTGTCAATCGTGTTTTTCGAAAATGCCCAGTTCACTGGACGTATCGCCCCTTAATAGTTGCCAAGGACAGCCCAGAAAGAAAACATCTCAACAAATAATGCAAAGTTGTAAAATGATGTTGCTTTTTGTTGCTGGCTGTTGATGAACCTTCAAAAAATATACAAAAGACTGCAAAAAACATAGGTTTTGAAAACAACAAATGTTGTTCATGACGTGTTGCTGGAAATCACGGCCACTTAAAGAAAATCATGTCGAGTGGTTGGGGTTCTTCAAGCTCCTTGGGTGCACCCATTGCATCTCACCAACCCAAAATGTTCTCCCTTTCACCCACGCAATTTGATGGCAGAGCCGCATGGCTTGTGTATGAATTTTCGGGTTTCTAGTAAGCCCATCTATACAGCAGAAAACTGGAAAAAACAGTTCCCCTGATTGGAAAGCATTCAGTCATAAGAATTACCATTTTTCTGGTTTTGCGGGCGTTGTGGCTATTTGCAGGGTATTTGCGGGCTTTTTGGCGGGGCGTTCTTGTCGCAAAAACAATGTTATAGTGGCTTTTGTGGTATTTGCGCATCATTGCAGACAACCCACAAAGCTCCGTGGTGCTCTGCGGAGCAAATCTTGTTTTGCATCATACATCTTTACCTGCCAAATACTTTTCGAACGGTTCGGCTTGAAAGCTGATATCTTGTTGTACCAGCATGGCAGGCCAAAAAAATGCAAAATGGCTGCAAACAGGCTCAAACCACGGGAATATGTAATTCTTGTCAAGATGGTCGTTTGCACAAAAAACTTGGCGACTTAGGCAAACACGAGAACAACAAAGAAAAAGTGCAGGTTCCAGGATGGTTAGATATCCGCTTTTTATAAATGCAGCTGATCCCCCCGACATCCATTTTCTAAATCGAAAACGAATGCTCGCAACCCCCCACCCCAAGATGCCTCTATATTTGGTTGTTGATCAAAATTCCTTTTTCCGGGAACGGCCATTCTTCACGAATAAAAATGTTACTTTCGCGAAACTTTCGCGAACTCCACCTTTCGCGGAGCCTATGTTCGGCAATCATGATATCCAACTTTCGCGAAACTTTCACGAGAAAAAATGTTACTTTCGCGAACTCGAAAAAAAAACTTTTGCAAGGGTTTCCAACATAACATGCACGGCATTCGCAATTAAAACTCCTAATTACAACGACCTTTAGATTGATCACCATATAGAGTATTGAAGTGATTGGGTCAAAATAAAAATGATATATATCTAGAAAATCAACTTGGAAAACTGCTTCATGAACCCTTTCAATGAAATATACATCTTTTCCCTCGAGAAAATCAAACCACTTAGTCAGGTACCACAAGTAGGGATTTTTATGGTACCTCACTACAAACCTAAAACCACATATATTTGCCATCCCATTTGCTTCAATATTCTAGGCATCCAATAGGTTTATATCTCACACCAACCACTTTGATTCTCTAGAGATCCAAACAATACATTAAAA